>CM061918.1:1103782-1156686 GCA_031002005.1 Vandiemenella viatica | reverse complement strand
CAAAGTGCTTTTGTTTTCTTTTGTTAAATTGCATTGAAAGGCAGACTTCCAGATTTTGGAAACTTTCAATAACCATTCTTTGTGGGAACAAATTAATTCCCTGGCGCCCTATAAAATCCAGTTAAATCTGATGTTTACTTGTTATCACCGTAAAAAAGAATCGCTCGAGTAGCTCAATACGCATAAAAGAGTTTTTGCTTCAGTTGCATTTGAAATTTATAAATCTTTGTAAAGCTCATGTACATGTGTTACAATCTCTTAGCTCCAAAGTAGTGGGATAAGGGGTGGCGGCGCCATCAAAGGAATTCTAGTCCCCTAATTACCATATTATCATCAAAAGACATTAATCATCTGGGGCACGTGCCAGTTCTTAACCTAAGTTACAGGTCGTAAATTGTATACTAATGTGAATAATATGCTAATGAGGCTACGCGGCACTTCTTAACCTAAGAGTTACGGGTCGTAAATTATATGCTAATGAGGGTCGGTCCCTTTTTATGGACGCAGGTGTGAGCCCCGGATCGTAAATCGTTTTAATGGGGTCATTATTTATTTTCTCAAACCGCCGTGCACGTGTGCTGCAGACTGGTTATGTTAATTAGTCTAGACCCGTTTTCCGCCCCTCCCGGCCGACCCGGCGTCAGTTTGCAGCCATGTCTCGTCTAGTGATGTTGTTCTCCTCTGTCTACCAACTCAACGCTGGTGATACGAAACGTTTGACGATAGGGTTATCGTCCAAACACGAGTTTGAACCTGTTGTTGTTCTGGAAAAAGTGGGACACAATAAAATTGTTTTAACATACTACGAATGGAACGTCCTGATCCAGGAATTGGACGTAGTGTCCGAGTTATTCAACGCCGGCACCGACAGCATCCCGCTTGGTGAGCACACCGTCTCCTGCCGAACGATTGCCGGGGTGAAGACTGTTTGTTTCCACCTCAATGACGATCCTGCCAGCGGCGTCTTCTTCGGCCAGTCTACTTGGAGGAACTTCGTCGACGCGCAGCCGGCCGTGACCAACGCCTTGACCGTCAAGCAGAAGTGGGGCTACTTGGTGGCGCGATATTATACAGAATTTGTGGACATTCTAGCTAATAAAGTGCTACGAGACTTCAATATGGCTACAGTGCAAAAACTGATTGACATGCACATTAAAATGTTCGTGTAGCGCAAGTGACACCCAGTTCATCATTGGATTATGCGCAATTAAGACTTGAACTTATTGCATATAAAAATTTGTTAGTATCTGATGATGTAAATAATATTGTAATTAAGAATTATGAACCTGGATATGATGTTTGTGGACCTTATTAACTAAAGTGTTTAAACACATTTTTATTTTATTTCTTATTTTTTATTTCACCCACCATTGGGCAATTAAAAATACATTTTCAACAGCGCATATAGCGTTACAAAATAAATGTCCTTTACAAAGTTTTATCAAATTATTTTTCTTGAGTTCATGTAGAGGCGGGCATCCTAAATCTTCTATATTGTAGCAGACTTTCTTGCGAATAATCTTCTGAAACCAACGAGCCTTCTCCCGTCCTTTAACGTAAATAATGGAGTCATCTTCATTTGTGATTGCATGTAGAATAGTACATAGTTTGCTAAAGGTTATACCAGCAGCAGTCCAAGGTATTCCATGGTAATTATTTGTCAGCCATTTGACTGTTGGCTCATTACCTCCACGTGATGGTGAATTTACAGAGATGCAATGTGTGGCGATAATGTTGTCTGATTGCACTACACAGACGGCAACTTCTTTGAAGATAAACCTCCTTCTCTCGTCTTGAATCCTTGAGCGTCCAGGAAGATGGTCGGCATGATACTGGGTGGCAATGATGGGCGCTATCTGGTTTTATGCGAGCTTACGCACAACACTTGTTAGCGGTACGTATTCCACAACACGGTCGTGAAGGATTAGACAGTATGCGGCGGTGTAGGCTGGAAAATTGTCAGTGCTATCAAACTCCATACGAATATCTACAGGTCCCGTTTTTACCGACTCATTTTGATGTGAACAGTCGATTACGGCGATAGGAGCAGTAGCGACAAAATCTTCACGGTTTAGTAGCGGTGAAGGATGCTCCCGTTCGTAGTAAGTTTGTTGGAATCTTGCATACATATCGTACAATACTGTGGTTCGATTTTTCTTAAAGTCCAAATTCATGTTCTCGTAGGGGTACGCCACATCATTTAGAAACACTTTGACGTTGGCAAGATTGCAGTGGTCAAATAAAGCCGCACTTAATGCTTCATTTCGTTTCCTGTTTGTTTGAAATCCCAGAACAACGAACTAGGTTTCTCCAGCTGTGTTGATGTTTTCAAAGACCAAATTTGAGTTTTGCTTATAGGAAGTAGCGGGTACTCCAACAAATCCCAGCTTCGGAAATTAATTCTAAGTGGCTTCCCACTGTCCACAATCTTAAGCAACGCCAGTTTTTCTCTCTCACTTACTTGTAAATGAGGCACCACCCATGCTAGTTTACTGATGGCGAATTTACTTTTCTGGGGGTTTGGATTGGCTTGTACATATGAATTTGTATCGTCCCTAGATCGAATAAGTATTAGTTCTTGTTTTACATTTGCAAGTATCCTTTTAAAGTCTTCACAAAAACCCAACAGCATACTCAGTGGAATACATACATCAAAGTAAACATTTCCCAGATCGCGTTGGCCCCCATCCTGAATTTTCCAACAGACCAATTTGTTGAGGACCAGCGGAAATAAGAGTCTTTATTGTACTTGTGACACCTACATTTCTATTTCGATCTATTTCAACTCCATTAATTTCTAACCGAATTTCCTCAAATAGGAACCCAAACGCATTGGATGTAACAATTGAATTTGTAGCCCCAATTCCATCTGACTTGACAAATCTTCCTTCAATATGCAAGAAACTTTCCCCTGGTCAGTGGTTGGTGACACAAAAATTGTTTACGCGTCACCGAATCAATAAATTCCACACTGGAAGTTATATCAAGCACTTCATCCATCATTTTACTGTATAGCCTAACGACTGTAGGAAGAGCACGTTAGCAGGTGTTAACCGTTTCACTGTAGGTTCACGCACGTTAGCAGTTGTTACCCGTTTCACTGTCGGTTCACGACTGACAATTGTTTGAGTCTGCCTCTTCTTATAACGAGCGCCCGATTTTTTATATGTAGCCTCAGAGTAATAGTTCACCTCTAAAATCCACTAAATTGCCGTCCTGATCGACAACTCTAATGTGAATGCTGTTGAGCGTTTTCACCGTGATGGGAAGATAGATGACGTTTGCAGGTACTTCTACAGTCTTGTACCATGGTGGTACTGTTGAAAAACCTCGTGTAGTGTATGTCCCAGCTAATTGTTGGCGTAATTTCTTCTACATATGCTGCACTCTATCCTTATTGCGTTAACTTTGAAGATCTGCACAGTGTAGTCTGAGGTATGAAATCCCGGTTTAACACACGTTTAGAAAATCCAAGCAGTGAGCCAACTGAGTTTGGTTTCGTGAAATCTATTTCCACAGGTGTTTGTATCTCACACTTGAGTGAATTGTTGTTTGCTTTAATAACCAGTTTCTCGTTATTTGCAAGCCGAGCCAAATAACTGGCCAAATCGTCAATATCATACGATCCTGTAGGAATATCTATCACTTTATTCTTGGAGTAATGAAATTTGCTAATTTGGACTTATCAATGTTCGGAATCGAGTTGTATGTTTGAAAATCTACCAAAACTATCGAAATATTTCACTACACCTTCCTTGTACTTGATGTACGCAACCCAGTGCGTCCCA
Organism: Vandiemenella viatica; assembly: GCA_031002005.1. NCBI lineage: Eukaryota > Metazoa > Arthropoda > Insecta > Orthoptera > Morabidae > Vandiemenella > Vandiemenella viatica. The sequence continues at coordinate 1,152,898 of CM061918.1, read as the reverse complement.
GCATTTTCAGCACTGTACAAGTTCACAATTCCACATTCACGTTCACTAATTTTTTGAGGTAATGCATCGCGCATGAAGACACCACGAAAATGAGGTATACGCAAACGCTTTACTATGTCTACATATATCGTCATCGGTCAACGCCTGATCTGAAATTTTTTTTCTTCTTTAATCCAGATCCATCTTTCCGGTATGGACTTTAAATACAGACCTTTACCCCTCATTGCAATTGCCTCCATGGTTTCATTGCGTCGTTTCTGTTCAAGTCAACTGCTTTTTGGCTTCTTTAGCAGCTTTGACGGCTCTGGCGATGGCTGATGCTCCGCCAGCAAGAGCTCCAGCAGCCGACAATTCGGCAAAAATAGGGATTAAGGGGAGGATTCCACCCTTCTTCGTCTTCTTCTTTTTCTTTTTAATCCCTGGACCCAACTTAAGCTTGGCGCGCATAGCGCCGTTAACTACTAACGCTGGTCCGCCCGTTCACCGAACTTTGAATGTTTGGCTTTCATTCTGACTGAAGCCTTCTCCGCGAGTATGCGGTCTGCATTACGCCTGTCATCACCCTGTGCATACGCAATTTCATGTAATCACATGAATTAGCGTTTAATTAAGATTTGAGGTATTATACCCGGCACATTACGACGATTTATGACTTGAGGTCTCACCTGCGCCCATGAAAAGGGACCGAAAATCATTAGCATATTATTTATGACCATAACTTGGGTTAAGAAGTGGCACGTGGCCTCATTTGAATATTATTCACATTTACGACCCCATTTAGACGATTTATAGATCCGGGGGTCACACCTGCGTCCATGAAAAGGGACCGACACTCATTAGTATACAATTCACGACCCGTAACTTGGGTTAAGAAGTGCCGCGTAGCCTCATTAGCATATTATTCACATTAGTATACAATTTACGACCTGTAACTTGGGTTAAGAAGTGGCACGTGCCCCAGACTATTAATGGCTTTATGATAATAATATGGTAATTAGGTGCCTAGAATGGCATTGATAGGCGCCGCCGCCCCTTATCCCATTACTGTTGTGTATTTGAAGATTATTCTTAGGAATTTTAATTGTATTATCTATGTATATTGTGTACCTAGTCGTCGGTTCTTTTGTCAAATTTAACTTTACAAACTATGTATGTTGCAATTAATGTATACCAAGAAGATTGTACTTATTATTAATAAGATGGCTGTATGGTCTTTGCTACCGAAAGCATATATAAATAAATAAAATACTGTCTAGGTGGCAGTGAGTGTATTATGAAACTTTTAAATACTGTCTAGATGGCAGTGAGTGCATTATGAACCTTTTATATACTATCTAGCAGGCAGTGAGTGTATTATGATTCTGTTAAATACTGTCTAGGTGGCAGTGAATGTATTAAGAATCTTTTAAATTCTGTCTAGATGACAGTGAGTGCATTATGAACCTTTTATATTATTTTATTTTATTTATTTATCTATTTGCCCTTTGGTCTGAGACCATTTAGCCAGCATTATACAAACATTAATGTATAATGCTGGCTAAATGGTCTCAGACCAAAGGGCAAATAAATAAATAAATAAAATAATAAATGCTATCTAGCAGGCGGTGAGTGTATTATGAATCTGTTAAATACTGTCTAGGTGGCGGTGAATGTGTTTTCTGTCCTTGAAATACTTTCTAGCAGGCAGAGTTTGTGATTTGAGCGTTTGAAATACTAAGTAGGTGGCAGTGTGTGAATTATGAGACTTTGAAAAAACATGTGGATGAAAGAGACTATATTCTGCATCTCTTCCTACTTTGAATTTTTATGAAGTTTAGTCTCTTCACAAACTATCCTATTAGTCATGGACATGACATACCACCTTTTTTGAGAAATGACATTGACTGCCAGAGTTACATTACGTTATTTTAATAGAGCACCACGCCTCCAAAATATACTAGTAATTTATCATTAAAAGTAACTAGTAAATAAAGCACAGATAAGCTTGGATATGTTATTCGTATATTTTCAATTCCAATTTCAGTACAAATTCAATTCAAACATTTATGAAGCGCGATCGCAGTGCAGCCCGGCGTTAGTGTTGGTCGGCCGTGTTGAGCCGCAGTGGGGCTGCTCAGCGTGCAGATCCGCCGTCCCCAGCCACGATCACTGAAACTTTAAAGTCAGAGGGTCAGGATAAACCTGGGTCAGTAGTCGTTAGCCTGTGCCGTCCAATAACTAGACGAATCCCTATCACTGGATCAGGCACGAGGAGGCAGAACCATCGCCACGCTATACGCCGCACAGCCCGAGACAGGACAGTCACTCCTAGTGCCCCCGGCACAACCCGTCCCACCCATGGCTGTCCGTAGAGCCTCGCTCTATCCGACGTAATGCACTCCGTCACTAACCCTGCCAGCACCACCCTGCACTGCGAGGGTACAGGTATCTGCAGAGATACCCGTAACCTCATGATTCGGATGGAGACGTCAGATGCCAGTGAACGAGTGACAGACAACTCCCTCGGGATCTCGCCACGACCAGCGTGCTGGCCGCCGAGTCCCCGGCGACAGAAGCCTGCGCAGTAGCAATACCCCTGCCTGTCCCGCCCTTCACACAGAAATCGAGAACCTGCTGGATAATGAACCGCACGACACGCCAACTACTGACCTGGTGCTGCACGGCGCTCCTCGCTGCTCTGTCCCGGAGTCGACTGCACTCTGAGGCCGTAGAGGACCTCCTTTTATACCCTGCCAACAATTGCGGGGGCTATTTCCTAGGCAACGCGCCGTGACGTCACGGACACTTAATTGTTTCCTTGGAAACGCAGTGGCAGGGCGCTTCAAATCTTGGTAACTTTCTTTTCGCAGTATTAACATTAAACTACTATGTGAAATGAGTCACATGAAAAGTAATTCTGGACATAGCAAGACGCACGATACCAGCAGTTGTAGCAATGTTACCTCATTGTCTTTGTCTAGGCGCAGGTTTTCTACTACGAATCTCCTCCAGCCCTCCAGTTAAGGCACGTGTTTTCGTGTAAACATACTGATGTGTGACACTACCGTGCAGCCACAGCAGCTATAATACCGTCAGCATGTAAGTAAATAGTATTAGCACAACTTCAGACCGCTCCAAGGACGGAATTACTAACATGTGGCTGGATAATGATGCTGGTAATTTGTCGCTCATGAAAGCATTGTAAATTAAAATTAAATACCGAAATCTCGGGGATTCTATGATAACAGTGGCGCCGCAATTTGATGATGGTTTGTTATGTAAATCAAAGAAACAAACTGAAAGTAAAGAATTTTTTTTAATATCTCTGTTACTTATTGAGGTATTGTATCTCAAAAGTGGCGTGGTTAGGGTGAGATCTGGACTGGCCCAGGGGGGGAAAAAAAAATAAACAAAACCACTACAGCACTACAAGGTGGCAATGCACTATGGGTGTTTTATTTTCTTCCTTAGTGGTTGTTGTTAGGTTGAAATACGGCCTGGACCAGAAGAAACGTCACGAAAAGCACAAGAAACTATCCCTATAACTGATTTTTAAAATACTATATCTTGGAAATCAAGTGAAACACCAAAAACTTGTATTCTTTATTTTAGATTTTTTTCGTCGAGTTCTACAAGAATTCATCATCAGATTGTGGCGCCACGGTAATGATAGAATTGCCGAAATCCCCGTACCATGCCCTACAGTGGAATGACAACATTTGTGGTATAGAATGCATGTCCAGGATACATGTCGAACTATGTTCATCAGCATTCCGGCAGCAACAACATGGCGCTCATGACAACTACAAGATTTAAAATACTGCATTCCTGTACTGTGCCTTACTGCGGAATGACAGCTATAATTATGCTTCAGGCTGCGTGAATCACGAAAGTTGGCAAGCTGTACTCATGCGCATTACATTTACAAAATGGTCCTAATGAAAGAAACATAATTAAATATTATCGCGTCTCACACTGTACCAAGAAACATCAGTTATCGTTCAACTATCGAATTTGTTATAATTTGACCAAAAAAGTGCACAAATGCAACCACAAAAAATATCTGATTTCAAAAATCCAAGATGCCTCAGCCGTTGCTATGTTTTGGCGTCTATTGCGATTGACGGCTCTAGCGTAGTGGAATCGATATGCGCTACCGATTAAACGATTTCATTTGTTCGATACTGTGCTATACCTGGAGAGTTAAGATGAACGAGGCAAAAGGGATTGCGTGTGGTTAGAGGAGGGAACAGCCGCAAGAAAGAACTGTCAAAGAAGATCGCCGGCAACATCTGCATTACTCACGGGTAATGTTGCTTGCTGCTTGACGATTCGCATTTTGACAAGGTTTCTTTGCCGCACGGGTTATATATAGACGCGCGAATGCGTAAAATCATTCAGTCGATAACAATGCCTCCTACACGGAAGGTGAAGAAGAAGGGCCGTGGCTTCTTAAACAAGCTCGTCGACAAAATGCCATTTGAGGCACACATTCCAACTTACCAGTTCTGTGGACCCGGGACGAAACTGGAAAAACGTCTGAAACTCGGCCAGACGGGGATCAATCCACTAGGTGCAGCATGCAGGGAGCATGACATTGCGTATGCACAGGGTGCTGACAGGCGTAATGCAGACCGAATACTCGCAGAGAAGGCTTCAGTCAGAATGAAAGCCAAAGATGCAAAGTTCGGTGAACGGGCGGCCGCGTTACTAGTTAACGGCGCTATGCGTGCCAAGCTAAAAAAGAAAAGGGATTAAAAAGAAAAAGAAGACGAAGAAGGGTGGAATCCTCCCCTTAATCCCTATTTTTGCCGGATTGTCGGCTGCCGGAGCTCTTGTCGGTGGAGCCTCAGCCATCGCCAGAGCCGTCAAAGCTGCTAAAGAAGCAAAAAAGCAGTTGACTGAACAGAAACGACACAATGAAACCATGGAGGCAATTGCAATGAGGGGTAAAGGTCTGTATTTAAAGCCATACCGGAAAGATGGATCGGGATTTTAAAAAAAAAGTCCGATCAGGCGTTGACCGATGACGATATACGTAGACATGTAAAGCGTTTGCGTATACCTCATTTTCGTGGTGTCATCATGCGCGATACATTACCTCAAAAAATTAGTAAACGTGAGTGTGGAATTGTGAACTTGGACAGTGCTGAAAATGCTGGAACGCACTGGGTTGCGTACATCAAGTACAAGGATGTGGTAGTGAAATATTTCGATAGTTTTGGTGACTTGCCTCCGCCATTGGAATTGCAGCGATACTTTGCAGGTAACAGAATACAGTACAATGTGCAACGACACCAGGAATTCGGTACGCACATATGTGGACATTTATGTTTATAATTCCTACATCAGAATGCATAACATCAGTCTTGCATGAACCTTAGTCGGGGTAACACATGTCTGTGACACTCTGCTTGTCCGGTAACAGTTCAGTCTTGAGCTGTGATTACTTTCCACCGATAGATTTGAGTCAAGGCGAGTATACGATCGGCTTAGTAGATTTTCAAACATACAACTCGATTCCAAACATTGATAAGTCAAATTGCAAATTTCATTACTGGAAGAATAAAGTGATAGATATTCCTACAGGATCATATGATATAGACGACTTGGCCAGTTATTTGGCTCGGCTTGCAAATAACGAGAAACTGGTTATTAAAGCAAACAACAATTCACTCAAGTGTGAGATACAAACACCTGTGGAAATAGATTTCACGAAACCAATCTCAGTTGGCTCACTGCTTGGATTTTCTAAACGTGTGTTAAAACTGGGATTTCATACCTCAGACTACACTGTACAGATCTTCAAAGTTAACGCGATAAGGATAGAGTGCAGCATATGTATGGGAAATTACGTCAACGATAAGCTGGGACATACACTACACGAGTTTTTTCCAACAGTACCACCAGGGTACAAGATTGTAGAAGTACCTGCAAACGTCATCTATCTTCCCATCACGGTGAAAACGCTCAACAGCATTCACATTAGAGTTGTCGATCAGGACGGCAATTTAGTGGATTTCAGAGGAGAAACTATTACTCTGAGGCTACATATAAAGAATGGGCGCTCGTTATAAGAAGAGGCGGACTCAAACAATTGTCAGTAGTGAACCGACAGTGAAATGGGTAACACCTGCTGAACCTACAGTGAAACGGTTAACATCTGTTAACGTGCTCTTCCTGCAGTCGTTAGGCTATACAATAAAAGATGGATGAAGTGCTTGATATAACTTCCAGTGTGGAATTTGATGAGTCGGTGACGCGTAAACAGTTTTTGAGTCACCAACCACATACGCCCACAACATTTAATAATAATGATGAAATTCGGATACCTATTCAGAACCAGGATACATATACACTGCCAGGGGAAAGTTTCTTGCATAATGAAGGAAGATTTCTCAGGTCAGATGGAACTGGGGCTACAAATTCAATTGTTACATCCAATGCGTTTGCGTTCCTATTTGAGGAAATTCGGTTAGAAATTAATGGAGTTGAAATAGACCGAAATAGAAATGTAGGTGTCACAAGTACAATAAAGACTCTTATTTCCGTTGGTCCTCAACAAATTGGTCTGTTGAAGAACTCAGGATGGGCGCAACGCGATCTTGGAAATGGTTACTTTAATGTATGTATTCCGCTGAGTATGCTCTTGGGTTTTTGTGAAGACTTTTAAAACGATATTTGCAAATGTAAAACAAGAACTAATACTTATTCGATCTAGGGACGACACAAATTCATATGTACAAGCCAATCCAAACCCCCAGAAAAGTAAATTCGCCATTAGTAAACTAGCTTGGGTGGTGCCTCATTTACAAGTAAGTGAGAAAGAAAAACTTGCGTTGCTTAAGATTGTGGACACTTAGAATTAATTTCAGAAGCTGGGATTTGTTGCAGTACCCCCTATAAGCAAAACGCAAATTTGGTCTTGGAAAACATCAACACAGCTGGAGAAACCTAGGTTCGTTGTTCTGGGATTTCAAACAAACAGGAAACGAAATGAAGCATTAAGTGCGGCGATATTTGACCACTGCAATCTTGCCAACGTCAAAGTGTTTCTAAATGATGTGGCGTACCCCTACGAGAACATGAATTTGGACTTTAAGAAAAATCGCACCACAGTATTGTACGATATGTATGCAAGATTCCAACAAACTTACTACGAACGGGAGCATTCTTCACCGCTACTAAACCGTGAAGATTTTGTCGCTACTGCTCCTATCGCCGTAATAGACTGTTCACATCAAAATGAGTCGGTAAAAACGGGGCCTGTAGATATTCGTATGGAGTTTGATAGCACTGACAATTTTTCCAGCCTACACCGCCGCATACTATCTAAACCTTCACGACCGTGTTGTGGAATACGTACCACTAACATGTGTTGTGCGTAAGCTCGCATAAAACCAGATAGCGCCCATCATTGCCACCCGGTATCATGCCGACCATCTTCCTGGACGCGCAAGGATTCAAGACGAGAGAAGGAGCTTTTATCTTCAAGGAAGTTGCCGTCTGTGTAGTGCAATCAGACAACATTATCGCCACACATTGTATCTCTGTAAATTCACCATCACGTGGAGGTAATGAGCCAACAGTCAGATGGCTGACAAATAATTACCATGGAATACCTTGGACTGCTGCTGGTATAACCTTTAGCAAACTATGTACTATTCTACATGCAATCACAAATGAAGATGACTCCATTATTTACGTTAAAGGACGGGAGAAGGCTCGTTGGTTTCAGAAGATTATTCGCAAGAAAGTCTGCTACAATATAAAAGATTTAGGATGCCCGCCTCTACATGAACTCAAGAAAAATAATTTGATTAAAACTTTGTAAAGGATATTTATTTTGTAACGTTATATGCGCTGTTGAAAATGTATTTTTAATTGCCCAATGGTGGGTGAAATAAAAATAAGAAATAAAATTAAAAAAATGTGTTATTTATTTAAACATTTCAGATACATGTAGTTAATAAGGTCCACAAACATCATATCAAGGTTCATAATTCTTAATTACAATATTATTTACATCATCAGATAATAACAAATTTTTATATGCAATGAGTTCAAGTCTTAATTGCACATAATCCAATGATGAACTTGTATGTCACTTGAGCTACACGAACATTATTAATGTGCATGTCAATCAGTTTTTGCACTGTAGCCATATTGAAGTCTCGTAGCACTATATTAGCTATAATGTCCACAAATTCAGTATAATATCTTGCCACCAAGTAGCCCCACTTCTGCTTGACGGTCAAGGCGTTGGTCACGGCCGGCTGCGCGTCGACGAAGTTCCTCCAAGTAGACTGGCCGAAGAAGACACCGCTGGCAGGATCATCATTAAGGTGGAAACAAACGGTCTTCACCCCGGCAATCGTTCGGCAGGAGACGGTGTGCTCACCAAGTGAGATGCTGTCGGTGCCGGCGTTGAATAACTCAGACACTACGTCCAATTCCAGGATTAGGACGTTCCATTCGTCGTATGTTAAAACAATTTTATTGTGTCCCACTTTTCCCAGAACTACAACAGGTTCAAACTCGTGTTTGGACTATAACCCTATCGTCAAACGTTTCGTGTCACCAGCGGTGAGTTGGTACACAGAGGAGAACAACACCACTAGACGAGACATGGCTGCAAACTGACGCCGGGTCGACCGGGAGGGGCTGAAAACTAATTAACATAACCAGTCTGCATCACACGTGCACGGCGACTTGAGCGCACACCTGCGTCCGCTGCGACGTGGGTGGTCCTGTGGTCACACCTGCGTGGCACGTGGCAGAGGCGCACACCTGCGTCCGCTGCGACGTGGGTGGCCCCGATGATTAATGGCCTTTTTAACCGACTTCAAAAAAAGGAGGAGGTTCTCAATTCGTCTGTATTTTTTTTTGTATGTATATTCAGCCATATCTTCGACAATTTTGAACCAATTTAAATTAATTTTTTTTAGTGGATAGGGTATACCTCCAAAGTGGTCCCATACGAATTTCATTGAGAAACCACCCCATCTACCCCCTGCAACCCCATAATTTTTATACAAATCCATATTTTTTATTCGATCTCGTTGAAACTTTGGACATATATAGCCAAAAATAAAGAGAAAAATACTGTCAACTTTTGGTTTAAATAAACTGAACCCCTCTTCCCCTACCGACCCCCTTGATTTTTGCCATTTTTCTTTATTTTAAAGCTACAGCCGACACAATTTGACTGATCTCCATTAAAGTTGGCAATTACGTGTAGTTTTTCATGAAGAAAGTTTCTGACCAAAAAAATAAAAAATAAAAAACCACCCCTCTCCCCTTTACACCCCTTAATTTTATAGAAACCTACATTTATTTTTTCTGACTTTTATTGAATTTTGCCCATGTATACTTTAAAACAAAGAGAAAAATCCTGTCGAGATATGGTCTGCCAAAACTCAACCCCCTCCCTCCTTCCACCCCTTTAATTATTGTCAATGTTCTTCATAAAAAGCTACACTCGACACCGTTTGACCGATTATCATCAAAGTTGGCACGTACATGTAATTTTTTATGGAGATTCTGACCAAAAAATAAGTAAATAAAAAACCATCCCTCTTCCCTTTACACCCCTTAATTTTTATGCAAACCCACATTTTATATCGGATTTCGATGAAACTGAAGTCCTCTCCCCCAATCCAGCCCCTAAATTTTTACCAGTGTTCTTTATACAAAGCTACAGTCGACACCATTTGACTGATCACCATTGAAGTTGGCATATACATGTAATTTTTCATGGAGAAGGTTTCTGACCAATAAATAAATAAACCACCCCATGTCTCGCTTTACACCCCTTAGGTTTATAGAAATCTATATTTCTAATCCGATTTTTATTGAACTTTGCCCATGTATACTTTAAAACAAAGAGAAAAATCCTGTCAACATTTGGTTTGCCAATGCTCAACCCGTTTCCCTCCTTCAACCCCATTAACTTTTGTCAACGTTCTTTATAAAAAGCTACAGTCGCGATCGTTTGACAGATTACCATGGAAGTTGGTGCTTATATGTATTTTTTCACGAAGAAGGTTTCTGACCAAAATATCTAAAAACCACTCCCTCTCCCCATTAAACGGCTTAATTTTTATACGCAACCACAGTTTTTATCCAGTTTAGACAGAACTTAGCAAATTTTTAATATAAAACAAAGAGAAAAATAATGCCAACTCTTGGTTTGCAAAAACCGAACCCCTCTCCCCGTTACCACCCCTTTGATTTTTGTCAATTTCTTTTTAGAAAGCTACAGTCGATACCATTTGACCAATCTATATGAAAGTTGGCACATTTATATGTAATTTTTTATGGATAAGATTTCTGACCAAAGAACTAAAAAAACTACCCTAGTTCCCCTTCCCCTAATAATTGTGCAAACCCCACATTTTAATTAGATTCGGTGGAACTTCACATGCATATACTTTAAAACAAATAGAAAAAGAAAAATACTGTCCACATAACTTTCACAAAAATGTAAATCCTATCCCTCTTTCTACCCCTATAATTACTGTCAATGTTCTTCACCGTCTCTTTCTGATTTTGAAGGAAGCATGCACATCTATACTGCAAAACAAATGGAAAAATACTGTGTACATTTGGTTTGGAAAGTCCAAACTCCGCTCCTTCCTTTCCATCCTTTAATCTACAGTTTATATTCGATTCTGCAGTAAATTTGCACACGTATACTTTAAAACATACAGAACAATTGTGTTTATATTAGGTTGGAGAAGCCCAACCCCTCCTAATTTCTAATGTTCTTTATAGATACCCACAGTTTTATCAGATTTCCATGGAACACTGCCCATGTTTACTTAAAAACAAAGAGAAACATAGTGCCTACATTCTGTTTACAAAACCCTACCACTCACTCCCTTAGCCCATTTAATTTTTGCAAATGTTCTTTACACAAAGCTACAGTTTTTGTCTGGGTTCGATGGAAATTTGCGCATGTATACTTTAAAATACAGAGAAAAATACTGCTAGCACTAGCTTTACAAAAACCAAACTACTCTTTGTCTCCACACCCCTTAATTGTTTTTAATACCTACAGTTTTCATCTGATGTCAATAGAAATTTACACACGTACACTTCAAATCAACCAGAAAAGGCAGTCTACATTTGGTATACAAAAGCCCAATCCCTCTTCCCCTTTACCTTCACCCCTTTTAATTTCCAATGTTCTTTACAAAAATCCACAGTTTTAAATCCCGTCAAAATCAATTAAGCTATTTTTAAGTCAAGGCATAATATTTATGAAATAAATGTATCCTAATGTCTCAATATGTACTTCAGATTTCTACTTGGATCCCAAGCTTCCACGTTGTGAAAACCAATTAAAAATCTATATTTTCTGTGTGATGCCGGAGCAAACAGATATATTCCAGAGACAGATTTCTGTATGTGGTATGTATTAATACCCAGAAGTTACATGTTTCGGTTATTGACCAGCAGCTTTAACAGATGTTATGATAAGATCGAAACATAGCCTGGACCAAAATTTAAACTGACTTTCCTTAACACAACACCCAATTCACCCCGTTCTGGAAGTTGTTGTGGTATATAAAGACAGAATTCTTCTTTGAAAGCAAGCGCTTTAATCTCTGAGCTACCAGGAAGTTCGCAAAATGGGAACTGCTGCGGCATATTTAAAATACAAAACAAACTATAATACCACTAAAAATTTAAAAATAAAATAATTGTTTAAAAAAACATAAAAATCGCCTTAAAAAAAAAAGCACTAAAAATTTTAAAATAACTTTATATCTTGCTGAGGAAAAAGTAAATCTAAATGGACAAAATTTTACATTACTGTCATTAAAATTTTTGGAGTCGGTGCCAGCGAAAGCAAGAAAAACAAAAAGATAAAAACAATGAGGAATAACAATAATACATAAAAAATCATGTTACTACTTAACTACAATTAATGCTAGAAAAATGTTTCACAAACATACAGATGATACGCCGATATTATACCAACTGTAAATCGTTTACTGCGTGATGCAACCTACCAACTGACGGTAACGCCAGAGATATGCCTCAATGACCAAGAAGGTCGAGCCACAGATTAAAATACTATTAATTTGTTTCCCTATGCTGTCTCCCGCAATAACACTATCTGCCTCAGGACATGCTGTAAAATATTGCGAATTTTTGTTTGTACTCCCCGTTTCACCTCTAACACCAGTAATTTGATCTTCGCGATGTGACAGCTGGCACCGACTCCAAAAATAATTAATTAATGTAAAAATTTTAATGACAGTAATGTAAAATTTTGTCCATTTAGATTTACTTTTTCCTAAGCAAGATATAAAGTTATTTTAAAATTTTTAGTGCTTTTTTTTTTGAAGGCGATTTTTATGTTTTTTTAAACAATTATTTTATTGAAAGCTTGATGACAGGGGTTGATGATTTATGGTAATTAGGGTCCTAGAATCCCTTTGATGGCGCCGGCCCCCCCCCTCCTGTCACACTACTCTCCAACTAACGATAGTTGTTTGTTTGCTATTTTGCAACTGCAAGACGAGGCATAGCGCTGAATTTTATTTTGCACAGACAGATGTCTAAGATTAACGATAAATATACCAGATTTGGGTTTTCCATGGTTCCCCAAATCACTCCAGGTGAATGCCGGGATGCTTCCTTCAAAAAAAGGCCATGACCGAATTCCTTCCCATTCCTTGCCCCCCCCCCATTCATTTCCCGTCTCTAAAGACCTCGCTGTTAAAGAGACGCTAAGCAGTTAAAAAAAAGAAGATAAATATACCTCTGACTGTAAACATTCATGAGTACCAAATAAACCTTAATTTTAGGATTTTTTCAGATACTAATAACAGAAGTAATTTGCAGAATGTAGTGGAAGATGGCGATTTAAATAATGCAAGGTAAGCAATTAATCTTCCCCCACCGACCAATCCACTACAAACTTGTTGTATTTTTTCCGATTAATGACTACAGTTTTATCAAAACAAATTATGTTGTTATATCAAGTTTCTAACGTAGATGAAAATGACGTTACTGGATGCCGTTCGCGTCTGTAATTTAGGGGGGAACAGGAGTGCGCATGCGCGATGCGGCAGCAGAATCCCTCAGTCGGCCATCAGACACTAAAAACTATTCGTCTCATCTGTGAATTACAAAAACATGTTTCAACACGGATGCCGAAATGATTAAAACATGTCTTTTCTTTTTCTTTATGGCTTTAAGCGATGTTGACGTCAGAACCATTAGAGGCAGAAAAGGACTGGAGGCAAATAACTGCAAGGTATTAATCCATGGTCTTTTGAAAGAACTATCCCGGTATTCGGGTGGACTGATTTGGGTAAACCATGGAAAACCGAAATCTCGATGGCCGGACGGGGATTTGAACCCGTGTCCTGCCCAATGAGAGGCCAGCTCGGTACATCATTCCCCACAGTTGCATCATCATAGAGGCACGTTCTAATATTCCCTCTTTCGACTGTTCCCTCCACTAACAGATTAACCAATCCCGCATGTCACCCACCATCTTGTCTCTTCTTTCTCCGAGACTCTGCTTCAAACTTCTTTCCTCGCTCGTCCGTTCCAGCACACGTTCATTAACTTCTTTTTTCTTGCTGCATAATTTTCAACATAATTCTGTGGATCACAATTTTAATCTCTTCTTGTATTCAGAAACTTCACTTCCATTAAGTACTACATGCATATAAATTAACGAAGTTATATGTCAGTTGTAAGTCAATGTTTTATATCAAAAGACAGTTTTTTGTATACACGAAGAGTAGGGTAGTGCTGAAATTTCTCAACTTATCGAACAAAAATGAATTTGTAATTTACTATCATATCCATCATTTCTAAAATGTGTTTTTTGTGTGACAAAATATCTTTCTCCCTTCATACTTAACCAAATTAAATAAACGAGGTATAGGTCTCCACTTTGGTGACATCATTAATTAAAAAAGGAATTTTCTAAATTAAACCCGAAAATGGCAAAATTATAAACAATCAAGGTCACGGGTATGCGATAGTTGATAGTCAAGCCGGTAGGCCAAGTTGTTGCACCGCTATTTCAACGCCATCTTCAAGTCACGTTACTAGTTCGATGCATCTCTTTCCATCATGAGATATTCTCACCATTCCAATTGCACCCTACGTGCTAAGTTATTTGCTTCATATGTCCCAATCCTACATTTCCTTCCTTCCACTGTTCCCTACATCAACCAAATCCCAAAATGTAAACTACGAACCAGCCTTTCGTCTGTTTAAGACCGTTAAAAAAAAACTTCTTTCTTCGGAGAACATTACGAAAACATATTCATTTCCTACTTTATCTATCCATTTAATTTTGAACATCCTTCTACGGCACCACTACCGTAAGGGCTATGGTCCGGACTTACAGTTTCAGGAAGTTCTTTGCATGTCCTAAGCCAACATCTGACACTAGAAGCTTTGTCTTTTTCGAAAAGGTTCTTTGGCGCTAGAGCTATTCTGCTTTAAACATCATTCCAACTTCGGTAATCAGTTGTAATTCTACTTGCTAAATGACAGATTTTTTTGTATCGTATCTGACCAGATTTTTACAATTAATTTACTGCTATTGTTGTAATTTCTGCTACACTTTATGACCAATGTTTTACTCTAGTTTTTTTCTTTTGTTGCTGTTGTCGTCAGTCTTCGACTGGTTTGATGCAATCCTCCATCCCTTCCTATCATGTGCTAACCTCTTCATTTCTACATACCCCTTACAATCCAAGTCTTCAATTATCTGTTTCATGTATTCTAATCTCTGTCTTCCTCTACAGTTCTTACCTTCGACTCTAGTTTATGTTTTTTTTTTTTTTTTTTTTAAATTCCTCTCTCACTGTTTTATTCACGATTTTCAGCAATTTTCCAATATCCTCAAGTCTATTGTGCTAGCAGCATGTTGACTGTTTCTCATGCTTACGCCTTGTCGACGTCATTAGGGGAGGTACTTCGGCCACGGGCTTGTTGAAGGCAGCACCGCCGGAGTGCGCGCTGTAGGTGTGCTGTCGACTGCCTCCGCTGGTGTGGTGTGGTAACAAGGCCAGTGGCCAGTGGGCTCGGCTCCGGAAATGCCTTTGCAATGGCGCGACGCCGTCTGCGAGGCGCGCACCGGGTTGCCCTCTGGCGGCGGGCCCCGCAACTACCTGCCACACGCAGCTGTTTTCTACTGGCTTTCATCGCTCTGTTTCCGCCGTTTGTGTCACTAGTTGCAGGTGGCGTATCTTGCCCGCACCTTCGCCAAGTAGGCTAGCGATCACGAAAGAAGACCAATACGTTGTCACTCACTCGCTGGTCGGTCGGCCAGTACATCTGCGCTCATTCCCTGGAAATTAACTACACAGAGAAATTTATGTAGAACAGTTAAAATGCAGTGTACAAAGTGGTAGGTAAATATTATACCCAGCGATTTAACCTTGCAATTCTTGATAAATCGTTTTTCCCTACTACTGCCCTGGCGCAGGGCCGAATTAAAACAGCGCGGGGCCCGTAGCGAATGTGAAAAACGGGCCCTTGGTTTCCGCCTTCCTAGTGCAGTACTCGTAGAAGAGCTTAAGGGAGCGGAAAAAAGATGGCCCATTTGCTATTACGGGGAGGCTCCCGAGAATACTAGGCGCAGAACCCGTAGCTAACTCTGCTACGTGGCTAATCCTGTACTACCCTGGCGCTTGTAATTCATTTTTTGGGTTCCTTCTCAGTAAAAACAGAGCCCTTGTGGAATCGCGCATTTGTCCGTTCGTCCTCCCTCGTAACCTGTGAACTCTTTAGTTTGGAAATTTCTAATCGGACTGTACTTTAGTTCTTACGAACTTTAATGCGATCATAACATGAAATTTCTAAAAGTCATGGAAGGATGAAACTAATAGCAGCTGATCAAGAGAGTTCCTTCCCATAATATTCATGCGTATCGAACCAAAACTGACAATCCACCGACACTCTGAACGTTTGCATTTTCATTTTTGTTCCACGATTCCTCAAACTGTTTGGCGAAAAGCCCGTCCTCTTGCGAAGAAACTCATCAGAAAATTCTTTCTAATTTTATAAAGATAAGCAGTCTTTTAAAGTTTATCTGAAAACTGTAACGAGCTTTCTGTGGTTTATGGTTTTACAAAACAGCTAAATGAGTGATTTTAGCAAATATAATACTTCAGCAGATATTTTCTCCAAAAAAATAAGTGTATCATTCGATGGAGAATTTTATGAATCGGATAAGAGGAAAACACGTTTTGAATAATTTATAATGTGTTTGGAAGATCTACAATTATTTTTTCCTTTGATTCTTTTTATTTACATATGCTAACAACTTTTGCCAATGACGTCGTCTACTTAGAAGTTTTGTGTTGTCTCGTCATCATTAATTAAGCAACATTTGGAATCAAATAGTAAAGAATCAACAGCACAAAATATAGATTCTTATTGCAGCGCTCACAGCTGCTCTCGACCAATCACTGATTTTCTCTCAACAATGTTAGCAAACTCCTAAACACTTTGTTACACTGCTGCCAACTTAATAAAGTCACACACAAGTACAGGGCTTATTAAAATTAAGTTTCAATTAGCCACACCCATACAACGAACAACAAGTCAACGACAAAACTATCAGACTCGAAAGTCTGTCACTACGAAACTCCAATATCCAATCTAGTGAATTCTTGTAAAAATATTTTTTTTTACGTCACCTACAGAGAACAGTAGAAAAATATATTAGATGTGCGTATGGGACGCGCTTACAACAAGGCTTAGTAGCTTTCATAATGTGGTTCATCTTCACATTGCGACACAGTGAGTGTTTAAGTACATCTCCAAGAAGCATTGCTGGCGGAGCTCGATGTTACGTTGAAACGACTGACGCTCCGTATTGATGGAGTGTGCGAAGTATGTGTGGTTTGTAGCATCTTGTAATACGTTTGTAGCGACGTGTTATGTGAAACTTTGCCCGCATTATTAAGCTCGAGCAGTCAAAAAACCTAAATGTCACGTAAGAAGGTTTCTTGGTCCTGGTTGTTTCATATGTGATCAGGGATTCTCCAGCTCTGCTTTGATTTGCGTTTCCTGTCTCTATTGTTGCTAACACCTCCCTCGACAACGTACTTATTCTAATTCCTTTCAAAGGAAAACTTCCCACTGTTTTCTGGTTTGAGATGACTTACTGTGTTCTCTGCATCTTACTCGTGATGTTTCTTATCCCTTCACGTCTAGAATTTCATAAGCGTAATGAAAAAAAATAATAAGCTATTCTCTAACGCCGTTCTCTAATGCGTTTTGTGTTTTTCTTTAACTTGCAATTTTAGGCAAAAATTTTCTATCACTTACGTCGACTTAGATGTGTACGTCAGAAAGCGTTAATTGTTTTGCCTGTACTTTCAGCTAATCGGCTGCTTAAATTTCGATGCCGCAAACGGATGTCGGATTCAGGAGACTAAAGAAATAAATAAAGTTATAATAGCAAGTGAAAATTAGCGAAACTAATACAAAGGGGAAAAAGGCAACAACGGTATTAACAGAATCCAAAGCAAAATGACATTTCATAATAAAATTGTAATGCCACTAACACTGAATAGTAGCAAAAGAAATTCAACCACTGTTCTTACGAAATGTTATGGTTATTGGTGTGTATATCTTTCACGGAGTATACAAACTCTGGTATCCAATATTTCTGATGTGTTCCCTTTGACATTAAGAACATATTGTCATTTCGTGTTCCGGGGACCTGTCACAAAACTATTACGAATTTTGAGCTAACTGAGATGTTAAAACCCCAACAAATTGTGCTCTGTAATTTTTGCAATAGTTTCTTAAAAACTTACCCACAGAATACAGCCCGTTACAGCTTGGTTGGCCTATGTAAGTAAAGATTCAAAATATAATTTTTCAAAGGCACAGCGGTCTAACTCTGCTAGAAGTCTTCGTATTTTTCTGAGATTTTGGTTACTTGGTATATCACGCATAACTACTGAAAGCGCGTCTCGTTACAAATACAGTAATTTACTTTACCTCCTCTGTGGATCCTCGTAGTAAACAGAGGACTTTTTTCGTCCTCTGTTATTCATGGGGCAACGTTTAATTTGTCATATCAAGAATTTCCTTTATCCTGAAAGTGAAAATTATACTCCTCCTTTCTTCTACTTGCTACTTGTCTACGTAAAAAGATTGGTCAATTTCTTTTTATTTTAACCAATATGTCACTTCAAGTTTCACCTAAATGTTCGTTTATCCCGTAGAATTACATGCAAAATATTGCTTATATTGCTCGTCTTTCTGACAACGTAAGTGCAACCACTCAGCACAATATCTTTTCGCAGCTCAGTTCTTACGGATTCCAATACATCTCTCTCTCTTGGTGATTCCTTCTCTTGTTAATATACCGCAGTGACTGTGCGCCTGCGATGATGGCGGTTCGACACTGGATGTCTCCTTCACCGCCTCACGCACGAGGAAATTCCCGTCTATCTTTATTTTTTTAATTGCTTTAAACCTCGTCGACGTCGAGATAATTAGAGGCTTAATAGGACTGGGAACGAGGAACGGGGAGGAATTCGGCCATGGCCTTTTGAAGGAAGCATCCCGGTATTCGCCTGGGGTGATTTGGGGAAACCATGGAAAACATAAATCTGGATGCCTGGATGGGGATTCGAACAACCGTTTTCACGAATGCGAAGCCAGAGCGTTAACCACTCACCCACTACGCTCTGTTCACCTTTATTCAGACATCTCATACGCAGGACTCCAGATTCCTGAACTCAAATATTCTAAACATTTCTTCCCAAAGCTCGGAAACCCTTGCCAATTCCTATTCCACTTCAGCGGCTAGATTTCGTAATGATGTTCCCCTGAATATTAGAACTACAAAGAAATCGATACAATCCTCCATACCTTCCTATCTTGCGCTAGCCTTTTCATCTCAACATATCGCTTACAACCCACGTCCTCAAATATCTGCTCATATATTCTAATCTTTGTCTTCCTCTGTAGTTCTTACCATCGACTGTTCCCTCCACCAACTAATTAACCAATTCTGCATGTCTCAAAATATGACCTACCAACCTGTCTCTTCTTTCTAAGACTCTTCCACAAACTTCTCTTCTCACCCATCATTTCCAAAATTCGTTCCTTTCTTACTTTATCCGTCCACTTAATTTTCAGCATTCTTCTGTAGCACCACATTTCAAATGCTTCAATTTTCTTTCTTTCTGGTATTCCTAAGTCCATACTTCGCTACAATAAAGTGCTGTGCTCCACACAAAGAGTTTTAAAAAGTTCTTTCTAATTCCTAGATCAATATTTGAAACTAAAATATTTCTCTTTTTCATGAAGGCTCTTTTTCCTAGTGCTATTCTGCTTTTAACATCATTCCTGCTTCGGCCATCAGTTGTAATTTTATTTCCTAAGTAAGAAAATTCACTAACTTCTCCTTCACGTCAGACCTATTTTTATATTTAATCTACTCTTACTGGTATCATTTCTGCTACACTTAATCACTTTTGTCTTGCTTTGGTCTATATTTAGTCCAAAATCTTCCTTCAGTATTTTGTTCATGATATTCAGTAACATCTCAATATCAATGTTGCCTCAAGTATTTGATGATTCGGATATAAGAGTAGTGCTTATTACTTCGCGATTCACTACGAATTGGATGGAGGAGGATGCGTTGCATCTACGCTAATATGAGTAGACGCATAGGAACGGATATACGATAGGAGGCTCCCATGGATTTTTCTTAATGAACCAACCTGGCATTCGCTTGGAGTGATCTAGGAAAACCAGGAAAATCCCAGGTCTGGATAGGCGGAGGAGTTCCTAGGAACAAGCTCCTGTCAGATTCTAAATTTTTTGCACGATAAATCCCGTCTACTCCACGCCCTTAACGCTGGTGGAGAAATGAGAATAGGAAAGAAAAGAACCATTTCTGAACCTCCTTTGTCTCACCTTAGTTCCTGGGTAGGAGTCAAAACATGTTTGCTGTCATTCTGAAATTAATCTCTCATGATCTTTAGAGAGTTCACAAGAGTAAAGTCTCTGGTGTTGAAGGATTTCGCAACACAACTCCTAGCAATTTCACTTTTACAATTGACACCGAGCGTGGTGGTTGAACGGTTAACGTTCTGGACTCGCGGGTTCGAATCCCCGTCCGGGCATCCAGATTTGGGTTTTCGATGGTTTCCCCAAATCACTACAGGCGAATGCCGGGATGCTTACTTCAAAAAGGCCATGGCCGAATTCCTTCCCGTTCCTTGTCTCCAGTCCCATCCCGCTTCTAATGATCTTAGCCGTCGACGAGGCGTAAAGTAATAAGAAAAAAAATACAATTGATAATTGTCTAAAATTATCTTTTGAAATAAATGTGATCTTGTAGTTAAAAATTATAATAATAATTATATTTCTTAAAATTGGTGGGATGGCAATTGAACAAATCAAAACGTACTTTAAAAAAAAAAGTGTATAACACTGACTGGTTGGTCTACGGCTACGAGTGATGAGTTTTTAAAGTTCTTTATCTGAGGATTCGTTACTAGGCGCAAGATGTTCAGTAACACGCGTTTCGTTTGCGTTAGGCTGGAGATGGTTGATGTTGCCGCTTCCTAGTTACTGATGATTACGGTGTGACGCCAAACATGTCGTCCTTTCCGGACCCACCAGTCTAGTTGCGGCTGGAAAGTCGACAGAAAGACTAAGTTTCCAAACAGTTTGAAACTTAGGACAAACTAGAAATGATGAGGACGCGGGTTCGAATCCTCGTCCGGCAATTCAGATTTCGGGTTTTCATGGTTTTTCCCAAATTACTACAGGCGAATAACAGGATGCTTCCTTGAAAGGAATTCATCCACATTCCTTGTTTTTTTTTTTTATTTTTATTTTTTTTATCTGCTCACGTCTCTCTAACAGCGAGGTCTTTAGAGGCGGGAAAGCATGGAGGGGGGGGGGGGGACAAGGAATGGGAAGGAATTCGGCCATGGCCTTTTGAAGGAAGCCTGGAGTGATTGGGGAAACCATGGAAAACCCAAATCTGGATGCCCGGACGGGGATTCGAACCGCCGTCATCCCGAATGTGAGGCGAGAACATTCCTTGTTGCCTGTCGCTTCCCGCCTCGATTGACCTTGACGACGATTAGGAGGAAAGCCGAAAAAGCGCATGTTTAGCTGTTTTCTGGACGGAAAAACGCAGAGGCTGTGGAAAGAGATCTGCAGGAAATGGGAATCACACATGAAGACATCCAACAGAGCGATCACCTCAAGACGAAACCCGATAAACACCAGGCAATATGCAGGATCAAGGAAAGATACCGAAATGAATGCGGGAATACTGGACCAAAGTTGAAGTTCAAGAAAAATAAACCACTTAAAATAATGTGATCCATAGCTAGCTAAAACCGCGGACTTAAAATTTCATTGCCAGAATTGGATATAGAAAAGCTGTAAGTTACGAAAGATTTGTCCCAAACAACACCGAGTCGGCATAATATGACAGGACAGCCATCACTATAACATTCTACCGTCGAACCTGTCTCTTGAAGAGAATCAGTTTCCAACATTTAAAAGTAGAAAAACGAAGGTGCGAGGAGGTGGAGGGAGGGGGGAGGGGGTGGAGGGAGAGGGTACTGAGGATAGCTTCAATTTCAGCTTTGTCTTCTCTTCTTTCTTCTGTATAAGCATCAGATTCTTGGGTTCTAATAACTTAAACTGCTCTTACTTTTCTAGATTTACACGTTAGGTCTTATTTACGCCTACGAGGCATCTAAAAAAATAAGAGAAATTAAACTGATGTCAGAAACTTTTAGGCAGACAGAAAGTAATAGATGTAACAAAACAGACAGACAGACAGAATTACTTTTGCATTTATAATATTTGTATAGATTATTGTATATCACACAGAAACTGCCTGCGAGAGATACAAACCTGAGGGACCAGTATAGCTTAAATAAAGTAAACGCTTACGGCACTGTCTGACCGCTTACGATTTGCCACGCATTCCACCCCTAAATTTATGGCACCCTCATTTTACCATGGAATCCTTACAATAGAACTTCCAGGCATGGCTCATACGATCAAGAACAATTCTTAAAAAAATTTACTTGTAACGGGATTTGAACACTAGATTACGCGGAGGACTTAAGAAAGCAACGAGCTTATCCACTACTTTACCAGCCCACTGTATTGGCGAGCACTATAGAGACGTATACGTTGTATGCGTCTGTTTTTACGGTTCAATTAGTTTTTCATAATTCCATGACAATATACATTATCTGTACAGAAAATAGTATCGCTTTACAGAGCAGAGTTGCTCGCGGATTCGGCTAACCTGATCACAGAACGTATTGATACCTGTGGTGAATGTTGCTGTGTCGGGTCTGACACGTGTTCGCCGTTGAAAATCTTGTTTCAAGCATGCGTCACGTTCTTCAATGACACTAAGTAAATAATCGCGTTTGTTTTAAAAAAACGCGATTATTTACGCCCACGTTCTTTGAACCCCTGTTTTCTTATTCCAGGCTTCCGTCGTTGTTCAGAATTTTCTGCCTTTCTGTTAGGCAAGCTGTGCTGAAGGCTGTTGTCCGAAGACATTTCCTTCAAATTTCACACGTGTTCGTCACTTCACTTCTCTGGTGCTATGTTGTTTTCATTCTTGTTTTCTGTGGCGGTCGAAGTAGGTGTACGTGCCCCGTTGCGCTGTTAGTTGTTTCTGTGATATTTGGACTGTTCTGGAGAGGGATGTGGACAGCTGTCGCATCCTGTATCGCCGATACTTGCGCCTGCGTGCAGGTCTGTTGCTTTGTGCAGACCTCTACCTTATTATTATTAACTAGCTTCGAGCCCATCAAAAATGACGGTTTGAACGCAATATTCTGGCAGTTCATTTGTTTGCAGTTGGTTAATTATACAGAATTGGTATTATATAATGCTAATGGCCTTGATTTTGTAATGTTCTACATATTTCATTTGCTGTTCACATAGCCACACAGTAGTAACTTCCATTGAATTAATCACGACGGAAGTTTAGAACCAATGAAATTTAAAACAAATTAAGAATCCCAAAAACTTCTGCTCTCCATATAACATTTTTATTCCTAGTCTAGGCACAATACAGCACGTTAAATATGGAACTACCTCCACCCGCATTAATTGATGCCTTCAGTAACATGGCGCTTATGAAAACAGTTTAATTGTTTTGTAAAACTCATTTCAGAGTGAATTATGCTGTAACAAAATGTGTTAGTTGCGATTCTGGTCAACTTAACCACAACCTCCACTAACATTGCGTTCGAAAATCATTGCTTCTATTACCCTCATATGAAAAACGACGGGCATCACCTATGGTGGTAGTAAGAATTTATTCAGCAAAAAGTTTGTAAGGAAAAATGAATAACGATCGGGTCTACTGGAGATCGCGATTCCGCCAAAATAACATTCAGTAATGACGTCATAATACTGCTATAGTGAATCGCAAGACGTATTATTTTTAAGCAGTAATTCCGTTTTAGTAGAGCCTCTTCCATTATTTTCAAGCGGAAATTAGGTTGTAATACAGTTAAATGTACTTCGGAAAGTTTTTCTAGAGGAGTCTTGAGTTTTACCACGGCAATTACTGGCGGAATCGCGATCTCCAGTAATCCCGATTTATTTACTTTACTTTATTTTACTTTAAATGACGGAGACTAGAATTTCAAAAACGGATAACTGTTATCTATTTGACTGATACATTTCCCGATTATGTACGTTTCTCTGAGTTTTTTAATAAATTTAATTGTTTCTTATCATCTGCCAAAAAAAATCTTAGGTTATGGTTTAACCTAGTTCTTATAACTGATACAGATAAAATAGCGTAAATATTGAATACCCTTCTCCTTACATGAATTTCTGCATCTAATTTTAAATAAAACAAAAACCAACATGAAGGAACGAATGTAATACGGTGGCTGTTGATTAGCGAGTGAAGGCTGGCACGTGACCGTTATCTAGCCAATAGCTATAGACGACGTGCGCAGTCTCCAGATTAGCATTTTATACAAGAGGCTACTGATTCATTTCTCCTAGGACCCCGTTTCAGCCAACATAACCTAATGGGAGTGAACGAGAATGATTTCGGCCATGGCCTCTTAAAGATACCATGCCAGAATTGGCCTGGAGGAACAATGAAAAAACCACGAAAAAACCGCACTCAGAAAGGCCGTCCTTCGGAATTACAGGCTGGAGAGCGATGTCACTATACACCTGACTCAGTCCAGGAATACAGGATTGGGTTTTCCTACCCTGGTAAGTATTCCAACTGCGTGTAGTAATGAATTAATTAATTTTACTAAATTTTCATTAATTGATTTAGTAATTACTGACAGTAAGTAATTACAATTACTGTATATTGTATCGCTGTCGGGAATGAGAGTATACATAAAGTTTCAAGTTAATCAGGCGCTCAGAAGGCGATGAAACATCGATTGAAACATATCTTCCACAGACATATGAAACTTATATAAGCGCGGTCAAAAAATAAATAAAAGTAGATTTATGTTACCATGGAATGCTGAACTAATTCACGTGACGATGCACGCAAACACCACATTATTGCCCTGGTTTCACGGACTAAGTTTTTCGTAATACGTTCCCCTCATATTTTCATCACGGGTCACGAGGTAACTTCACTTAATTTCTTAATATCTCTGATTGAACAACACGTTACGTTGTAGAATGGTGCGAGGACTGGCAGAGATAACTACCTGTGAAGTGCCAACTCGTGATTATAAGTGGAAAGCTGACGCCTTTTAGCTCCGAATTAATTGCACAGTTCTCAGTAAACCACACTCTGTTAAATACCTAGGTGTAGTGAGAATTTGATATGGAACGAACAGACTGAGAAGGTAATTGGAAAAGACAAACCGTATGCTCAGTTTCCTGGTGGTAATTTAGTAAAGCGTACTTTGGAGTGGCGTACGAGATGTTTGAAACTTGGCTCAGCGTGAGTTTGCCTTGTGCGCTCCTCTCTGACCTTCGTGCTAATGGAACACGGAAGGACGCCAAACCTCACGCAGAGAGAAAATAAAAAATTTAAAGCCGCTGCTGAGACGGCGTGTTGCAACTCACAGAGATGCCGAGTCTTCGATCAGTTATGCCCAGCGTAATCTGCCTACCATACACAGTCTCCCAGGAACAACGGGCAGTAACCCTTTAGATTTTCCCTAGCCAAATTTTCATACTGGTGTGTTGCTCTTCCATTTTAACCACTATGGTTACTGCCAGATTTTAGATTAAAGTGTAGGTCCCTTTTTACAGGGCACCATTTTTTTTATTTTATTACGTTAGGATAGTTAATGACGCAATTGAATCGAGCGGACAATTGATGCTCTCTTAGTTAGGAAGCTCGAGAAGTTTTGGCTCGGATTCAGCAGCTATGGCGTTATTGCTATAGCACAGGGGTCCCCAAGGGGTCGATAAGAGTTCTCCAGGGGTCGATTAATACACGGAGGTCGAAAGGGGGTCGATTACTGCTAGGGAGGGTCAGTTAAACTGTATAAGGAAAAAATGGAAATATTCCAATAAAAATTCGAAATACGGATTAGAAGATGAGCTGATTGAAATATGTGTAGATCTTGAAGCTAAAGCGTTGTTTATAACTAAAAACCTCATTGAATTTTGGAGCAATGTCAATTTTGCTACTAAATATCCCAAGCTCAGAACAGAGGCCAAACATTTCTTACTCTCGTTGTTGAAACTGGTTTCAAACACGCGAACATAATTTTAACAAAACAGAGGAACGGGTTGAAGCTTGAAAACCGTTGTGATTTGCGACTAAAACTTACTAATTTTCAACCGAATATCAGTAATCTTAGTGCTGCTCTTTAGATACATCCATCCCACTAATATCAACTATTTTAATAAAAAAGTAAATTAACATATTTTTAAAGTAGTCAATAGTAGTCACAAGATGACATTAAGAGGTTTTTCCTACCAATATAATTTATATTAAATTTATGAAAAACTGTGTTTTTATTTCGTTTTATTAAGTGTACGACTACAGGTAAATTTCCAGCTGTCAATAATATTGTCTTTATTTTTTAAAATTCCAATAACAGTGAAAAATATCTCCTTTTGTGTTAATGTTATTCGGTGGATTTTAGAAGATATGGAAACTATAAATTCTTTAATTTGTTTGTTATGCATCTCTCTTTATTGCTTAATATCAGAAATACCAATTTTTTAAAATGTTTTTATCAAATACTTAATATGGGGAGGGGGTCGATAAGAAGGCAAATATTCTATAAAGGGGTCGACGGGATAAAAAGTTTGGGGACTCCTGCTATAGCAGAATAACTCCAATTAACTCTTTGATTTGTCCGCCACACAGGGAACGGCCTTGGCGCGATGCTTTCCCAGCACAGCTACTCCGCGGGGGGCAGATGACGTAGTTACAATGACGTCACACGGCGAGCCGCTAGCAACAGGTGGCCGGCACTACAGTCACAACTCATTATATAACGAAATATCTGACCTTACAAACACGCCGTTCTGAGTTATTCCACGTTAAGTTTAATTATTATTCGCCACAAGGAGCGCTAGAGTAAATGTGTAGTCATACTCCTGGAAATCTGTTTATGATGTAATGTGATGAAAAATGTTAATGCTCTCCTTTCCAACTGTAAGTAATTTCGAGTAAGAAATTCAGAGTGATGTAATCTAAATCCCAGTAATTAATCGACTAATTATAATCCTTACAACTAACTAAATTTGTGTCTGATAGAGAAGCAAAATGATAAGTTGTAAATCTGTATTATTAATTTGTTAGTATGTGGTACTTTGATCGGTAAAAGTGCTTCAAATTAACTGAATGATTGTTGTGATTTTATTAAAAGCAGTATAGTGGAATATTAATTAAAAAACATTTGTTGGGAATATTGTCTAAACCCCAAGGTTTAAAATAAGATTTTGACTAGTTGAAACTTTTTAGTAAGGAAATATGCTGTTAAATGCTTGTAAGCCCGTTTAAAATTGTTTACTTATGATTTAAACTAATTTTGTTCAAGTTTAGTTGTTTTTGTATAATTTAAATTGTTTGAATAACTGTTAGAGCTCCAGGAAAGGCTGTCGGAACATTTATTATTCTCCAGAACATTCTGTGATGCTGTACAAAATCTCGATATTCACAATTGGGCAAGCTCTCTCGGAACAGAAGACGAATCCCACAAGTGCTTTCATCTTTGGAAACGAACTCCGGTGAAAAGTTTAAGTCTGTTTTTCTGATGTGTTTAAACGACATAAAAGTCGGTTAAAAGGTTTATCAACGGCGTCATTGTTTGAGAAGGTGCTTGTCACTGAGACGTTTAAGGAATTCAGCGGTATAATTCAGTGGAACTACAAACCACTTATATGTAATCGTAGGTTTTCCCGGCGAATCTGATGCTTGAAGATCTCTCGACATGCCGCCGGATGGTAGTTCAAGGAAGAAGGGTATACATACCGCCCCGGCAGTCGCGTCCCGGACTGCGCTCCTCACGCCGGTCAGCAGACGTAAACTGAAGATGATGGCACGTTACGCCGTCGAAACTACGATCAATTGATCCGGCCGCATGCCCGACAGATCTCCGCAATAACCATTTGATAACCGGACAGATATGCAAGTCTTCAAAATCAGGGCAAAAGCACTACATGGCGAGATCCGTAACAGGACTTCATTCAGTGCACAACGAAAGCCTCGACCCGTAGCAACGTGTGAGAGTCAGTGAAACAGAGAGGACGTATGGCAACGAGTCGCGACTGAAATGGATTGACGTGTGTTCAGGTACACCTCACTCGATATACTGGTAACTGTCGAAGAACCCTCAACACCAAAAGCTCTTCCCGGAAGTAGGAAATGGTGGAGCGTAAACAAATATTGTGCCGAAGCTGAATACAATTATTTTCAATAGTACTTCTACTGTGCTACTTCGGAATGTATTGATTTCATAATACATTAATTCGGTCCGTCACCAAAAGAGATCTATTTATTTGAAGTAAATTATTAAATGTACTATTACAATCTTATCGAAAGACGGGACTTCAGGTATTATTGGATAGAACAGTTATAATAATCTGTTACCAAGTTACGTACATCAGTTTCTGGTCAAATCGACGTGGCGACCGAATTCAGACCTGAGGGTATCGTCGACTACGCACACTAGCACATTTAACAGCACCGACTTTAACTCACCTGGACCTTACAAGATTTCAGTGCTAAACGCAACACCAGCGCAACACTAGTAACTCATTGGGTGATAAGGGCCTCGAAGACACCACTTAATTAATATGACACACTCGGGCATTGGTCATGGGCACTTTCATGGGAGTATCCAGCGAGGGAAAGGGGGGGGGGCTGCTGCCCCCCTTGAAGAAAAATTAAGTTGCCTTCAGTACGCTTCGACGGGTGAAGAAATGGCTCAGGAGCACTGTGGGAGAGGAAAGGTTGACTGGATTATGCCTGATGAGTGTGCATAGAAATTTCGTGAAAGTACACCGTGAGATATTGACAAATAAAGTTATCGAAAAATTTTCTGAGAATCCGAAAGATTAATGTTTACATAAAAAACTGTAACTGAGTTATGATCTTGATTAACTGCATGGTAGGTCCTTGGATTACTATGTTAATCAATAATAAAAATAGTTTCCTCAATAGGTTTGAGGTTTATTTTGTAAGAAATCGACGTTTTTCAATCCCCCACCCCACTTCCTTGAAAAAAATACTAGTTGCCCCCCCCTAATTCAGATGTTCCCCCTCCCCCCTGGTTCTGTGAGGAGTCTCCTTTGTCGAAAATGCACTGAAGGAACTATATTAGAGCTTGCGAAAAAAAATATATTTGGAAGCGCAGAAGTCCTAAGTCAACACCTATTAAAGGATGGTAATTCAAAGTACGCATCTTTTGAAAACGTGTTAAAATGTGTCCTAAATACAAGAAATTATTGCTTAAAAACGACAACAGCTTAGTGTTATTAATTGGATTATTTCTGATCTATTACTTTAAATTATATTTTAGGGCGATTTCATTGCCGGTGAAAAAAAATTTCACTGTTTGGAACCTAGGCAGAGGGTATGAATGATGGTGTTGGTTCCTAATAGGGATGTAACGGATCTCCGCATCCCCATCCGCAAGTGCGGAACTTTCTCGTGAAATACCACTTCCGCTTTCGCATTCGCATCCGCAATATTTATGGCAGATGTATAGTGGATATTTTGTTTACATTGGAGTGTATATTATTCTTTTCTGTTTATACGAGATTCTGTTTATCATCTCTCAGCTAACAACAATGTGTTTTGTTTTTTTTTAATGGCATTTGGCAACGGCCAGCTCAATGTAATTACAATTGCTTTAAGTGTGTAAGTCGTCATCCAGTATTTATTGTGTTTCTCCAATGTATGGACGCCACAGGACGGACAGGACATTCACACAGACACACAACACTTAAACATCCATGCCCGCGGCCGGATTCGAACCGGCAGCCTTCGGCACGCGGAGCTAGCACTCTAGCCCCTACGCTACCGAGGCCGGCAAATGTGGTTGTTGTTTCTGACGATCTTGCAATTGAAATAATAACAAAATAAATGGTGTTATTACGTAAGTGACGAATTTACAAGTTTAAACTTGCGTGTAAAGTAAAGCGCCTTGTTCACGGTCCAACTTACAGGACATCCGTGTAGAACTACCGTAGGATGCGCTCATCCACTCACGCTAATAAAAGGAGTCCAACAAAAAGTTCCAAGCAATCCTTTCCACTCGTACTTTCAGGCTGCACACCGTGTGTCCTTATGGCACACTCGCGCAGGATTTTTCCTCCAATCCTGATCTAACACCATAGCCTGTTGGACAGCAATTTTTTTTTAACTGCTTAACGTCTCTTAAAAGCGAGGTCTTCAGAGACGGGAAAGGATGGTGTGGGCAAGGAATTGGAAGGAATTCGGCCATGGCCTTTTAAAGGAAGCATCCCAGCATTTTCCTGGAGTGATTTTGGAAACCAGCACGGAAAACCCAAATCTGGATGCCCGGACGGGGATTCGAACCGCCATCCTCCCGAATGCGAGGCCAGAGCGCTAACCGTTACACCACCACGCTCGGTTTGGACAGCAAGCATTCGTATTGGTTTGCAAATGGAGACTTTCCCGGCGTGTTGATTCAATAAAAGTTTCACTGGAGTCCAGCCGGATGGAGTCATAAAACGACGACAGTCTGTTTGTGATTTCGAGAAGAAACATCTAAAATAGACCTGATGAAGACAACCGAGCAGGTTGTCGAAACGTCGTCGTTTTATGACACCATCCGGCTAGACTCCCGTGAAACTTTTATTGAATTCGTGTTGGTTGTCACGTCCTGCATGTACTTCTCTAACCCTTTTCACGGCCCATCAAGGTTCTTTATCGAAAATCTGATGAACGTAGGTCCTACAAGTTGTACTGTGAATGGGCCACTAGTGCGGTGGAAAGGCGGGGGGCGGGCACGGAGATGCTTGAATTAATCGAGCCACGAACTCCTTCACATGACAAAGAGAGTTTTTTTTTTTAGACGCGTGCGTCGTTATGTAAATAATTTAATTTTCTTGTGAAATCATCCCATGTTTTTTGTTGTTGAAAGACGAGGTAAAAAATAAATCAATGTGGCATTATTATTTGGAAATAGACTTTACTTCTGAAAAATGTAGAATTTAGCATAAAAAAAATATACTTATTTTGATTTTTTTAAGTTTATTTTTCATAAAATATTAAAATCTAAATAATTATATATTTATTTTTTCCACTTCCGCATCCGCATGCGCATCCGCAAAGGTGACTTCCGTTAGAACGCTGGTTCCTAACCACCAGGAATATACCACCAGGGCGAATATGGAGTGACGGCATACCACACAGCTGACGGGCGGGTGGCTCCATCGTTCTTGCTGAAGGGCGGGCAGCGGGCAGTGGATGTGTCCTTCTCTGTGTTCCTTACCTGTAACATAAATAACACGCAACCTATATCACACAGTCACAACACTAGACAGATCGACATAAAGCTCAAACAACACTACATCTCTGTCATTGCCTTAGTACCTCCCCAACAGTAGTTAACGACGAGTTTCAGCGCATTATACTTCTCTTATATACAGGGTACTTCAAAAACGACTGCGTTGATAGCACAAAAAAAAAACTGATTTAGTCCACTATCCGTAGGAGGCATAATAAGCCATTGTGTCAGAGGTAGGACGGTCCTATAGTTTAACGTGGAATCCGAACCACGGAGCGTCCTGGCATAGCTCATATGACCAAACACAATTCATTCCTGTGGTCACGTGGATTTGAACCCGGGACCGGAGCAACGAACTTTCGAAAGCGAGCGCCTTCGTCACTGAGCTACAGGACGGCTCTAAGATAACGTACAGTAGCATTAAATTGTCATCGCAGCAAATTTTACCCACGCAGCGCGGTAGTATCAAATTCAGTCACCTGTGGCGCTAGCGGCATATGCAGTTAAAATGAGTGCCGCTTGTCATACTACTAATTAAAGGCCCACCAAATTTTATTGTTATTATTGTTGGGTTAATTATTATGTCATATTGCTCTGCAACATTCAATGATGATATCGATTGCTACAGATCGGTATCGCTGGATTGATTGTAAAAATAGAATCTTTGCTAATGTATTCAAATAAGGTCCATGATGATCGCTGGTGTAGTGAAAACTTATACAGGTAGAACTGTACGGCTATAAAGTTTTTTTTTGTGTTTACAGTATGTGGAATTATAATTACACTGCGACAAGCTAACCTAATTCACATTTCCGTGTCTGTTAAACAAAAACTGAGGTTGCTGGAGAAACGAGTGTATTATCAAATACGGTGGACTATCGTTGCCACTATTTATAGAGTGCTTAAAGAAAATTCTTTTACGTGCTGAACTGGAATTAATGTGGCTAATTGGTACAGGCACGTCTCATTTTTGGCCAAAGGAATTGCAATGTTTGGATAATCATAATTGCTGGTGCTGTAATTGAACTTATTGTAAAATATCAGTCTGGTGGTTGGACAGTTCTGTGCTTTTCGGTTCATTAAAGTGTGTGGATAAAATATTTTTTTATTCCAATAACCGTCTGACTGAAGCAACCGTGTTTCATAAGAATCAGTAGAATCAGAAGTCCCGATGACCAGGTAGTAATATTAGACGCCATTCAGTGCGATGTCGTAATGTTTAAAAATGGCAGACTGTTAATTACTACTGTTTTAGTTGAGAAATACTGAAGACATTAAATATTCCTACATGGCTTATACCGTGACCAGGACTGTTTAATTAAGAACATATTTCTACACGCTGTGTTTGGCGACACCAGTCCCGCGTCCTTGTAACATTCCTGAAATTTAAAATTCATATCTTTGCCCAGAGTTACACATGAGAAACTACCATGTCGGCTGCTAGTTTGTCGACAGTCTAATGTCCTAAGGTAATCACTTACAGTCAAAATGAAAATTGTTATGACTTATTTGTCCGTCATACATTTATCATAGACTATGAGTATGTGTACTATTGGACGTCTGTGACGATTTGAAGGAATAATAATAATGTGATTGTAATGACCTGGTGAGAGGGTTTCTATTCGCTGCGCATTCCGTCCCTGTCGTAACCACCTTAACCTAACTCGGCAATCCTACCGGACCCAGAGGACCTTCAGTTTAACGTGGAATCCGAACAACGGAAGTGTTCTGGCGTACTTCACATTACACAGCAAGCTGTGCCAGAGGTGAAGGTCGGGTTAAGTGCCTATGAAAATACCTGCCAAGATAGGGATTCGAACTGGAGACCTTTCGATCTCCAGTCAGACGCTTTAACCACTGAGCCACCAGAACGCTCCAGTTTTAAGGTAAATAATGTTTTTACGACCATCTGAAGGACGCTAAGGCTGATAGTCACCGACCAGCGCATCTGAACCTTCAACGAGGTAAACCTGTGATCGGCCCGCTGCAGGTAAAGGGGCTATCCAGAAATAACGTCACATGAATTTCATGATTTTTGGAGCCCCCCCCCCCCTTTTCCTTGTCACAGGTGGTCACATTTGTATGACCTGACATATTTTCCAATTTTTGACCCGCCTCTAAGGGAGCGTGAATAAACCTCGTAGCTCTATTTTGGCCTCCCGTGAATCCCCCCTCCCCCCCACGTAGCCCTACGTGGCTTTTGCCTTTACTCCCCCCCCCCCCCTCCCCCACGTGGCACGTAGCTTTTTTCCCTTTTGATTCCAGAAGACATTTTGTACTTTTTTTTCTTGTCAGACTATTGTAAATTATATACGGAGATAATTAACTGAGGGAAATAAATATTCACATGCTGTTGTGAGTTCTGTTCCTCATTTTAACTGTGAAAAATGTTATGAAAGGAAAGCTACGTGGCCTGGCTCGGAACCCCCCCTCCCCCACCCCACGTAGCCCAGCGTAGCCTTCCAGGCAACCCCCCCCCCCTTGGAGCAAGCTACGTAGTTTGTGCACGCTCCCTAACGACCTTGACGTCGATGAAGCGTAAAGGCATATGTAAAAATAAATAAATAATTTTAGAAATTATTAAATTAAAACAGCACTTCTAAAATTATTTATATATTTCTATTTACAATATTTTTTTCATAAATCAACAATAAATCAAATATTTTAGAAAATTTACAAAACATAAAATCAAATGAATGATACAAAATTTAATCATCTTATATCCATGGACTTTGAACCTGTTCTTTTATATTATTCATGTTCGGCATAGCAGACACTTAGTTCTCGTTTTGGATAATGTTAGGAACATTCGATATGTCAACATCTTCTTTATGCAACCAGATAGCTCCGTCATCGCCTATCAAACAACTTCCCTTCACGTCTAGCTGTAGTTCTTTCAGGGCGAATCTTCTTGTTGCTTGTTAGTGGCTTTGTATGATGAAAGATATAGACCACAGATGCCACACGATCGTTTAAATGAGTATGCGGAAGTCATATTTTGTGAAAGCCTCAAAGGCGGTATTGGCCTATCTGCGTATGACTCACTGTTCAGCGAGCCGCCGCCACGTGATAAAAAGTGATGCAAATTATACAGGGTGTCCAGAAAAGGACTCCCTGATTTCAAAATTAAATATCTCGAAAACAAAGATCGATAGAGGAATGCAGTAAACAGTATGTTTATTGGGACAGTTGAAAGACGTGTATACAGCAGTGTGAAATAATAGTTACAAAAGCTGCTAACAGATGGCGCTGTACGCTCATATCAGCATACATAAGTGAAATAATCGTATGAAAACAATCTTTGCAAACAATCACATCACAATGTTTTCAAAATGTTCACCATTGGCACGTTTCAATGGTGGAACTGATCGCCCTGAGCTTCGGATCACTATTTAGGCATTACGTATGGCGATTACAGCGCCATCTGTTAGCAGCTTTTGTAACTATTATTTCACACTGCTGTATACACTTCTTACAGCTGTCACAATAAACATACCGTTTACTGCATTCCTCTATCGATCTTTGTTTTCGAGATATTTAATTTTGAAATCAGGGAGTCCTTTTCTGGACACCCTGTACATATGACATCGCGTAGCTTATGAGTGACTCCCTTGTCACACGATGTCACACTTTGTTGACCTCCTCCCCCGCCCTTAAGGTTTGACGTAATTTATGGATGGTCCCTCACAGCATGGAGACCCTATGGCGACAGCTCAAAGGGGGACCGGGGAGATATGGAAACAAGCATTTTTTTTGGAGGGGGGGGGGGGCGTAAATTTTAAACCAATGTTGTGACCTTTGTTTGGCGATAGAACTGTGAAGGCGGAGTACACTGTCGTTTATAAGAGCAGCTATGATAGCGAAGCGCGGAACTGAGGAACACCTGAAAGAAAGAGAATTGAAGCATTTGAAATGTGGTGCTGTAGAATTGGAAGTGGACATATAAAGTACGAAAGGGATGTTTTTTGGAAATGGTGGGTGAGGATGATGTTTGCGGAAGAGATGGGTCGCATTTTAAGATAAGCAGGATTGGTTAATTTGTTAGTGGATGGAACAGCCGAAGGTAAAAACTGTGGATGAAGATAGATTAGAGTATGTGAAGTAAATAACTAGGGACGTTGGTTGAAGGGGCAGGTTGAGATGAAGTGGTTAGAAACTAATATAAGCCAGAAAGTGAGAGCGTGTAGAGTCGAGTTTGTGATAGTGAATGAGCAGTGCGGACCCTCACGGTAACCCCTGCGGAGTTGACATTTATTGCTGGTGGACATTACTTCTATTAGTATTGATGAAATATTTGTTCTCATTTCAAATACGAGAATTATTGTGCTGAATATGGTGATCGAACTGAAGATTATTATTATTATTATTGCAGCTATATCGATCCTTTTTCAGGATGTAGCCTCTTTAAGCCTGATGAGCTATATATTAGAATTTAATTCTACATAGTTTTGCTGTAGTTCTTTCCAGGCCGATCGATCCTGAGCCACCCTCTTCCAGTTCACGCCTGTAACTCGACGTATATCCTTATCCCAGTGATCCGGGGGTCTTCCTCTTGCTCTTTTCAGGTTTCTCGGTATCCAGTCCAGCACTACCGTAGTCCATGTTTCATCTCTTTTGCGAGCAACATGACCGGCCCATTGCCATTTTTGGGTCATGACTCTTTTTAAGATGTCTGTTACTTTAGTTATTGAACGGATGTGCACGGCCCTTTTCCTGTCTCTTCTTGTAAACCCTAGCATTGCACTTTCCATATTTCGCGGGGCAGTTCTCAGTTTTTGCTTCGTGTGACTATTTAGGGTCCAAGTCTGGCAGGCATATGTGAGGACCGGTAATACTCATTGTTCAAATACCTGCTTTTTTTTTTTTCTTAAGATGTACTGGCATGTTCGATTTAAAAACTATGGAATTTCTTCCGTATGCTCTCCAGCCCAGCTTTATCCGTCTGTAGATCTCAGGATTTGAGCCACCATTCATATTGATCAGTTGGCCAAGATAGATGTACTGATCTACGTACTCAATACCAGAATCTTTCGTGTCTGCCTTGTCTTTATCTTTTTCTGCCCATTTGTTTTGCATGATTTTGCTTTTTGATATATTTATTTTAAGGCCCACTTCACTGCACGCTACCTCTAGTTCATTTATCAGTTCTTCGAGCTCTTCCAGACTGTTTGAGAGTAAAACTATATCATCAGCGAATCTTAAGTTGTTGAGACTTCTTCCATTTATTCTCAAACCTCGGTTTTGCCATTGGATTTTTGACATTGCCAACTCTAGGACTGATGTGGATTACTTGGGGGATACAGAGTCTCCTTGTTTTACCCCTCTTTCTACTGTGAACTCTTTGGTGGCTTCAGCGATGTTGACAAAGGCAGTGGAAGTGGTGTAGATGTTGTACAGTAAGTCGATATATCCTGGATTCACTCCTTGTTCTAAAAGGGCTTGCATGATTGCTGAGTGATGGACTGAATCAAAAGCTTTTTCAAAATCGATAAAGGCCAAACAGAGGGGCATCTGGTATTCATTTGCTCGACTTATTACTTCGTGGATGACTTGGATGTGATCTACTGTGCTGAATCCTGACCTAAAGCCAGCCTGTTCAATTGGTTGCGCTGTGTCCAAGGTGGAACTGAAGATATTGAATATTAATTAGTTAAACGTAACACTTTTCGTGTTTTTCTACTGAAACATACTTCACATAACTCTGCAAATTACATGCATAAATTTAGGTAATCGTTTTTGAAAGCTCTCTTTACAGTAATCCTACAGCTCGGGGGGACTGGCTTAGTACGTCCCCTACGGAGACTAAGAAGTGCGAGTCAGACATACACTGTAGTGCCAAAACTCGTGGGGTAGCTCCTCACAACGCTGAGTGCAGTGATCCGACTTGACACTGACTCAACAAGGGAGCGTGCATAAACCACGTAGCTCCATTTTGGCCTCCTGTGAACCCCCCTCTCCACCCACGTAGCCCTACGTGGCTTTTGCCTCTACCCCTCGCCCCCCCCACGCAGAACGTAGCTTTTTCCCCTTTGATTCCAGAAGACATTTTATACTGTTTTCTCTTGTCCGACGATTGTAAATTACACACGGAGATAATTAACTGAGGGAAATAAATATTCACATGTTCACATGCTGTTGTGTGTTCTGTTCCTCATTTTAACTGTGAAAAATGTTATGAAAGGAAAGCTACGTGGCCTGGCTCGGAACCCCCCCTCCCACCACGTAGCCCAGCGTAGCCTTCCAGCCACCCCCCCCCCTTCCTGGACCGAGCCACGTAGTTTGTGCACGCTCCTCAAGTCACGGCGAGCGAGCGAGCGAGCGTAACGTGTCGCAGTCTATAGAGCTGCATTGTCATCCTTAGTGCCAGGAAAATACATCCTATTACTAATGTCTGAAATGGTTTTAGGGGCTGACTTTCTGCTTTTATCTTAAGTTGTTGTCCTATCTTTTTACTTTATTTATAACGTTATAATTGGGTTAGAGCTAAGGGAGGATTTTTTTTTTCTACTTACACTAATGGTGGGTAAATTGAATTCTTACTGTACACAAGGGGACCTAAACTTATGATGATTTGGGCCTTCTTCTACTTATAACTACTAACGGGTTGGAGGATGGGTGGAGGGATTTCAGAAGGAGAATGTCATAGTTAGTATCCTTTTAGGATGCCTTCCAGGGAATTTCTACGTGTGGTGAGTTTCCGCATCGAATGTAGAAATGTTCTGATGCTTCCTTCAGCGTTTCTGTGCGCAGAGGAAAGTGTAGATGTTGTCTAATTATCCAGTTGGGCAGATAGCGGGGAGCATCAACAATTGCACGCAGGGCTCGGTTTTCCAATGCCTGCAGTTTTTTGATGTGGCAGTCGGCGGACATACTCCATATCTCTGAGCCGTGGAAGTCCTGTGGAGAATTGTTCAGGCGATGTTCCTGCTCAGCCGTCTACAGGTATTATTGCGAAAGTGTTGTAGCCGAGCTGACCTTACCTTCATGTTCTAGACACGTTGGATTAGACTCATGTCTGGTGATCCAACCCATTCGCTGGGACAGTCTCCAATAGAGTCGTGCAAACGCTGTCTGGGCTCGCTCGGTTTATCTCTGCCTGTGCGACCTCTGCCGGCCAAACGCAGAGGACCGAGCCTGGACGTAAGCTCGAGCCTGGCAGTAGGCTCGGTCTGTTATACACGTGCAAGATGGGGACGAAGCCACACTGGTACTCGACCAGTACAATCGGAACAGCCACGAACTGCATCGCAGTCTTAAAATCACTAAATATAAGAATGAAATAACTGAAAAAATGAAGAGTGGAGAACATATGCCTCTACTTATTATTATTTACTACGTACTGTTGTATCATTTTATAAAATTGTTTACGTTTACTTCCGGACAATTCGGATACTTAAAGATCGGGCACAACTCTACTCTATGTTAATGAAAAGTAAAAATCGGCCGATTGCACCACATTTCAGCATTTCTGTGGCGATGTTCCTGCATTTCATAAAAAGTGGACCAATCTTTCTCTGAATATATGTTTTTGGTAATTAACAATCACTTATTACAGTGATATCAGTTATGTCATTAAACTGAGTTCAATGTCGTGAATTAATCGGTACAAATCCTTACAAGACATCACATATG
Source organism: Vandiemenella viatica (assembly GCA_031002005.1). NCBI lineage: Eukaryota > Metazoa > Arthropoda > Insecta > Orthoptera > Morabidae > Vandiemenella > Vandiemenella viatica. Next base: position 1,114,331 of record CM061918.1, on the reverse strand, counting down.
CTTGAAACCTCCATGATGGACTAATTGTGGATTCAGGATATAATTTAGGTATCTCATTAACTACAGATAACTTATTTATGGTACAGTTTTCGTTACACTGTTTTCTGATCTCATAGTTTTGTAGTAATTCCGTTACATATATCTGTCAAAGACTTTAAGGTACGGTAGGTTTAGCCATTCCAGGGATGTCAGGCAACGAAATTATACATACTTCCTACCACCTAGAAACCATGAGGCCCCAACTAATAAAAATGAATCATAGAAATTTAAAAAAAAATAATAACTGCGAGGTCTTACTGACGGAAGCGATCACCGCCACTTGGAGCGAAATCTACACACTGACTGTCAGCAATACGAAAGTGGGAACACTGGCCGATATAATTACTGAGCTGTATGACAGACAACACCCTCCATTGGAAAGGAATGTTAAACATACCCCAGCACCACAGCGAAATGAAAGCATCAGACGACTTATGACTGAAAGAGGCGTCACTCATCCAGGATATCTCAGACGAGAATTGCCAACAATAATATATATATAAACTAGCGGAGTTTCCGGCGTTGCCCGGTATAGTTGGCGTAGATTTAGCCCTATTTTTATTCCCGCAAAACATTTGTACAAAGTTTCATAAAATACGCGCCAACTTTTTCGGAATTAAAGCAAACTTACATTCACCCGCCCCCACCAGTTTGGTGGGCTGAAGTTTATTTGCACGTATACTATTTTCAGTCGTCCGAAAAGATTCATGTATATCAAGCTTCGATAATTTGGTTAAGAAATTTCATTACTACATTACTGAACAATCCTAGATTATGTTAAAAACTCACGTTTAATTCAATTGCAAAGTGAATGGATATACTTGTGGCTCGAAACGCCAGATCCTTTAACTCTGCAGATAAAATATCAAAAGTGAATCCAGAATAATATTATCGCAAACAGAAGACTAATGCTGAAGGCCAGAGATATTGTCCAGATATCGAGCTTAAAGAAAATCTCTGTTGTTTTGCGGCTATCTATGTTGTTTAAAAATTGATATCCCGAATTAAAGGAAATAATACTTCAAGCTATGACTTTTAAAAATTGAATATATCGAATTAAAAGAAAGAATACTTAAATTTTTGTTTAGTGTGAAAAATAGTTATTACTCTAAGTTATCTTATTGCTTTAATTAAAGGCTATGGTCAGAGACATTGTGTTGTGTGTTAAGTGCGGAGTATGTGGCATCTAGTCATTCCTCCTATGGAATTTCTCGCCATGCGTTCAGAATTTCATTTAATGCTCCTACATTATTTAACGTTGAAACATAAGACATGCCAGACAAGTGAATTAAGATTCTAAGCTTTAAAACGGTGAAAACTCCATCGAAATCTGCCCCGTAGTTTCCGAGTTTTTATACAACCAATATGTCCGGTTTTAGATTTATAGATATAGATAGATGAGCAAATATAGCAAGCAAGGCATGAGAAATGCTGAACGTCGGTACGTTCACAGGGTCATTAGCGAAAGTGTTTGTGAAACTTTGAAGAACCTTCGGAACTGCTAAAAGAAATTACAGCTCAGAATTTCTTGTACCAATAGACAAGTTTAATATTCACCTGTCAACTTGTGCCGTTGAAAATGACCTCACATTAAAAACACAAAAAAAATAATTCACCAAAATTCGCTAGCAAAGAGCATCCAAAAAGTTTATTTACTACTGACTACCACAGCATAGGTGAGGAAAGCTGTCGTAAGCATAAAATCTAGTGCAAAATATGTGGATGAAATTGATATTAGAATGTCCAGCAATGTATGATTCTTGTAATAAAGCCAGTTATAACCACATTTTTAACTTTTGGATATTCTCCTGAACTTATTCAAATGTCTGGAAGATAGCGTTAATTAAACCACTACCAAAGGTAGCCGCTCCTGTTGAAAGCTGAAAAAGCAGAGTTCCGGCACTGGAATAACAAAGATTTATACGAGGAAGAAGAAAGTGGAAGGATGTGACGCACGATCAGAAAGAAGAGACTCAGCTTTCCAGGTCACATAACAGCACAGTTACAAAAATAATTTTCAACTCGTAAACAACAATGGTAACCAGCGAATATACGGAGTAAAGGAAGGTATGATACAATATAGAGTAACTTTTAGAAGATTGATACAAACTTTCAAGTGTTTCCAGGAGATGGAGAAGATGAAAGGTAATAATAACACATGGGCCCAAGAAAGGAGGAAACAGCAAAATGAAAATATGAAGAACTATTGGAAATAAAAAAAAAAAAAAAAGAAAGAAGCATCGAGATAAACGAATGGGATTAATTTTAGTAGTCCTTACTTGCCAAAAATCGACGACAAGGAAAAGAAGAAATAAACATCTTGTAAATTTCAAATGCTTAAAATTTTCTGCTGTTATTACAGCGATAAGATATTGCGTAGTGTAGGAAATACTAGAAAATGAAGTGCGGATACATTTTTTTGTGTCAACGAAATTAATGATGAAGAAGGAAACAGCGGAATTTGCTGCATGCACAAGAGGCAGCCTACAAGCCTGAGTTCGAGGCCAGACTAGGGCAAGAGTTAAATGAGCCTTCTCCTGTCAGCACAAATGTAAAATCACACATTTACGGCGTGCAACTATGCGGTGGACTAATTCTTCACAGTAAATCCTAAACAGAACAACATTCCTTGTCACTAATGGAGGGTACAGACGGGATGTGCCATCCAAGTAAGGGATCTGGATAGCATTGGCGCCAGGGGCGTAGCTACTATGGGGCTAGGCGGTGCAGTGCACCGGAGCCCTCACGCTCAGGGGGCCCCAAGCATACCTCAAGGGGCCCCTAAGCGCACCTCTAGGGGCCCTCAAGCGCAGTTTAGAGGGCCCACGAGCCTTCACGGCAAACTACCGTCGTCTGAGGGGCCCCTGAGAACACAGGAGCCCCTCACTAAGGGCCCTCGCTGCTCAGGGGGGGGGGCCCAACCACTGCTCAGGGGACGCTAAAGAACAATTCAAGGGGCCCATCCTCAGTTCAGGGGGCCCCGACCAGCACACAAAGCAAAAAAAAAGGTCACCCATCTGGCCTGAGGGCCCAAATTATTTTTTTTGCACAGGGGCCCTTGTTGACCTAGCTACGCCACTGATTAGCGCCGTGTAGTTTCAGTGATATTACATGCTAAGTCACCTCCTAATATCTACTAGAATACAGGGAACATTGTAAATACCGCATTAACTGGAATGATAAAGGAAGTCACCGGAGATCAGGAGGCGGGGATAAGAGAATGCTGGGAGTGTATAATGGCGATGAGGCCTGAAACGATGTTGGTAGAGGAATTGATCGTAACCGTGAATTAGTATTTGACATTAGACTGAAACGAGAGGCCAACTTATCATTTGTACGTAAAGTAATAATTTTTTTTAACTGTTTTACGTCTCTCAACAGCGAGGTCTTTAGAGACGAGAAAGGATGGGGGCAAGGAATGGGAAGGAATTAGGCCATGGCCTTTTTAAGGAAGCATCGCGGCATTTGCCTGGAGTGATTTGGGAAACGATGGAAAACCCAAATCTGGATGCCCGGACGGGGATTTGAACCGCCGTGCTCCCGAATGCGAGGCCAGAACGCTAACCGTTACACCACCACGCTCGGTAAGTAATAAAGGTCTACAATAATGTACTCAGGAATATGCTTTACAATTTAGCAAAAAATAATGAAAACTCTCGGTAGTAAAGATGGACAGACAATCTAGTTAAATTTGTAGGTGAAGAGAAATGGTAGTATAATCGTCAGTGAGCCTGGTGAGTGAGCAGTCTTATGCAGGACGCGGATTCACTTCCCCGTCCGGCCATCCACACTTTACATGGTTTTCATAAATCACTCCAGGAGAATGCCGGGGAAGTTCCTTCAAAAGTTCTTTGCACCCCCCCCCCCCCCCAAGCTCTGCCACTTCTAATGGCCTTAACGGAAGTAAAAAAATATCGGAATTAATAATAATAATGAAAAACTATATATATAAATATGAATTTATGTATGTTTGTTTGTTTGTTCTTCGTACAAATCCACAGTTTTCATCCGATCACACTTATCCTTTGAAACAAGGAGAAAAATACTGTCTAAATTTGGTTGAAAAATTATCTGTATTAATAATACATGTTGTCTTATAATTTCGAAAAATTACTGATCGGCGATAGACAGACGCGCTGGATACGGAGGTCTCTGTACTGTTTTTCCGTTTAGCGGTCTGGTAGCTCAGTGGTTAAAGCGCTTGCTGACTAATGTTTAGGTCGTGTAGGCAAAGATTTTTAAAAATTATTTTTGATCGTTCCCTTTCCTTGCATTATATTGCCTAAAGCAGTCTCCTTTTAATTTTTGATCGTAAGAGTCACGCCTGGGCTGTCGGTTATTCCGATTGAATGTTAAACTGTAGATATTACAAAGTTAGGGGTGCAATACGAGGCAAATCGTAGGTAGTCTTGCAATGCTGTAGGTGTACACATTTTTACGTTATATTGATCCCTCAGGGGTGATTCGCAATCAGTGTGTGTGTGACCTGCAGTAATAATACTATAAATGCGGAAGTAAGTCTCTGTCTTTTGTTACGTTTTCACAACTAAATGACTTTACCCATATTGACGGAATTTGACAAGAAAATCTTTAGAGAGGGCACAGGACATATTTTTTTTGGTATGATTAACTGCTGTAGTCACGAAATTTTGAGAAACTTATCGAATGGTGATAGAGAGACGGATGTGTGTGTTAGTCTGTAATGTTACGTCGCTTGCTCTAGCTATGCTTCTCGCGCTTTTTGTTAGTGTATAATTTGTTAAAAAATTTCGTTTAGATAAGAAACGTTTTATTTAGTATAGATGTCGATTTTCTCTGTCCTTTTACTTGGTGTCTGCTTAAATGTTTCCGGCACCAGTTTATTTTTAATTCTTTTCTGACATGCCTTGCGGGCGTAAACTGGCCTAAGTTGTAGCTCTAGCAGAGCACGAGCAGTTTAAGTTATTAGAACCCAAGAATCGGATACTCAAGATGAAGAAACGTCCAAGCTGAAATAAACCTGCCCTTAGTTAAAACCCCCCCCCTCCTCCTCCCACGTCCCTTCACCTTCGTTTGTTTTTCTGTTTTTAAATATATTGGAAATTGATTCTCTTCAAGAGACAGGTTCGACGGTAGAATGATATAGTGATGGCTTTCCTGTCGTATTATGCCAACTGGGTGTTGTTTGAGACGAATCCTTCGTTCCTTCGTTATCAACAACTTTCTATGTTCAATTCTGGCAAAGAAATTCTTAATCCACGCGTACGAAGTCGCAGGTATCAGCTAGTATCTTATAGATATAGAAGTGTGTGTCCCTATATTTCACCGTGCAGCCATCACTACCTAGCACTATGGTGGCAGAATCTCGAAAAGCTGTGGGGTCGTGGGAGATATGGTGGTTGAAAGTGATCGATCAGGGACATTTTCGTATTTCGACCAAAGACATGTGACTATGCTGCCACAGCTACATAGTGCAGACCACTGGTGTTTGTGTGTGGTAGAGGCCTTCGAGTCTGGTTACTGTGGTTACATGTCGGTAGCTGTGGGGGTGAGGTAGATATGGTGGTTGAAAGTGGTTCACCTGATATAAAAATAGATATGTGTGTCCCTATGTTTCACTCTGCAGCCAAAACTACATGGCGCAGTCCACTGGTGTTTGTATGAAGTAATAGCCTTAAGTATCGCATGGTGCACTTTATTGTTGAATGTTGGAGGCGTGGAATATATGGTGCTTGAAATTGGTCGATAAAGGGCATTTTCACATTTAGATGAAAGACATGTGTGTCCATTTATTTCCATTTCCAGCCATAACTACCTAGCACAGACCAAGTCTTCCATCGCACACTATGGTAACTTTGTTGTTGGCGATGTTCCGCAGTTGTTGCATAAATATTTTTGAATACAAATCCGTCTTTTAACAACTGTTTTTTATTATTAACTTTCATCCATACAGCTAATTTAGTATTAAGAAGTGAATTTATGTTTGAACACAGATACTATGAAGACAATATATAGAATGATTATATCAGACTGAACCCACAGGCGTTACAATGTTACAACATGAAAATATGTATATAATTAATGTACTTAATCGCATACACAAATATAATCATAATATTATGTTATTTATATCCACTGACGATGCCCCACTCCATAAGGGCGAAACTCGTCTGGTAGATGAAAGTTAATAATAAAAACAGTTGTTAGAAGACGGATTTTTATTAAAAAATATGGTGGTTGGTGTTCTCCGTAATTCGTAGCCTACGTAATAAAACTGTGGGGATATGGGATATAATATGGTGGTTGAGAATGGTCGACCGAGGGTATTTTATTATTTCGATTGAACACGTGTCTGTCACTTTGAAAACACAATTACATAGCACAGATCACTGTGTGGTTTTGCCTTCGAGTCTCCCATCGTGAATTAGCGGTAGCTACCAATCAAAATTCTTTACAAACACGAACGAAGTCGTGGGCACCAGGCAGCAGTAATAATAATAGAGATATCGCTTAAACTGCGGCCGATAGAAGACGTGTCAAAAAAGGGCGTGCAGAAGATGAGTTCACTTGTAATCCTTACACCCAGGTGTGCCAACATAGCGCCGCCAGATTCTTTTTCGTGTCGTCTGTTTGTCTTCTAGTCTGACGCAGCCACCCATCTCTTATTTTGAGGACTCCCCCCCCCCCCCCCCAACCGTTACAACCTACGACCTATGCTTCACATATTCTAATCTTTGTCTTCCTCTGAACTTCGTTTATTCGACTGTTCCCTCCATCTCTCATCTCGTAAGCTGTGACCAACTCTCTCGCACCCTCTTTCCATCAAACTTCGTTACTCCTATGATTTTCCGAAACATGTTCACATCCTACTCGTATTTGACAATCCTTTACGAGGACTCACAACCAGATCAAAACAAAATCTCAGTTTACCACTAAGCTAGTAATTATCAGTTACAAATTTATTATGCCTGCTACGAATTACGGAGAAATAAGGAAACAGTTGTCTTTTTGGTTTTACGAGTGCATGTTACGAGCTTTATTTAGAGGTGCCGTAGTGTGTGAAACATTTTAGATGTTCGCTGAGCATTGAGGATGTGAACACTAGATCCCGCTGACCCGGCACCGCCGCAGCGCGGCGCTGACATCACCAGCCGAGGCGCGTCCTGGTTGCTGATTGGCCGAGCCGGATGTGATCGCTGATAGCGTCTGACATCCTGACACCAGTCTCGACTGAAATGGAATCGGGATACGGAGAGCGATAATCTCGCGCGTTACGCTATGAATGAAACAGAGTGTGTCAAAGAAAAGAGTTTTTGTGCCTCTGCATTCATGGGGCAAACTTACGACTGTACCATCATAATCGACGTCGGTCACGGAATGATTAGAGTCCATGCACACCGGTCTTGTGCAGCAAGGCCCTGCGTATGTGTCTGTCCTCTCGGTTGTGGTGGTCTTCCCCTTGGACTACAATTAAACACGGTTTTATCTATACTCTATCTTTTCTGCGAGCAACATGGTCGTCCTACTGCCACTCCAAGATGCCTGTGATCTGATGTCACTTCCTACTGTTACTACTATTTTTCGTTGAATTTTTACACTGCAGTTACGACAAGAAATTCGGCACTCAAACACTTCGCCATAACAAATACAGAAGAATTATTGGGTACGCAGCCCGCCCGCTGATTGAGTTGATTGCGACACCGCGATGGTGTCCGGTGCCGACGTCGGGTTACCTGGTTCGCGTCCCGGTGGTGGAGGAAATTTTCATCAGGATTTGATCGGAAGTGTATGAAAGGTAGTGATGCACATTTCATAATCACCAGACTGTGCGCCAAAGTCCAGGGTGACATCCCAAACCTCTCCGTTCATGGAGATTTGACCTTCGGTTGGGGAAGTTAAGCTTGGCGGCCCCCTATCTTCCTCAACAGTAGACCTCTCACACCCTCTTCTCTCTTCCATCCCTAGTCGTCAACACAGACACCATCGCTGTTACCCACACTTACGAACACTTTCACACTTGGGAAACCAACCCACTTTATCTTCCCAGACGATCCCATGGTGGGGTAAATATCTCCCATTGTAACCCACTACGCCCGAACAGGGGCAAGCCATACCTTTTTTTAATATTTTTTTTAACACTTTACGTCTCTCAACAGCGAGGTCTTTAGAGACGGGAAAGGATGGGGGGCAAGGAATGGGAAGGAATTCGGCCATGGCCTTTTGAAGGAAGCATTTGCCTGTAGTGATTTGGGAAACCATGGAAAACCCAAATCTGGATGCCCTGACGGGGATTCGAACCGCCGTCCTCCCGAATGCGAGGCGATAACGCTAACCGTTACACCACCACGCTCGGTAAAGCCATTCCTAGAACAAGTGGCTATACTAACCTTACAACAGTTGCCAGCTGTTAGTGCATATTGTGGGTTAACACAACAATTTCAAAATTGTGGCGTACTTCACGAATACTCGTTCTTAATAAATCAGGTGTGACGGCAACACAGACAACAATTTGTGCACGAAAGCTGCTGTAGAAAACATTTTCCGATTTTAGTTCTAACGATGAACTGTAATTGAGGGTAAAATATCTGTAGCGAATGGCAGTATCCTCACTGACCCACTAAACAGAAAGTGGTATCGTAAACAATCCTGTAGATCAGTGTACCTGGACCAAATAACTTACAATTCATAATTAGCAGAGACACTAACGAAGTCTTAAATCAGCTACAGACGACCCAATTTCGGTACCAATCTGCAGGGGCAATCTGGCAGGGGCCCTGCAGGTTTCCACCTACAGATAGGGACCGAAATTGGGTCATCTGTAGCTGTTTTGAATCCTCGATCACCAACGTGTTAAGTATTATAGCTTGCCATTCTACGAAAAGCAACGAATTAACAACAATGCATCAAAAGTTTTGCAGGCTAGCAGTGAAATTACTAATTTCAGATTTATTGTTATTTTCCGGCATACTTGGCCTGAGAAAGAATACACCTAGTCAATGACTTTTCAATGCGTTGCCAACTCGGGATACCCACATTTGCTCTATTCTACTTGTTCAACATAATTCTCTACATCCAACTCTTCTGTACACTCCATATGCAACCTCTATTATCTGCTTCATAATTTCTAATTTTTGTCTTCCTCTACACTTCATTAATTTGTTTATTCGTTTAATTAACAAATCAACAAATAATTGTGACCCACCAGCATGTCTCTTCTTTCTGTCACACACTTCCGCACTTTCCTCACCCATTAGTCCCAAAACACGTCATTTTACTACTTTATCTCCCCACTTAATATCTCTCTATAGTACCACATTTCAGATGCTTCATTTTTACCTCTTTCCGATATTCCTAAAGTCCAGTTTTCACTTTAATACAGTTCTGTGCTCCGTACATACATTTTCAAAAAGTTTTTTTTTTTTGTAGTCATTATTTGAATATAAAAGACTTATCTTCTTCAAGAAGAATCTTTTCGCCTCTGCTATTACAGTTCTCCCTGCGTATATAAGAGAACTTGTTTTATTTGACCTCTTGTTGTGCACGCATTTCTGATGTTCATTAAAACTTTTTTGTTTCTTTGTTTTATATGTTCTCCACATTGTTCTCGTTCTTACAATTTGATTGCCTTACTGATAGAACGAAGAACGCTCACGTATTAGCAAAACGTTGGGCAGTAGAAAAGACTGTCGAGGGTTAAACCTAGCGGATATGCTGGATGCTGAAACCATCTCTGTTTATTTCGGTTAAATTTCGTTCGTCAAGTTAATTGTTTTCACGAAAATAATTTATTTTTCTTCAAAGTATTTTTGCATGTTCGATTTAAAAATTGAAATCTTAATCTCAGGGTACTGTTTTACGCTTATGAGGATGGTTAATTAATAAAATCCTCTTTATTACTCAATAAAATAATTCCCTCGGTTTTTACAAGCTTTGTTCTTTCTGAAAGATTCAGGTACGATTAAGCGATTTTCCATTTTCTGTCTTCTGTTGGTAAGTTTTACGAACATTTAATATAATTTATGCTCGAACGACGATTTCCAGTCACCTTTACTCATTGTCCGACAGCATTTTTCACTGTTGGTGTTATATTGTTCACTGCACTCCTCGATGACTTATTTCAGTTCGTGACTACCTTACACGCCAATGAAAACTGTCGCACTCCCATGCGCCTGAAATCGAGTGCTACCTTGCGCTCTTGATAATCTTTTCCGTTCCAAGCACTAGCAAGGCTTTCAAAGTCTCATTGCCAATATCCACCGTGTGAGTGTACATAAATTACGTGGCTCGCTCTAAGGAGGGGAGGGGGTGGGTAGTAAGCTACGCTGGGCTGTGTGGGAGGGGGGTTTCCGAGCCAGGTCACGAAGCTTTTCATTCATATTATTTGTCACAGTTAAAATATAGTACAGAACGCACAACAGCATGTGGATATTTATTTCCTTCATTGAAGTATCTACATGTGTAATTTATGATAGTCTGACAAGAGAAAACAGCACAAAATGCCTTCTGGAATCAATAGGGTGTAAAGCTACAT
>CM061918.1:1066772-1102782 GCA_031002005.1 Vandiemenella viatica | reverse complement strand
AAGCAACATGAAATGGAACTTGCACTTAAATTCCGTCGTAGGCAAAACTAATTCTAGATTACGATTCATACGTCGTATTTTGAGAAGTTGTAATGCTCATACAAAGGAAATAGCGTACAAAAACACGGTGCGTTTTGGAGTTTGGGATCCGTATCGCAAGGGATTGATTGGCACATTAGAGGAAGTACAGAAGAGAGCCGCTCGATTAGTGACTGCTAGTTACAGTCCTTACGAAAGTGTCACAGAATTGATACATAGATTGGGCTGGGATTGTTTGGCACACAGAAGACGTTTTTTTCGTTGAATTTATTGGCGAATATGCGAAATTCTTTAATTTATGAGTGCATGAAATACTTCTTCCGCCAACCTATTCAGGTCGCAATGACAGGAGGGATAAGATTCGAGAAATAAGATGCCGTACTGATGCTTTAATGAATTCTTTCTTTCCTAGTTCTGTTCGGGATCGGAATGCACAGAATTAGGATTGGTGAATATTTGTGAATTGTATAGATGCAGACAAAAAAGTGTATCTGTGCGCAATCATCACAATCCTTCATTACATAATGAACAGCAATGTCCCTGTGCTACTCAGTTCCGCCAATTTTGACGCCGCATTTTCTTGGCTTTCATTTTGCGCCCTATATCGTAGAAAAATTCCCAATTCCGTCTGACACAGACAGTGTTATTTGGTGACCGTTGCATCTGTAATAGAATTTCGTAACGAACTCATAACTAAAGGAACAGAAGAAAAACTCTACCCGCTGGGTGAGCGGCCACGCTCTGACTTCGCTTTCGGGAGGACACGGGTTTGAATCCCCATCCTGATTTTGTTTTTCCCATGGTTCTCCGAAATCACTGCGCTGGAACGCCGCTATGATTCGTTGAAAACGTCATTACCGACTTCCTCCCCGTTCCTTGTTCCACTCTCCTCCCAGCTCTTATTACTTGGACGTCGACGAGGAGTTAAGAAATAATATGTTTTCGTGAAGTTTCGTGTTCGGCGTCTTGTTGTCGCGGTGTAAGCGACGCACTTGTGGAGTCTGTGAGTCTGTAATTGTTATCGCCTCATCTTGTAATGAGCGCCGGCAACAGCGAGCAGGACACGTGACCAGCCTGCCTAACCACGTGACGTCACGAACCACGGAGCCACTTCCTCATAGCTGCTCAATCCTTCACTGAAAACTTCCTAACTGCGCCACACTTTAGCTTTTAGTTTTAACACGATAATAACATAAAACTTTGAAACTAATTTGGACTGAAACACATAATAACAGGGGAATGAAGCAAAAAATTCTTTTCTGGTTATTGTTCTATGTCTCGTCGACGTTGCGGTCATTACGGACAGGAACCAATCCGGAATTCGAATGTAGTGATTTCTGAAAACCATGGAAAACCTAGTTCTGTTTAGCTGGACGGGGATTCGAACCCGCATCCTCCCGAATGTGAGGCCTGAGCATCAACGCTCGCCCCCATACCCGGTAAAATTTACTTTTGATAAATCTTCAAGGGAATAAACAGGAATTTCGAAACACGCCGATTCTCTGAATACTTGAATTTTACGTTTTATCGCACGACATTTTGGAGGAAAAAAAATAGACCTACTACTCCGTCCACTTGTTTTAGAATGAGATTTCCGACGGACATCCTCCACGACACTGCGGGGATCCTGAGACTTATAGATTTAAACAAATGGCAAGAAAATTTTACCAAAAAACTGAGGAGAGCGACAACCACCTTATTCGCTCTCTAGCACAGTACGAGATAAACGAGAAGAAAACGAGTGAGCAAACCCCACATATCCACAGTGCGAGAGGAAAGCATGTACACTGCTGATTAAATAAAATATATATACTAAACACAATAAATAAATTTAAAAAAATAAAAAAGGGCTCAACAGAAACTAAAAATATAAAAAGTAAAATTTACACTCTTACGGATACAGCAAATAAAAGAAGACAATGCCAAGATGGGAAGTACGTCTGACAAGAATCCCTTAATATAAGGGCTAAGGGAGAAAGATAGAGCCTCGATTATGGAGAAAAAAAAAATCCGTAACCACTAATCCGAAAATTATTTCAAAATTTACACTCATACGTAACCACGAAACTACAACGATCTTTCTGAAATTAATGCATTTCGCAAAAAATAACTAAATTCCTGACAAAAAAAACGAAGTATGCATAAAGGGAGGAAAAAACGAAATAAAACTTCAACACCGAGCGTGGTGGGTGAACGGTTAACGTTCTGGCCTCGCATCCGGTATGACGTGTGTTTGAATCCTCGATCGGGCATCCAGATTTGGGTTTCCCGAAATCACTCCAGGTGTTTGCCGGGATGCTTCCTTTAATAGGCCATGGCCGAATTCCTTCCCGTTCCTTGTCCCCAATCCTTTCCCGCCTCCAATGACCTCCACATCGACGAGGCGTGAAACCATAAAAAAATAAACTTCGCGAGTTGAGAGTGTATTCGATTTTATTTCAATTATTATAAAATCGAGTCAAATTTACAAAAGAACTTGGCAGTTTTATCCCACTTATGAGTATGACGTTGCGTGCACCTATTCGCCTGGGTAACTGGTCCTTGATATCGCGGATAAGTGCACTGGGACGAAGCTGACGTCCAATCAGGTCTCTCACACGTTCTGTCGGGAACAGATCTGTGAATCTTGCTGGCAATGGGAGTACCTCAACATCGCGCAGACAGTTCATAGAGGCGTACCGCGTGAAAACGAGCATTGTCCTGTGTGAAAATGGGACCACGATATTATCACGTGAGAGGTAACACATGAGGACGCCCAATATCCGTGACATAGTCAGTACCTGATACGATGTGGGGGGTGGGTTAGGAGGGAGGATAGAGTGCTGGGAGTGGGAAAACGTCGCTTTGTGGTTACGGGAGTTTGGGACTGCACTTAACTGTATAGACTGGTGTCGAACAACACACCCAAAAAAAAAAAAAAAAAAATGTAACCGTTTGCGTTAAAAATACACATTTGAGGGGAAATTGATGTTGATCGCAGTTAATGGGAATATCTTTATAGCGTTACCAGAAGTTACCCGCGACTTCATCCACTTCGAAGTGTGTTACGGTATTAGAGGTTCCTTTAATAATTAAAAACTGATGGTAATAAATATTACGCTATAATAATAAACAATTATTTATATTTTTTTCTTATCTTTCCAAAGCAAAGATGTGTGGTTACTATCCTGAAATCCACTAAGTAAATAATTCGTCGCTGATGATGCCTCGATGAGAGGCGAAACGCGTGCGGCAATAAAACTACATAATACAGTTCCATTGGCGTCATTTTATCACTTAATTTACCGAGCAACTGCGGAAAAATGGCCTACAACAACACTGAATTCAATTATTTATATTATGTAACAAAAAATTAATTAATACTTATCCTCTAAAATACCAAAAATTATTTCGTATTTTGGATATTGGTTTTATTTAGTTAAATTTATTTATTGAGTTAATTAAGAATTTTTTTAATTTACTTTGCTTTCACTGAGTCCAAATTAGTGATTTAATTATTTCAGCTACATGTAAATAGTACAAAATGGTCAAGTTTCAATCGCGATTCGATGAATCCGTTAATCTGCATGTGAAGGAAGTTACGATTTTTCGAATGGCTGTATTAGGGGAGGTTGCGGTTATGTTGAAATGCAACCTGGACCAGAATGACAACCGACACGCTTTGCTATAGCATAAGCCACGACGGATTTAGTTTTATAATATACGCGATGTAGCATAAGAGTTTAGAATTCCTGGACAGTTTATACTTCCATTGGTTCCGTACCCCTGTCGTCAATAGTACACAACAAGTTCCAACTTTGTGGCGGTATAAACCCCCACTGGACACGTAAATTACAAAATAAACTTATGAGAGTTATTTATAACAATTCTATTAGGTCACTGCGAAGAAATAAATTGCGTCCTGACGGACTTCGAAGCTAGTTGATATATAATCATTATTTCACTTTTTCCAACTTTGAAAGAAACTACGGAAACAAAGGAGAACAGGTTGGACAGAACAAAAGAAGGAAATGCAAACTCGCTGGAAGCAAAGAAAATAAAGCGTGAAGTTATTTCCCGTGGTCCGTGACTAGGCCAAATCGAAAAAAATGAAACTAAGGGATATCTGGTATTTAACTGACTAAATTATAATTAGACACTACAAAACTATTAATCTGATCTTTACATAATAGTCTCAATGTAAAGTTACACCTCTTTCCCCCTCTGTCAGAAAGAAGAAGTATCTTTCAACTAACTTAGCGGAAAATTGCCATTGAGAAAAAGAAGATAAAATTTAACCAGGACATTGCTTGGCGTGTGGTAACGATTACGATCACCTTTGGTGGTGTACAGAATTTTCTCTGTGTCTAATAGAATGTTGCTAGTATAGTCACTGGGAATATCGTTACGAGAAAGCCACACAAATTGTGTGCCTCAGTAATGTTCGGTGAGAGAGTCTGACGTCTAATGATGAAAGTGTTTCTGCGATGAATTAAAACTCATCTTAAAGTTTCTCATTTGAAGTCGTGTTAGTAGAGTAACCCTCACTTGGCAACCGTTTGTACTCGCAGTGCCATTCCTAGCTGTAGCAGTGTTTGGTTCACGGCACAGCCCCTGCAGGAGATGCACCCCGCAGTGTAGGCTGTCAGAGACAGTCGGTCAGCTGTCAGCTGTCGGCCTGCGAGACCTCGCCGTGTGTGTGTGTGTGTGTGTGTGTGTTTGTGTGTGGACGTGAAACAAACCACTGCCAGCACATCACACTCTACTCCCCGAGACTAATCAACCAATCAGCTACCGAAATACTATGGTCTACAGTTTCTCTACTCTTCCTGTTTCACGCAGTCGGTCCTAGTAAATAAGAAAATGATGCTATGAAAAGGTGTAAGTTAAAAGAGGATTCGCCGGAAGATGGAGTCGGAAAACGGTTCAGAAAAGTTACATCTGACTGACACTCTCCTCTGGTGATAGGGATGGGCAAATGAAAAAATATATCGATAAATATCGTATCGATATTCACGAACAGTATCGATGTATATCGATATGTCGATATATCAATATTTTTGCCTAAAGCTAGTAACTATCTAAAAATATTCCAAAAATATATGAAAATACTTACGAAAATTAAAGACACCTGCAGAAAATATTGAAAATTTATCTATTTTTACAGTATAAAACAAGTATTCGGCTGATTTAGACTTCAAAAGAACTTTGTTTTACATGTTCCCCCGTTTTTTTATTTATTTTTTGTCTTTTTTTTTACTAAAGACTTTACGCCTCGTCGACGGCTGAGGTCGTTAGAGGCGGGATGGAACTGAGAACAAGGAACGGGAAGCAATTCGGCCATGGCCTTTTGAAGGGAGTATCCCGGCATTCACATGGAACGTTTTGGGGAAACCATGCAAAACTCAAACATGGATGCCCGGACGGGGATTCGAACCGGCGTCCTCCCGAATGTGAGACCAGAGCGTTAACCACTCACCCGCCACGCTGGGTCTTCTGTTGTCCAGTGTCGCCAAGTAAACTGCAGAAGACACCCTCTCGGACTATGCAGAAGAGGCTTGGCACATCAGGTATTTCGTCAACGCATTAACTGTCATTCGTCAATGAAAAAACCAGATGCAAACAGAAGCTGTCAACTTACGTTAAACCTCAACTTCGCTACACAGATGCTTATTCAATGTTATTCAACTATAAAAATAACTTAAAAGTTAACAGTCAAATATGACGTTAACGTAAATCTGTTAAAATTTAACAGTTCTTTTAACCTTTTAACCGCTGATGAAGAGCTGTTAAATTACGACGAATTGAATTTTAAGACGCTTGCAGATCAGTTGTGTATATACAGGGTGTTACAAAAAGGTACGGCCAAACTTTCAGGAAACATTCCTCGCACACAAACAAAGAAAATATGTTATGTGGACATGTGTCCGGAAACGCTTACTTTCCATGTTAGAGCTCATTTTATTACTTCTCTTCAAATCACATTAAACATGGAATCGAAACACACAGCAACAGAACGTACCAGCGTGACTTCAAACACTTTGTTTCAGGAAATGTTCAAAATGTGCTCCGTTAGCGAGGATACATGCATCTAACCTCCGTCGCATGGAATCCCTGATGCGCTGATGCAGCCCTGAAGAATGGCGTATTGTATCACAGCCGTCCACAATACGAGCACGAAGAGTCTCTACATTTGGTACCGGGGTTGCGTAGACAAGGGCTTTCAAATGCCCCCATAAATGGAAGTCAAGAGGGTTGAGGTCAGGAGAGCGTTTAATGTGATTTGAAGAGAAGTAATAAAATGAGCTCTAACATGGAAAGTAAGCGTTTCCGGACACATGTCCACATAACATATTTTCTTTGTTTGTGTGTGAGGAATGTTTCCTGAAAGTTTGGCCGTACCTTTTTGTAACACCCTGTATATGTGTGAGTATGTATTCAATATATATGTAAGGTATTAAATTGGATACTGAATAACGTTCGTACAAAAATATCGAATTGGTACTTAAAACTGATATTTTAAATAAAATATCGATTTTCTATACACCGAAAGTAAAATGTAAATGATAAATATTGATTATTTTATGAAAAATTTCGATATTTCAATACTTAAATGTATTTTGCTCAAGACTACCAGGTGGGAGGCCCGAGAAGAGACTTTCTTTCTACGGAAAAACAAAAAAATGTAATAGTGAGTAGTTGTTTTACCCTAGACCCTAGACATGTCCCCAAACTGGCGGCTGAGCGTCGTGGGTGAGTGGTAACTGTATGACTTGGTATTTGGGATGGCGCCGGTTCGTATCCGTACCGGCCATCCAGATTAGGGTTTTCCATGGTTTCTCCAAATCACTTCAGGCGAATACCGGATGCTTCCTCCAAAAGGCCACTGCCGATCTCCACGTACTATGTCCCCTTCACCACCTCTTAGAATTTTAGAACCTTTATTCTAACATCACATACTCAGTAAGTTTCCTCATACATGACATCGTTAGTACTAAAAACTAGGTGGATAAACGAATTACGCTCTTTTTTTACGGATATTTTTTGTGAGTGAGCAAATTTTCTCTCATTAGATTCTAGCAATATTTGACTAGGATGTTGTTGAATAACTGCAATCTACTTTAATTGTAATGGAAAAGTTTGTAAGTTTCAAAAACGAATAACTATTATTTACCTGATTGATATATTTCGCGATTACTTACGTGACGTGTAAAATTTCCTGTTTCTTCTTATCTTCTGTCAAAAAAATTCTACCAGCTGCTGCAGAGAATAAAGCGTAAACATGCAATAGACTTCTTTCTTACATGTATCTCAACGTCCAGTCATCCTAAATAAAGCGAAAAGCAATTGTAAATTTAAAAGAATGTCTCACTGTAATTTTTTATATCTCTGGCTTGCATTATAATTTCTTAACTCTGTCCATCGTGTTTTGTGCTATTACTTTCGCAAAAGACAATTCCCTTTTAGCTAACACCGTAGTTATACTTCCATTTACCAGCGAAAGTGCAAATAAATATAATTCAATTATTTATTTGAAATTTACGGTTCCTTTTAACAGTATACGCGTAAATAAAGTAAATAGAGCTATTCATTTGAAGTTTCCTGATGACCACAGTTCGGGTATTCTCGGAGTCGGCGAAGGTTTCCGAGCTATCTAGGGGACGTCCAACCTCCAGGTTCAAAACATTTTATTAAAGTGGATCAGATATCAACTCCGCCACTCGACAGCGTATTAGCCACCACACCCCATTTGTAACGTAGTGGAGGAAAACTCATTCTCCTCTTCTTCTCTAACTTTAAGTTTCTTTGAAATTTACAATGTTACATCTGGTCGCTTAGAGACAACATTTTTACCGGAAAATGAATTAAAAAAAAAAAAAAAAAAAAAAGGAGAGAGAGAATTAGGGGGAGAATTACTGCAGAACTGGAGCGAAAAGGAATAAATAAAATCGAGGAGTTAAATAATTTTTGGCTCAGTACTGTATGTGACAACTAAGTAAGTTAATCACTGTTAATACATGATTGTTTCTGCCTACTTTTTTCTCCTGGATAATTACACACAATTAACAACTAAAATCTAACATTTTTATAATGTATATGTAATATAGCATGAACGGTAATGGAAAGATCTTTTAAAAATCGCTCTTTTTAAAATACGTGAAATGCTTCACTTATTGAATCTCCATTATTTTAATAAATTATATTATCAATACCAAAAAATATACCTATATTTCAGAAAAGTCTGTCTGTCTGTCTGTTTGTGTGTGTGTGTATGTGTGTGTGTGTGTGTGTGTGTGTGTGTCTGTGTGTGTGTGTGTGTATGTCTTACAAGGGAACCTCTTGGTGAACACCAGCTAAATTGATGATAGAGAATAGAAACAAAAAATTAACGAATTTCGTTGTTTTTTGAATTACAGTTATGTTATACGTTCAGTGTTGAATGGGAGTTTTGAATATAAAAAAGGAAAATTCCGGGTCCTTACTAAAGTCTATTAAATGAATTTTACGTGAAATATTTGTGTGGTTTAAAAACAGCACAATATGTACGATGTTTCCTTCGGCCTGTTTCATGGAATTACAGTTTCTTTTTTAATGTGAAGTCATTCGTTCGTTATTATAGCGATATTTTAATAAAATACTGCATCAATTCCTAAAAAAAAGTCTATGTATATGTATGTGTGTGTACTGATGTTCCGATACCATCAAAGTATCGATACCTACTTAAATGAGTAGTACTCAAATTGTCTTACGATACTTACTCATATGAGTACTGTAAAAGTATCGATACTTACTCATATCTATACTTTTTCCAATTAATGTTGAAATAAAAAAAATATACCTGACATGTTGCTAAATTATTTATTTTATTTGCCTAGTGTAATAAAATCAAATAACATTCAGTAAACATTTTTATTTATTTATTAAAATCATAATGAAGCTCACATTGTAAGCAAACTTTGAAGGTTTTTTTACTATCTTTAAATATTTATTTATTATAGTTTTAACACTTTTAAACAATAAAAGTCCGCTTTTGGAAGGTTTCCCAAAAAAGCAATTGTTCCAAATATTTTGGGGACAACTTGTTTGTTTTGTTTGTCATTGTTTCATCCGCATTACAAAACAAACATTCACTCAATACTGACGTTGCTACCACAAAAAGAAACTGTTGTGCGTATTTATACAGACAAGGAAATAGTCTATAAGTTTCATTTCTTCCCATTATGTAAATGGATTGCTTTCTGGAGACACTACAGTGTTTGACAAGTAGAGAGAGACTTTGTCACTACGGAGCGTTTTATTTTTCTTTGTGGTGTTTCCAGAAGTCATATTCCTGTGACACGTTTGCTGAAGGAGCTTCTTCTTCCGATTCACATGGGCTACTTAGTTGCTTATGAACCATTTATTCTTATTTTTGTGTGGGGCTGCGCGGGAGCGACCATTGGACAGGTATAGCGAAATGCGCGCCAAGTACTACTTTATTATAATGAAATAGGGACCTAAAACAAACTCTTTGAGATTAGATTGCCTATTCTAAGATTGATTTTTCAATGCTACTAACTTGACGTAAGCGGGAAATTAATTTCGCAGGCGCGACTGAGTGGCGCAGCAGGGATGAAGCATTAACACCGTGTGCGTTTCGATACTTCCGATTCGATACAAGTACTTTTCTTCCGATACCGAGTAAGTATCGAATGAATTAATTCGAACACGAAAAGTACTCGCTATCGAAACAAAGTATCGAGTACTTACTCGTATTTACTTGTATCGGATCATCACTATGTGTGTGTACATATGCGTGTGCTTATCCCCTCCATGGAGCCGTTGCCCGACAAAGTTTCCTGTTTTATCCGTCTCTAAGGCTGAAGCAAACCAAATGTATTTGCTACTGAGTAACGAATACATCACCTGACTCGAAGTACCAAAACGTTACTCACAAATTCATTGCGTTTGTCGTATTTGTCGTATGGATGTCAGTCTGATTTGATAAACGAAGAAATACAACGCTTCATGCGGGAACTGGAACGGTTCGCCCCGCGACTAAATGAATCTGAATGAGGGAATGAACATTACAACATTATGATTCGCGTATTTCCGGGAATTCTGATTTGAATTCATTTCGTTACAAAGGAAAATGTGTAAGTGCAAACATGTTGCGTGTACATTATTTTAATATAATTAATATTATTTATAGCTAAATGTTGGAATTTTTATCGAGATAAGTACGAGTAATTTTGACAGCATAAAGAGCTATTTTGTAGTGTTTCTTTTGTTTAACATTGAAATTTACAGAGCATAATTTAAAAATAGCTAATTTGGATGGATAATTTGAGATGATTGCTTTTCTATTGAACATATCTTAGTAAGATTTTATTAATATCAAACATTTATGAAATACAGTAGCAAGTGTCATCGTGTCTATTCCACATATATTTGTGCAATATAATGGTGATAGTGCATAGTGTTACACAAAAATGTGCCTCCTCAACTGTGTTCCATACAAATCTTTGTTCTCGGATATAAGCAGATGCCTTATGACACAAAAACACGCTTGCAATTCGCATCTGTATTTTTAAAACCATCTGATGATGAGCAATGTATGCTTGAAACGGTAATGGTAAAATGAAATAAAGCAACACCATAAACTGTGACTGGTCGCTGTTTTCAATTATCAACCAAATTTATGAAACGTGTGAGATATTTTAACTTCTATTTTATTTAACAGTGCAAATTTTACGAACTTAACAAAGTACGAATGAAGTCATCCCGTAAACCGTATGCGACTCGTTCGATGCGATGTTTCACGCTACTGCTCCGTTGTGTAAAAAGTAACGAGTGACGAGTAACGATACGATAGTAGCGAAATCGTGCCGTACGCGGCGCGACTCGATACAATGCTCGATTGTACCAAAAGTATCGATTCGATAGTAACGAGTACTGATTGATTTAGTAACAAACACATTCGGGTAGAGAATTTCTCTCTACTTTTATCCGTGTGTGGTCGCGCGAGGCTGGAGTGACGCAATCGATCATTACTGAGACACGCGCCCGTCGACGGCGGTGTTTTAATTGCCTGCGAGACACGAGCCGTGACGTCATGCACGAGTCGTGACTCGTGCGCGCGCTGCCAGGCCGTGGAGCCAGCGGAATATCGAAGACAGCGCCACACACGCGTGACGTCACTCTCAGCTGTTCTTCGTCCTCCAGGCGCCCTCAGGGTCTATAACATTTCAGACCTAAGTGGCATGACGTCATCAGTGCGATAAAATATGGAATCTCCATTGCATTGCTCATTGAATTGAATTCTGTACAAAAAGAAAGAGAATAACATGGAATATCTCTACAGTTCGAACCAATCACCTCCCTCGAAACGGCAAACGCTGACAGGGATGGGGAGATAATTGTACCACTCGAACCAACCACTGCAAGGGAGGCAGGCTCGCCTGACTTCGAGACGAGATGCAAACACAGGAATCGATTCCTCGAAGCGTGATCTCGATCAGGCATCTCAGGCGTGTCACTCGACCTGCTTTTCCAAACACCTAACATCAGAGTTTGCAGCTCATATAAACGATGTCCAGCGAGTCGCAGAAGTTCATTGTCGACTGGAGCGAAATCGACTGGTGTCGATACACGGTATTTTTTTTTAACTGCTTTACGTCTCTCAACAGTGAGGTCTTTAGAGACGGGAAAGGATGGGGGCAAGGAATGTGAAGGAATTCGGCCATGGCCTTTGTAAGGAAGCATCCCGGCATTTGCCTGGAGTGATTTGGGAAACCATGGAAAACCCAAATCTGGATACCCGGACGGGGATTCGAACCGCCGTCCTCCCGAATGCGAGGCCAGAACGCTAACCGTTACACCGCCACGCTCGGTGATACAACGTAAACTTCAGAGAACTAGCGCAGCATCCAGACCTGATAATGACTCACCAAGTCGTCCGAAATCCTCTGAAGAAATATCCAGCCATGCTTCTTCTACAGTACCTAGTCCATAGTTGTAATTGTTTTGCAGTTGCGTGACGATGCGCACACGAATTTACATTCCGATCTTGTCTCAGATTTGTTCGATTAGATTCATGCTTAGTGATTTAGGTGGCCAAATCATTTGCTGGAACTTCATTCAAATGAATCGTGAACGATTTTGGGTCGGTGAGATGGTGCATTGTCGTCCTTGAAAAGTCGACAGTTGTTTAACAGAAGCATTTACAGCGAGTGGTTACCGAAGTTTGATCATTGGTCCCAGTCTACGGCATGTAAACACAGGTCATACCACGATGGAGTATTTTCAGAATGCGCGGAAGAAATTCAGCCATTTCTGTCAGACATAGAAGATAAAAAAGTATCTTCTGACTGGAAAATAGCTAAGGTAATTCCTGTTTTCAAGAAAGGAGATCGGAGTGATCCTAGGAATTATCGACCAATATCTGTAACATCTGTAGTCTATGTACTAGAATTCTGAAGCATGTCAAATGTTCTAACATTATGATGTTTCTAGATGACAACGAGTTACTTACAACGTGTCATCACGGATTTCGGAAGAAGAGATGGTGTGAAACCCAATTGTCCCTGTTTTCCCAAGACGTAATGAAAGTTATCGTTGAAGGTTGACATGTTGATGCTATTTTCTTGGATTTTCAGAAGCTTTTGATTCTGTACCACACAACCAACTTTTAGCGAAAATTAGAGCTTACGGTATATCGGATCATATTTCCGAATGGATACGTGATTTTCTAACTGTTCGATCACAGTATGTCGTTGTTGACGGGGAAGCCTCTTCTAAACTAGATGTTACTTCTGGCGTTCCTCAAGGAAGTGTAATAGGACCACTTCTTTTCTTAATTTTTATACACGATCTAGGGGACAGCGTTAAATGCTGGTTGCGATTGTTTGCCGACGATGCAGTTATCTATAGGGAAATAAGGTGCTCTGACGATTGCTTGGAAAGTCAGCGCGATTTGGAAGCTATTTCCGAATGAAATCGCAAAAAGTGCAATGCAATGCGAATAAGTAACAACACGAATTAATTTGCTCACGAGTAAAAAGTAAACAATTCAGATTTTGATATTGTTGATTCCATGAAGTATCTGCGGGTGATAGTACAAAGCAGCATGAAATGCACGTAACATGCGTCGTAGGCAAAGCTAATTCTAAACTACGTTTTATAGGTTGTATTTTGAAAAGTTGTAATGCTCATATAAAGGAAATAGCGTACAAAACACTAGTGCGTCCGTATCTGGATTACTGTTGTGCAGTTTGGGATCCGTATTGCAAGGTCCTGATTGAGACAGTGAAGAGGGTACAGAGGAGAGCCGCTCGATTCGTGACTTGTTGTTACAGCCCTTATGAAAGCGTCACAGAATTGATACATAGATTGGGCTGGGATCGTCTGGAAGACAGATGACGTCATTTTCGTTTGAATGTATCGGAGAATATGCGAAATTCTATGACAGATGAGTGCAGTGAGATACTTCTTCCGCCAACCTATTTGGGTCGCAATGACCGAAGGGATAAGATTCGAGAAATAGGATGCCGTACTGATGCTTTTACGTATTCTTTCTTTCCTCGTGATATTCGGGATTGGAATGCGCGGAATTAAGATTGGTGCTTAGCACCCTCTGCTACCCACAATGTTTGTGAATTGCAGAGTGTGTATGTAGACGTATTAACGACTCAATCTTGACATTGTGGATCTAGAAATGTGGAATTCACGAAGAATTTCCGAAACTGAATTTCCGGTTCGTCTATCGCCGATTACCACTCCGAGCGCTTTTTGTTTGGGTAGTACCTAACTAGTTCGCGTCACCAACACGCTGTGATAGCAGTATATCTGTAGCCATAAGCAGGAAGTGAAAGTATAGATTATACACATATCTAATACAGTACGTAAAAATGAATGTTTGTCTGTTTATTTGCCACTGCTGTTCTTACAAACACACAGTTTTTATCCAATTTTTATGGAACTTTGCATACGTATACCTTAAAACAAGTAGAGAAACACTGTTTACTTTTGATTTACGCAACCCTAAACCCTGTCCTCCTTTCTCCCCTCACCCTAGTTTCTGTCAGCGTTGTTCGTACAAGCCCACAGTTTCATCCGATGTTGATAGCGCTTATCACACGTGCAGTTCACATCAACGCGGCCTGGTAGCTCAGCGGTGAATGCGCTTACTTCAGAAAGTTTCTCTCTCCGGTCGCAAGTTCAAATTCCGCAGTGAGCTTGAATTTTTAGGAGCCGTATTTGATTATAGGAGCTACGACGGGTGGTTCCGTGGTTCCGATTCCACGTTAAGAGATTAGTCCTTCCTGCCTCTGACACAATATCTTGGTACATCTGCTTCGGGAAAACTCAATCAATCTTCGCGTTGTGAACTAAGTTAGGCTTTTCAGTTGAAAACTTCATTGCGCGCGTTGGGCGATTTTTGAATTGGTTAGATCTTATCATTTCGCGTCACATACGTGCTAGTGTTAACAGCGTACCTGTAGTGGTCTGATGGCTTAGTGGTTAAGGTATCTGTCTGTTGACTCAAAGATCCCGGTTTGAATCTCTGTCTTGGCGGAATTGCCATATACACTTAATCCGATCTTCACTTCTAGCATAGATTGTTGTATAATGTGAAGAACGCCACAACGCTTCAGTGGTCCGGATTCCACGTTAAACTGTAGGTCCCCAGCACCTGGTAGCACTACCTGGTAAGCTTAAGGCGGCTAAGACACGAACAGAAATTGCAGCCGATAGAAAACCTGTCACCAGGTCACTACGACCATACGGAGTTGTATTTATTCAGTACATCTGTAGCCATGAGTACTGTGTGATGCCCGTATGATATTGATAATTTTAGGTTCACTTCCCCAATGACTGCCAATTTACACTCCGTTGACGTCAAAGTCATTAGAGCCGCGAGAAGTTAGGAACGGGATGAAATTCTACCATGACATTCCAATGGAACCATCCGACATTCGCCTGGTATGATTTGGTGGAACTGATGGTAAAACGGAAATCTGTATGGTCGCACGGGGGTTTGAACCCGTGTCCTCTCGAATGCGAGGCCCGATAGTGGCTGCGTACCCACCAGGCTAGGTAACGAAAATTAGTAGCTTATCACAAATACCAGTTGTGTGCAACATTTTGTAAATTCATGTGTTATGTGAGTGTAGAATGTGCAAAGAACCATAGTTACTTGTCGCAGTGTGAAGTATCCCGACTCAACGGCACTGTCTGAGTGAGACAGCTCCCAAGTAACAGGACGGAAACCGTCGCAGGATGTCGCTAGCCGCGGAATCCGCGACCACAGACACTCATAGAGGACACATTATCCTTCTGAGTGGCTGTACAGTGACAAATACAAACCACCATACTAACGTCTCAAGAGGAATCAAGCAGGCTTATCTTTCAGAGAAATAATACTATCTTGGACAGTGAATCGAGATGATGGTGAGGACTATCTCTGGTTATAAACGACAGCGAGGAGTATCTTTGGTGGCTGATTATTGATAGTGGAATCTTTGAAGATTTTGACGAAGAGACAAAAAGTGTCTCTAAAAAACGGAAAAAGACTACAGATTTGTAGTAAATGTATCAACTGCTGGAACAGCTTTAGAATTTATGAAAATATTTATATGATCGATATTTGTGAACTGGGGAGTTATCTGTGTTTGAAAAGAAAAAGAATGAAGAGGGAAACTACTTCTTAGTAACAAAAACTGAAGTGCGCTGAAACTGAACAGAAATAATCGAATAAGATTATTAAATCGTGATAAACGGTGAGATTATGCCGTTTTTTTTTTTTTTTTTTTTTCTTTCAGTTGTAGAGTGAGAACAAAGAGGAAGAGCTGCAAAAAGACCAGACAGCAAGTACGAAAAGGTGAGGTAAACGCACCGAAACAAGAAGCAGAATAAAAAAAAAGTAATGATTAGCAAAACTGAACCGGTAACAGTTCCGTTATTGTGATCGAGCAAACAAATGTATTATCCAGCATTCATGAAACATCAAGCACTGCATCAACTTCAATATCTAACACACAAATCATTCCCAGTTTCTCCTTTTGCTTTTCCCGTATCTTTCCAACAACTGTCTCCGTGTACGAGAATTCAACCCAAAAAATTAAAATATAAAATACTGTTAACCTATTTCTGCAGAGTGCCAACGCAATTGCATTTAAAGAGGAAAGTAATATCTGTGTCGCTAACTGTCTCCGCTACATGTTGTAATATTACATTTCATCTCGACTTATTGAATATGTAGTCATGGAGAATAGTGTTGTAATTATCTGCTAGCGGCTGGGTTCGTTTGGTCTCACATGCTGCATCCCATTGGCTCAATAACCACAAAGCCTTTCTCTCTCTCCGTAATGATTGGGACAATCGAGGGTGAGGAATTTTACTTCAATCTATACATATAAAGATGTTTGTTTGTTCTTCATACAAATCCACAGTTTTCATCCGATCTCGATGAAACGTTGCACACTTATCCTTTGTAACAAGGAGCAAAATACTGTCTACATTTGGTTCAAAAATTATCAGCATAAATAATAAATGTTGTCTCATAATTTAGAAAAGTTACTGAACGGTGATAGACAGACGCGTTGAATGTGGAGGTCTCTGAATTGTCTTTCGATATAGCGGTCGGGTAGCTCACTGGTTAAAGCGCTTGCTTATTGATGTTTGTACCGTGGTTCAAATCGCCGTGGAGGCTCAGATTTTTTAAAATTGTTTTTGATCGTAAGAGTCACGCCTGGGCCGTAGGTTATTCGGATTGAATGTTAAACTGTTCGTATAACAAATTTAGGGGTGTAATGCGTGGAAAATCGTAGGTAGTCTTGCAATGCTGTAGGTGTACACTTTTCTACGTTATAATGATTCCTCAGGGGTGATTTTCAGTCACTGTATGTGTGATCTGCAATAATAATACTATAAATGCGGAAGTAAGTCTCTGTCTTTTTGTTACGTTTTGACGACTAAATGTCTCTACCGATATTGACGGAACTTGACGAGAAAATCTGTAGGGAGGGCACAAGACATTTTTTTTTTTTTTTGGTATGATTAACTGTTATAGTCACGAAATTTTGAGAACTTATCAAATGGTGACAGAGAGACGGATGCGTGCGTTAGTCTGTAATGTACGTCGTTTGCTCAAAGTGTGCTTCTTGCGCATTATGTTAGCGTATAATTTGTTAGTAAATTTCGTTTAGAGCAAAAACGTATTATTTAGTGTAGATGTAGATATTCTCTGTCCTATTACTTTGTGTCTGCTTAAATGTTTCTGGCAACAGTTTATTTTGCCTACTTTTTTGACATGCCTTGCGGGCGTAAACTGGCCTAAGTTGTAGCTCTAGTAGAGCACGAGCAGCTAAAGTTATTGGAACCCAAGAATCGGGTGTTCATGCTGAAGAAAAGACCAATCTGAAATAAACCTTCCCTTAGGTAAACCCCCCCCCCTCCCCCACATCCCCTCACCTTCGTTTGTTTTTCTGTTTTTAAATATATTGGAAATTGATTCTCTTCAAGAGACAGGTTCGACGGTAGAATGATATAGTGATAGCTTTCCTGTCATATTATGCCGACTCGGTGTAGTTTGGGACCAATCCTTCCTTACCAACAACTTTCTATACCAATTCTGGCAAAGAAAGTCGCGGGTATGAGGTAGTATATGATAAGATTGGAACTTTAAATGTGTTATTTGCAGTATGAAATATTTCATTTGTAGCGTGATGTTTTCAAGGTTTTAGTAGTCTTCCCGACACTATGTATAGAACGCAATCTTTGGAGAAGATATTGAATAAGAAGGGGAGGGGAGGTTAGTAAGTGCGGTAGCCACTAAGTTAATCCCTTACGAAAGAGTGTCACAGTTACTGAACGACAATAATATTATAATATGTCTTACGTGAGTACGTTCCTCGTAACATGTCTAGCCACCATCAACAATCTAGACGCTTCTTAGAATATACGAACAGAACGTTTCAAAGATGGAACCTGTTACTACATACAATAAGAACTTCGGAATCGGAGCGGGTGTACAAGAAATGTGAGAGCGTTCGTGCCAGCATGTGCCTGTATTCCTCTTGCGCTTGTCTTGGAAGTGCGATGGGATACTCCTCAGGGATCAGTACTGGCACCTGGCTGACGTCACGTGGCGGCCATGTTCCCAGGAATCCGACGGGACGCCGCTGACTTCAGAATGTAATTAAATTAATTACCAGATGTGATCAGTTGCCGCTAACACACGTCACCGCATCCTGCTTGCCAGCGCACTCACGCGTCTATCCTCGAAACTTTCCCTCTATGATGATTGGCCACGCCGATAATTTCTTTCTTAAGCCCGTGATGAGCTGTGAGTGACCTTAACACATCCCCATGAAGCACATGTGTTTCGTGAATCCGATAAAATACATAGTAGTAAATGTGTTTCAGCCTGTTGAATTTTCAGTGTCCCCAATACAAACAGCCCTGATAACGCCAACCAACACAACTCAAAGTCATCAGGCTGGAAGACGCAACGTGGACACGCCCTGCACAGTAACCGAGCACATTCACTGCGGTCCGCATTGCTCTCGAAAGATAAGCCCAGTCGGCGATAGCTTTAATACTAAGAATAGTAAATGATGCCTTGGGTTACAAGCAGCCATTAATTTTCGCGTGTATCTCCTAGATTAGTCCGAAAGTAGATAGTTGGCATAATGTTCTGTAGCGCCTGACGCGTGCTGTTCTGATAAGACACACTGCCATATTAGGAGATAGTTTAACACACTTAACAGTCCTTATGTAAGTACTGACATCGTTATTAACGTCGATGCAGCATATTTCCACCTGAAAGTATGGTAAACAATATAATTTGCGTGAATTTATACCTTTTATCCATTTACTAATTTTTGTAAATTCATCATGACCTTCCACCATAATTTTCATTAGCTACAAATTCATAGAAGCGAATCCCTTTCTTTCCACGTAGTGCTAGTTCTTCTAGCGATAGCCATTTAACGCTCTTTCTGGAAATATGCTCTATACGCTTCCTATTCTCTCTTCATCCTCTCCTGTTTTCCAACCCCCCAACCCAGCTCCTTAATCATATTGATTACAGATTGTATTATGCGGCAATTTCCAGAGACAAATCTATCTTCTCCCCTTTGCATTTCCTTCAGTTCCTGTACTTCATTCCGAAAATGTGCTTTCCAAATTTCCTAATGTCGTGCGAAGATAGTTGAGCGTTGTCTTCAACGACTGGCTCTGGTCTATAATCTTCAGTTTTCTTCTTGTTTAGTATTGTCGCGTCTAGCCAAGCAGCACTTAAAACTCTAAGCCAAATCCGCTGAAATTTAGCGCGAACTCGGAAAGTAATTAAAATTTCAGAAGTAGACCTAAATAATGGAATAATGAATTAGCGGCATATATTTTGGCTGCCGCTTACGTCAGACTGTTTCTTTCGCTAGCGCGTATGTGATATGACGCCATCAGCGATACGACTGATTACGTCATCAGTTCGCCAGCACTCCGCCATTAAGTGTTCCGCGATGGCTGGCACCTCGTTCACACAGACTGGCAGAGAGTGAAATGTGTTGTCGCTCCGAGGTCGGTTCCTCTTCGAATCCCGTCGCGGGACATTGTGCTGGGCAAGCAGCGATACAAGTTCGTGCGCTCGCCACCAGAGGCGCTGCTGCTCACTGAGGAGCAGCTCTCCGATGTTCTGTAGCATAATTTTTTATCTCTCACCCATTGTAAGATATAAACGTTCAGTGGGGGGTTGCACTGAACAGTTCCGTCTTAATTCCAACCATGCGCTGTTGTCTTTGAATAAATAGTTTTATCTTTACTGGAACTCGGTCGCCACCTAAATTGATCTAACCCCAACTTAGGAAAGGTAAGTCATCATTGAAAGTCACTGTTGCTATTAAAACTGATTATCACTATATTCTTAAAAAAATACAAAGTCACTAACTTATGGCATCAGAAGTTTCACAAAAAAATTTAATTGCAGGAACGATTAACACATTCGAGGCAGACCAACCTCATGACCCCTGGCTGAATTTATAGTCACATGAGGGATGCTAATATCGCCACACGTTAATCTCAAAGTTCGACACGGTTACCTGGACATCTTCAACCGCCTAGGATCGCGCTATAAAGTAGCGCGGTCCCATTCCAACTGGATTTCAAAGACTGGGGGGAGGCGAACCTGGGGCTGCTATTTATAGAAGACGCATGGGAACACGAATTTTTTTTTGTTCACATGAAAGAACAACTTCTTGTCAAGTGAAGACATCTGTTTTCCTCAACGTTCCTAAATGAATTCCAATCCGTCTGAAATTTTGGCAGTAGTTAGGCAGGCTTATAAATGTTAAAATCAAACCTTATAAAAATTTTCGTATCCATAATATTTTCGTCGTAAAAAATTATTTTGTGTGTCAGACTAAAAATGTTTATAACTACCGCAGTTTTAAAGCTACGAAGCTGAAATAACTTTTAACTTTCCTCTAATTCGTTTGGTACCAGCATCGCCTTGCTTACTATTTTCTAACAGGTTGAAACAAAATTGTAATACAAATTCTTTAATCTCGAAATTGATATATTTTGAAATATTTAACTTATAGCTTTGAAACATGTTTTAAACGATTCTACTTCTCCTTTTCAATAAGAAACCGTTAAATTAAGAAATGAACGAGTTTTGGAAATAATGAGTGAGGAAAGAAGTTTATGGAAGAAGCTTACAGAAAGAAGAGACAGGCTGGCAGGTCATATTTTGAGACATGCTGGATTGGTTAATTTGTTAGTGGAGGGAACAGTCGAAGGTAAGAACTGTAGAGGAAGACAGAGATTAGAATATATGAAGCAGATAATTGAGGACGTGGGTTGTAAGGGGTATGTAGAGATGAAGAGGTTGGGATAAGTTAGGATGGGATGGAGGATTGCATCAAACCAGTCGCAAGACAGAAAAAAAAAGTTTAAAATTGTAATAACAGCCCTCAAATTGTTTTATTATTGTTTCACTAGATCAGAAAATTTTCTTTTACATTCAAATTCTCACGTTACAGTTACCAGAAGAAGCCATATTAATTAATTTGTCCATAATTTTATTTTTCTGACATCAGCAAAAATATTGCACCAATTCAAAAACCAATTCCAGCGTCATTCCTAGAAAAAAGTGTTCTTTAATCTAAACTTGGGTCTCCTTTGAATTAATTCTCTCCTAAGTTTGACTATTTTACCATTTTAACGTCATTTTCATGATGGTTTCAAATTTTAGTCTCATATCTCTATACAGATACTAACTTCCTTCTACTATTCATAGTCTGAAATAACTGTAAAAATAAAGGTAACCTTTTACTTTGTGAAATATTCTGAATCCAAATAGGCCTACCAGATATGCTAATACTACGTTCTGCCTTTCTATAACTGTTTTACTCTGGAAGATGACTTGAATTATGTAAGCAAATGACTTTAAAACTGATCTGAAGTGCTATTTAATTGAATTCGCTGTTCTGTCAGCAAATTTTGTTATGCAGTTACAAAATTTTAGGTTACCTTACAGCATCCAGTCATAGGCGAGTAGATAACGACGCACGTTCCCGCGGATTCACCTTTCGATGGTTGCAGGAACGGAAGAGATGTTTATATTGCTCGTGTGGAAACCAAGTTCATTACATCGTTTCACACAGCCTGGTCTGCCGATGACGATTTCTGCCCAGTTCTACGCGCACTGTATGTCGTACTGTCGTACACGCGATTGTTCATACGATTTTTATTTCATAACAACTTCAATCCTTATGTAAATTCGGGAATCTTTCTGTCGATCTCAATTTTTCCACAAAAATAAGATCATATAAAAACTTCTTCTGCATTTTATAAGCGTTAATATTGTGGTTGCATTGGTGTATATGTTTGAGATTTTTACTCTTCAAATTGCAGTTCTATTATTTGGCAAGAAATTGATGAAAGCGGGAATGCTAATAGATTCCTCGCCTACAATGAAAATTTATGATTATTATTTTGTTAATGGCTTTACTTCTTGTCGACATCCATGTATTGGGAGGAGCAAGGTACGGGGGGGGGGGGGGGTGAAATTCTTCGACCATAACTTTTTGAAGGAACCATGTCAGCAGTCACTCACCTGGGATGATTTCAGTAAACCATGGGAAACCAAAATCCAAATCGCCGGACTGGGATTCAAACCCGCTTCCTCCCGAATGCGAGGCCAGAGTGGTCTGTAATTAAGAGATCGTCTGAAATTTGTTCGTATCCACAATGTCGTTAGTATTGCATGTAAGTAGCTATTTATTTAGGAACCAATCAAAGCCTTTGCTATGCCTGCCGTGATCAGTAACCAAGAATTTATCGTTGCATGAATTGTAACTTGGAGTCTCAAACCTCACTGGACACTGTTCTGACGTTATGCTACAGTAGAACGTGTCCGTTAGGTTCATGATATTAGTTTTAAAGTAGACAGCTTCATTTTGCTATTTCGGTGTCCTGCTAGGAGTGGAACGAATCGACTGCCCGACGTTTAGTGTTGCCACAGTATTCACGTCTATATAGGATTTTCACAATGCGAACAAATCGAAACACCGTAAAATCTCATTAGAAAAAATATTCCGTCCAAAATATTAAACCTGTCACTAACCTGTAACGTGGTTTCGACTACGTAAACAAGTTTTATTTGTTCACATCTCAGAGAAAACTGCTGATTTGGTAGCAGGTTGAGGTTGATGGGGGAGACGTTCCGGACGTTCATTTCGAAAATAAAACGTCAGATTTGATGGGACGTCCTGTGCTGCAGTATTTATTAAGGGAAAGATTGGATTCGCTGGAGAGTGGGGTGCTATCTTGCATCCTGGACGTGTGTTTAGCGGGACGTCCGCCGGGTGATTAGAGGCCAGCTCCATTGTCTCGGGATGAGCGAGCGAGTCTCTTGACAGAGTGATTAACCTCACGGAGCGATCCTGACTCCTTGACCTCACCTCACAACAACTGTCAGTCGCAGCACTTCCGAGTAGCGCCGTCCTTCACTGACTACCTTGCAGCGCGTTGTTCTCTGGTAGGCAGACTAAAGGGGCGACCCAAGTGAAAGAGGAGGGTGTCTGGAGAAATCTCAACAAGGCGGTCCCTCAAGACCTCACCTCACCTCACCATAAGGTGGGGAGGGTACCACCAAATCTCATCAAATCTTACCAGATCTCTCCAGATCTCTCCAGATCCCTCCAGATCTCTCCAGATGTCACCAGATCTCACCAGATCTCTCCACATCTCACCAGATCTCACCAGATCTATCCAGATCTCTCCAGATGTCTCTAGATCTCTCCAGATCTCTCCAGCTCTCACCAGATCTCACCCAATCTCTCCAAATCTTACCAGATCTCACACAGTCTCTCCAGATGTCACCAGATCTCTCTAGATGTCTCTAGATCTCACCAGATCTCACCATATCTCTCCAAATCTCACCAGATCTCACCAAATCTCACCAGATCTCACCAAATCTCTCCAAATCTCACCAGATCTCACACATTCTCTCCAGATGTCACCAGATCTCACCAGATCTCACCCAATCCCAGCAGACCTCTCCACATCTCTCCAGATCTCATCAGATCTCACAAGATCACACCAGATCTCACTAGATCTCACAAAATCTCACCAGATCTCACCAGACCTTTCCAGGTCTCCCCCGATCTCACCAGATCTCACCCAATCTATCCAGATCTCACTAGATCTCATCAGATCTCACCGAGAGGTGGAGGGGGTCCGGATTTCCGAAAAACACCTCACCTAATTAATGGACGCCCCTAATATGCCAACAATTTGTTTGTGTCGCAACTGCAGGAGAGATGCTGTTAGGGAGTGAAGGCGCCTGCATGTATTCTTTCTTCCGCTGAGACGTTAGGACTGGAATGCACAGAATGGATATTATTTTCGGCACAAAGCGCACTCTGGCACAAAGAGTTTTCTCTAAAATTGCAGAGTATAGATGTAGATATTTGTATCCATTTAGGCGACACTTGTTTTGTGTGGAAATCTCGTTTGCTAGATGTATCCAGCATACGGAGTGCGTATTTAGGAGCGACGTACAAACACTATTCTTACGTATGCTTAACTCTAAATATATTATTAATGTAAACGGGGAAAAAGTCTGAATGTGTAATTTAAAAAATTAGTTTGGGGCATTATTAATAAGCTACCCCGAACGAACCAGATCGATTTCTTTTTTCCCGCTGTTTCACTGAACGTGATTTGCGCAACAGGCACTGGGCGGACTTTCGCGTGATTTCGAACATACGCAACCCATGGCTCCAGCAGTAAAATAACCTCCGTTTCATCTTAATGTGACCTTTGAACTTAAGAAACAAGTGTCCGTGAATTTAATTGCTTCATAGTATCCATTTGATACTGTCTGTTCCCTGCCTATAAACGTCACAGTCGAAATATTTACTGTGATGCATGTAACAAAGTCTAATTCAACGCACGACTGGCGTTGTATTACTCGCAATCAGGATACAGGTATATTAAAATGCAATCAGCCCGCGCCAGCGGGTGGGCAAATAAAGGCTGTTACAAAAATAAACCTTATTTATCAGCACCTTCTGATATATGACGGTAGATATTGTTTACTTTCCTTGCTGAGATTGAAAATCTTCGATCTTTTAACTCATTTCTTAGTGTCGTGGTCTAATCAGATTTCGCGATGAATTTGCGAGATACTTAATGGCAAGTCTAATGAGGGGAGAAGACCTGAGTTCGTCTCTGGTCGGCGGTATTCCACAAAACAACGCACGAGAGATCTGTTGGATCCACACAAGGTCCATTTTTGTGCCAAAATCGTTCAAGCAGTTGTTATCAACAATAGCACATTGTCTGTATTGACGTAAATGATGTGGATAAAATGTGTTGGGTGATCAGAATGGCGTCAGCTGATTACGCTGTACTAGTGAGCGTGGCCACGCGGGAGAAGTATTGTCCTGCCGACATTGTCTGCACACTGTACCTCCGCATCAACTTCCTTATTATTTTTTTATTTTGGTTGAATATGCAGAAACAGTTAAAATACGAGGCTCTACCTAGTTTCCAATTAATTACTTTTCTGTCAACCAGTTACCCTGAGTATTTA
Organism: Vandiemenella viatica; assembly: GCA_031002005.1. Lineage (NCBI taxonomy): Eukaryota > Metazoa > Arthropoda > Insecta > Orthoptera > Morabidae > Vandiemenella > Vandiemenella viatica. The sequence goes on along the minus strand of CM061918.1, from coordinate 1,077,680 downwards.
TTTCGTATGACAGAAGAAATAGAAAAACAGTAAGTACATTTATAAACGTTTCTCGGGCAACAAACCGAGTAATATTATTGTTAATACACAATATTTCGGCGACTTTATTCTCCGTCGCCATCTTCAGGTGCAGTTGTCAGTGTCTTGAAGTCTACCTTGAAGTCAGCCTTTAGCGTGTTGTTTGAAAACTGGCATGGCAACGACAGATGTTGTTCTGTTGCCTAGCAGCATCTCAGATGTCATTAGACGCCCGCGGAACACAAAAAGTAGAGCGTTGGTGACGAGCAGCCTCGATAACAGGATTCCATGCGTCACTTATCTGGAACCCACAATCCCTGTTAACCAAATCAGACGCGAGGCGAATTTCAAATGCTTCTTTGATGACGCTGTCCCAGAAGCCTCTCGCATGTGTCAGTACCTTAGTCGCTTCGAAATCAAAACCATGTCCTTCTGTCAAACTATGTTCTGCCACTGCGGATTTGTCTTTTTGCCCCAGGCGAACATGTCGGGCGTGTTCCAAACACCGTTGTTGTACGCACCGTATGGTCTGGCCGATGTATTTCTTCCCACATTCACACGGGATGCAGTAAACTCCGGGTGTACGAAGGGCAAGGTCATCTTTTGGAGAGCGCAAAATGTTTCTCAATTTCGGTGGTGGTAGGAAAATGGTCTTAATGCCATTTCTTGCCAGGACTCTTCCGATCCTAGATGTTGTGGCGCCAGAGTACGGCAAGAAGGCTAATTTATCGTGTGGACCATTATCGTGTTCATTAGGCCTGCGTTTCATTTCCCGGAATGCCAACTGTATCTGATGTTCATTGTACCCATTCTTCCTGAAGGTATCACGTAGATGTTTTAACTCACTAGGAAGGCTGTCTTTATCACATATTGCTCGCGCTCTGTGGACAAGAGTAGTTAGTACTGTCTTGCGCTGTGCCGGATGATGATAACTGTGCGCGTTTAGGTACAGGTCCGTGTGCGTTGGCTTCCTGTACACCGTGTGTCCCAAAGTTCCATCAGCTTTCTTTATAATCAGAATGTCCAAAAAGGGCAGGCGACCTTCCTTTTCAACCTCCATCGTGAATTGGATGTTTTTGTTGACACTGTTCAAGTGAAGGAGAAACTTATCTAGGTTGTCTCTACCATGGGGCCAAACAACAAATGTGTCATCCACGTACCGAAAGAAGGCACTGGGCTTCATGGGGGCACTTTCCAACGCTTTCTCCTCAAAATGTTCCATATAGAAATCAGCTATAACAGGTGACAGGGGACTGCCCATGGCAACTCCCTCGATCTGTTCATAGTAGTGCCCGTTAAACAAGAAGTACGATGATTGTAATGTGTGGCAGAACAGCTCGACTAACCTGGGCTCGAAGTGCTGTTGTAGTAGAGCCATCGTATCAGCCAGAGGAACCCTGGTGAAGAGAGAAACCACATCGAAGCTCACCATCAAATCCTGTTGACGCAGGTGAAGTTCTTTAACAATATTAATAAATTCGGTCGAGTTTTTCACATGGTGAACACATTTTCCCACAAGACACTGACAACTGCACCTGAAGATGGCGACGGAGAATAAAGTCGCCGAAATATTGTGTATTAACAATAATATTACTCGGTTTGTTGCCCGAGAAACGTTTATAAATAAACAACGCCGAGAGAAATTACATTCATTTATAGTAAGTACATTAAATTACAATAAATATAACTACTACTACAGACTGATGTCTATTGCAGCTATTCAATTGCTTCGTGAATATGATGCATTGTATCACTGAATCTCCTGAGAGGGCATCCCATGGCGATGTGGTGAATGGTTTGCTGATTGTTACCACAGTCGCAAGAAGTGTTCTCTACCATTCCCCACTTGTACATCCAGTAGTTGCGTGTACCGTGGCCTGTTCTCACTCGGTTCAGTGCCGTCCAGGTTTTCCTAGGAAGGTTGAATCCAGGAGGCTGTCGTGTAGGGTCTTGGATTAGCACCTGTTTGTCAGGGTTGCAATTTGTCCACTCAGCGCACCATGCTTCGCCTATTTTGAAATCATTTTGAACCAACTCTTGACCAAACTTCCATGTTGAATATCTAGATTTTAGTCTATTTGGAGCTTTGTGCGTGCAGTCCTGATGAATTGTAAGTTGTATATAACTTAAGCATTTCTGCCAGTCCTTTTTTAATGCCGCTTGTCTTCGGAGACTTGGTAGAGCGATGTTAGAGAGTACAGGCAGCCAGTCTGTAGGGGTAGATTTAACAGTTCCAGATATTGTTCTCATTGTGTCATTTAGTTGAACGTCGATCTGTTTTTTGTGACTGCTATTTAGCCATACTGGACTGCAGTATTCGGCAGCTGAGTATACCAGAGCAAGAGCTGATGTTCTGAAACCTGCGACATGTGCTCCCCAACCCGTTCCTGAAAGTTTGTGAAGGATGTTATTTAGAGTTTTTACTTTTGCCGCTGTTTTATGGATACGCTCCTCATATGTCAGTGACCGATAAAAGATACAAAATTGTTCTTCAAGGTTATAATGTTACTAGAATTGTATAGATGTTATAATCATAAATATTGGGTTATTATCGTGGTAAATAGGTTCTGTGTTTTACCATATGTTCCTCAGCCCATGTCATTGCTGAGATCTGTGAACATATAGATTTTCTACAAGTTGAGACAGACAAACGTTGTTAAATGTGTGAAAAAGGTTGATGTTGAAAATCTGAAACGAGGAATATAATTTGAGTGTAAGTTTTAACACGGTGTCTCATAGCAAAGTGGTTAAAGATCTTATTTTCGAAAGTTCGTGGCCAGGTCCCGGTTTCAAATTCCGGTGGAACGAGGAATCGTAGATCATATGAGCTACGTTAGAACGTTCGTGGTTCGGATTCCTCGTTAAACTGTAGGTTCCACAGGAAAGGAACTCGTCCTCCTACCTCTGACACAATGGCTTTACTATGCCTCCTTCAGGTTGTGCACAGAGTTAGTTTAAGAGTTCTCATTGCAACTTTATATTGTGTGATTAACGACTGTAGTTTATAAAGCGTATCTCTGTTCCAACGTTCTTCATTTATTGCATGTTTTTAATTACATGTTCATTTAACTATAACAACCATATCGAAGAACTGAGGCTGGTGCAGCTGTCTTATATGCAGGACTTACGGTAGGATTTACAAATCAGTAAATGGTTTAACTATCACAAGACAAACATCAAATAAAACATACCACCAATACTACAATTCTTTTAATGTATTGCTATAGTTTGTTTCTTTAGTGGGTGGTATTCTGATGCAAAAATTTTCTGAATATGTCAACGTTTCCAAGTGTGCTAACATTTATTTCTATGCCTAAAATTTTAATTAAAGAACATTGAAATATTATGTTGTGACAGCTACTAGCGCTTGTTTTTGTTTATTGTTTTGTTTAAAACAATGTCAAAGCATTTTGAATTATTCATAATTAAAATTAAGATTATTTCCAATTATTTTTAAATCTGCTTAACGTCTCTCTAACAGCGAGGTCTTTAGAGACGGGAAAGGATGGGGGCAAGGAATGGGAAGGAATTCGGCAATGGCCTTTTGAAGGAAGCATCCCGACATTTGCCTGGAGTGATTTTGGAAACCATGGAAAACCCAAATCTGGATCCCCGGACGGGGATTCGAACCGCCGCCCTCCCGAATGCGAGGCCAGAACGCTAACCGTTACACCGCCCCGCTCGGTATTTTTAAGTAAGTTTTATTTGTTCCTAATAGTAACCGCTTTTTGCACCTTCATATCGCGTTCTGAAACAAGAGGCGGTACCTTTGTAGGCGACGAGAATTTTGTCTCTGCTTTCAAAGGTTCGCTCTAATAGCAGCTCACGTATTCAATCCGAACGTTTCTAAGACGAAGCTACACTATTTCCTTCACCAACTGTGCCTCATTAATTTTAACTAAAATGTCTAATGTCTATTTGTAAAATGTTTCTGCAATAAAAATGAATTTAAATTCATCTCACGGTTTCTGATTTGAGCTATGCTTATGGCACTGTTGAGGAAGGTAATCTCTCTACTGGGTAGTGATACTAATTTAAATCTGCATATCTCGTGTCTATGTCACTCCAGGGTTCAATTTCACAGTAATCGACCGATTTTTATGAAGTTTAAAAAGAAACATTTAGGGAATGCGCTCTTTCGACTAAAAAAAGTTTCATGTAAACCAAAAGCGTAGTTTCGGAATAATCAGTGAACATGCAACGAGAAAATAATTTTGTATGGGTCGAATTTACAGCTCCCTCCTATTTTGAAGTCTTCTAGCAGACGGAATATCTTAAAACACGTATCACCAAGCTTTTACGGTTCACGGAGAGATGGCAGCAGTGACTTAATGCTCTCAGGTTGGACGGCTGAATCCCAAATAAAAAAAAAGGACGTTTGCTTCGCCGCCGGATTGAGAAGTCGGTGAGGCTTGTCGAGAGAGTCGGCCATGCGCTGTGCTGTACTGCGGTGTCTGTAAATAGAGGTGAGGCGAGCACAGCCAAGGACTGGGAACGGGACCGACCAGCACAGGTCACCTGTTACAAGGGCTGCCAACTTATTTGGAACAAAATAAAAAGTGTATAAAACAAAAGTATTTTCAAAATTTAAGTACTTTTTGCTTTAAATACATATTGTTTTTTTCGTGCTTGTGGAACTTGCTACAAATTTTTGGTTTTCTTTCAAATTGTTACTACATCCTGAATCTCGATTTACAAATAAATTAACAAGGACATTCCGTTCAATACAGTGTATATGTTACCAGAAATAAAGTATTTCCGCATAATTTATGCTAAAGTATACTGACCAAAAGTAAAATACGATAATTTCTTCTCCTCTTCGATATCGGCCATCTAAGGACCACGAAAAGTAATCCCGTGCATTCATTTTGATGTTTCTTTGCTTTACTTCCAATAGTTCTTCATCCTCTCACTTTGCTGTTTCCCCCTTTCTTCTGTCCATATGTTACTACATTTCCTATTCTCCTTCTCCTGGAAACTCTAGAAATTTTGGATCAATCTCCGGAAAGTTGTTCTATCTTCTATGAAATCTTCTGTTATTCCAGTCTCAATCATTTCTTTCTTTAATCGTTGGATACACTGGTTGCCCTCTTCACTCTTGTAAATATGGTTGGAAATTCTTTTTGTATGTCTGTTGTTATCCATTCTCATTATGCGACTAAAGAAACTGATTCTCCTCTTTCTGATTGTGTCTGACATCCTTCCAATTTCTTCTTCTCTGTATAGATCTTTATTCCTCCGGTGTCTAAACTCACCATTTTCAGTTTTTAATGGTCCCCAAATTTTTCTCAAGATTTTCCTTTCCCTTCTGTCTATCTCTTCTATTTCCCCAGTTTTAATAGAGAACAAACATTGTGAGGCGTACAGACCTTCTGGTTTGATTACTGTGTTGTAGTGTTTGATTTTAGTTTTTCTCGAGAGACTCTTCTTATTGTATGTATCTTTAGTCAGTTGGTATGCTAGTTCTAGTTTTCTTGCTCTTGATATGTTTGCTTCCTTATCAAGCCCATTAATCTGAATTACTTCACCTAGATATTTAAATTAATTGATCTTGTTAATTTTTCCATACTCTGTATTTAGTACTATGGGTGAATCCCTAATATTGGTCATGAATTTAGTCTTCTCAAAACAGATCTGAAGTTCAACTTTTCCTGCCATTTCTTTCAGAAGGTTGATTTCTTCGAGTGCGGTTTTTATACTTCCAGAGAGGACTGCTATGTCACCAGAAAGGCCAAACAGTTTACCCCAACCCCTTTGTGCTTCGAACATAATCTTATCTCGTGATGAATTTCCCTTTCCTTGAGTTTCTCTTCCCATACTCTTATTACCTTCTCCAAAACGCAATTTAAAAGAATTGGGGCAAGCCCATCTCCCTGCTTGACACCAGTTTTTATTCTAAATTCCTCTGAGATCTCTCCCATAAATTTCACTTTTGAATTTGTTCCAGTGAGGGTCTACCTGATAATGTTGATTGATTTTAAGTTCGATACTTTATAATAAAGTAAATAAAAATGGTAAGGTTGCCAACCCTGTCAGTTGCGAAACAGCAATGATTAACGTATAATCGGTGCCCTGAAGGAAACTGACTATTTTGATAGATCTGTACATACACTAAAAACATAGATTAATCTTAGTATGTTGTAGGGTCTCAGTGACCCTTTTCAACCAACCTAACGTCAAGGGAAGGAATTGTGTCATGGCCTATTAAAGGCGACTGAAGTGAGTACGGGAAACCATGGAAAACCGCAGACAGCATGGTCGGACGGGAATTTGAAAGATCCTCCTCCCAAAAGCCAGGATGGAAAGCGATTTCCTTCTTCGCCCAATTCGGTCGTGAGAACGGAAATAGAATACTAAATGTCTAGCAGATCATAACAAACAGCCTACGAGAGAAACGAAGTCTAGAGTACTGGCTCTGCGAACCGAGTCCGGCCGAGGGCATGGGGCATGGGTGTTTAAGTGTTGTGTTGTGTGTGTGTGAATGTAGTGTCCGTCCTGTGGTGTTTATGTGCTCATACTTAGTGGAAACAATGTACTGTACTGCAGAAACTGATACATATGAAGAGTCATGATAGATCACATTGAGCTGAGCTGGTTGTATGGCCTACATAGCCGAATGCCATTAGAAGAAGAAGAAAAAAAAAACCTGTTCACACGGTTTACAAAAGTTGTTTAAACGTCGTGTCTGCGCATAAAATTTATTTATAAATAGTTACGGTGGCATGTTGTCCACTAGTAACGATAGTTAAATAAAAAATCTGGAAACTTTGTCTGCGTGTGTGGCGAGACAGTATTAAGCCATGTATATTATGTGTAAAGCTAAAATTGACAGGAAGCAATGTTAAGCGCAGAGACGCGCGGGCAAAAAAGTAATTGTTGTACCTTTAGTTAGTCTGCACCGGGCCGCCGAAGAGATCGGTCGCGAGTTGGCCGCTGCCGTAGTTTGCATTGAGTTGGCTGTGCACCCCTTATTATGGTAGAGCAGACAGTAAAAGCAACATAATGTTTTCTGCAAATCATTAAATGAAAGTGCTTCGTGACGATTGACAAGCTGAGAGGAGTTGTGACTAAGTGAACGAAAGCGCGGTCAGAACCTGCAATTTGAAGAGATGAAGTGCCGCATAGCCTTTATCCGCGCTCAAAAATGAAGAAGAAGACTTATTGATGGTGGTCGATATGTATATGCGACTTTGTGAAATACATCTGAAGTGAATTTAAAGGCGACCTTATGATTTAGTAGAAATCGAACCTGCAATATAGAAACAATTAGACCCAGTATTATCACCAACCACATGCTTGCTATCGACCGCTTGTTCGCCACATATTGCAGGAAGCTAACTAAATCGCTACACGTGTCTGTCTGTTCACATATGACGCATACCAAGATACAAGGTACCTTTTATCGCCATAGATTTCTTGAATGCGTTATTAAAGTGATATATCTAAAAACAGACTGTTGGTTTCAATTACATGTAGCGTGTTTATGATTTATGTATGTACCAGCCAGTTCGCATACTAACCATCAAAAACCTTGATTGTTTATAATACCGCAACTCAGGTCTTGCAGAACCACTTCAGTTATCGCTAGCAGAGAAACTTTGCAAACAATACTCAGATGTGCCTGTAGATCACACGCAACGATAAAATATTCCAGAGGGGTGGTAGAAGCCAATGATGTGCACAAACATGGCTCAAAGATAAATTCAGGAGGAGTGGAGCAGAAAGAAAAACAAGACGAAATAAAGCAGGGCTCTTCCTCTGGTTTACCCGCGAGCCTAGATTTGTTTGACAGTTTGTCAGTGAATTAACAGCACGACACTCACCTAACGCGTGGACTAATTGAGGGAACTGGTAACAGTAGTATTAGTCGAGTGTCGCCCAAGGGACACAGTTCCGATTGATAGGGCGATCCGCCGGAGTGTTGGCTTCGTAGCGACCTTCAGACGAGAGAAGCAAAGCTACGCAGAGCTGGAGGTCGCGTCCAAACTCAGTGCATACACTAACGCTGGCCGAATATTAAACACAGGCTCTCTGTTCAAAAACTATTATATCAGGCCTTCAAGACTCTGTAGTGAGGGCAACACGAGATTAACACAACTTTCCATGCCCGTGTCCGGAGTCGAAGCCGTTACCCTTGCAATGCGAGACCAGTGTTAGCCTCTACACTGCTAGGAGCGGGTAACAGGGAATGATAACCGTCAAGAATCGATCAGACAGTCTCGCAACAAGTGCAGGTCCGAACGTGGTGGGTGAGCGGTAACCCTCTGGCCTCGCATTCGGGAGGATGCGGGTTCGAATCCCCGTCCGAGCATCCACATTTGGGTTTTCAATGGTTTCCCCAAACCACTCCAGGCGAATTCCGGGATGCTTCCTTCAAAAAGCCATGGCCAAGTTCCTTCCCGTTCCTTGTCCCGAGTCCTTTCCTGCCCCTAATGATCTAGACGTCGACAACGCGTAAAGCAAAAAAAAAGAAGTGCGGGTCGGTATTTGTTAGCAGGTAGAACTGGAATCGTCCGAGCAAGCCGCACTGTTCTGAATACCGACAGGGCGCTACCCAAGGAACAGGTGACCTGCACACCTGTAATATTCCAGCAACCAGGGCCGGCTTAAGGAATTTCGGTGCCCCCTTCCAAGTTTGATTTTGGGGCCCCTTTCTTCTTTTCTAGATGTACATTTGACTACACTTTAGATAATATTCGTGACTTTATACACACACACATATATATATACTGTGTGTAGAGCTCAAACAACGATTAAAGAGACGGACTGAGGTTTCTCTAAATCTGTGTACAAACGGGTCAGCAGTTTATTGAGTATTAGCTGAACGGGACCAACTTCGCCGAGTCTTTGGTGTTTTATTAATGCATGTCATATGGATCTCCCTACTATTGTCACTTTCATTTCTGGCTAAGCCCTGCTGCCCATTGTGTGAAATGAAATTGTTTTTGTTTTCAATTTCATAGCTATCACATTTATAATACACTTTTTCTATACGAAATTTCTTTTCTTGCCTTTCTTCGCTAGTACATACAGGTTTTAGGGGCTGGAGATACGTGAGCAGGCATACACATTTTAATTCAATAACTTTTTATATGAAACGTCAAAAGATGAATGAATTTGCTCGAACGAAATTACATAATTTGTTGAAACAGGTTGAGAGAAATACACGCCTTTAAATATGTAGGCCTACTGTAATTACTTCAGATACGACTTTTTCAAAACTGAATCTGATGAAGGACTTCTCGTGGAAATCCACGCTTCGGAAACGTCTATTGTGAACGCAGCTTGTTAACATTCTAAATTTGTAGATTATTTAGTTTAGCAGGAAAATTGTTCGTTAAGTAAGGCCAAATTTTGGAGGGGATCGTGGAGGGCCTCCCCCCTCAAGCTTGGGGCCCCCTCAAGTTGGGGGCCCCCGCGACTGCTGTTCTTGCGGTAGCCTTAAACCGGCCCTGCCCGCAACGCCTCCACAAATCTAAATGCTGTTTTCCGTAACTAAGAGTATGAGGAGAGACCAGTAATCTGCCGCACAGTAACCACTCCCCACACGTGTATGTACAGAGATACGGGAAATTTTAAACTACAATCGTAGGTTACATATATTTCAAACTACGCGAGCAAAGATGAATTCACTAATATGGTATTTGCGGTGAAATATATCGCAGAACCACCAAAAGTCACGGGATAGGAAGAAGCAAATATCCAGATGCCGGTAGCACTGGGAAAGACAGGTACAAATGAGTCGTGCAGTGTCTGCGCTTTCGATTGTTCTCTTCTGAGTCGGGCGAAAGGCTCTGACCTCACAACATGAATCAAGAGGTTTTAAGCGCGGAATGATTGTTAACGCTACATGCATGATGCATTTCATTTCGGAAATTGTTCATAAATTCAACATCCCGCCTTAAGTCGCACCATCGACAGCTTAATGGCAGATAACGTCTACTTCATGTCGCTGACCAGCAACGCCTGTGCAGAGGTGTCAGTGCTCGCAAACAGGCAGTGCACAATGCGACAGTCGTGTCCGTGCAGACAGGGCAACGTTGAGGGGACATGGCAGCAGAAGACCGACGCGACTGGCTCTACTAACAAAACGCCATCGCTCCTCTCCAGGCCTCTTGAACACATCAGCTGGACACTACAAGACGGGAACCAGGTTGCGTGGTCGGGTGAGTGACCATTTCAGGTCGAAAGAGATCGAGTGTAGCGTAGTCCCCACAAAGCCACGTGCCCACTGTGTAGCTGCTGGTGGCTCCATGATGTTAACAAGGCATAGACTGTGACCTCTGCTCAAACTTAACCGAACGCTGACTACAAATGACTACGTTCTCCTATTTGCATGTCCTTCAGATCCCAAACAGCTACGGACTTTTCAAGGACGACAGTGCGTCATGTCGGTGGGGCAGAATCATTTACGATTAGTCTGAGGTACGTCGTAGACATTTCCAGCGAACGACTTGGCCAATTAGATCGGCAGATATGGATCCAATCGAACATATATGGAACATATTCGAAAGATCAATTCGTGCACAGTGTCCTGTACCGGCAACAAATTCGCAAATACGTATGGCTGTAGGGGAAACGTGGCTGTCTATTTCTTGAGGGAACTTCAGACGACGTGCTGACTCAATGCCACGTGTGGCTGCTGCACCTTGTCAAGCAAAAGGGGGTCGGCTTTTTGTTTTTACGCTTCGTCGTCGTAGAGGTCATTATAGGACAGGATAGAACTTAGGAAAAGAAACAAGAAGGAATTCGGTCATAGCGTTTTGAAGGAAGCATCCCGCATACACCTGGAGTGATATGGGTAAACGAGTGGTCTGGTGGCTCAGTGGTTAACGCGTCTGACTGGTTCGAATCCCCGTCTCGGCAGGGATTTTCAAAGGCGCTTAACAC
>CM061918.1:1023185-1065772 GCA_031002005.1 Vandiemenella viatica | reverse complement strand
CAATCACCTTGAGATCGCTACATACAGACCATTTGTATTTCTCATATTGGATATGAGTGAGAAGCAATTTAAAAATTTTATATGTCTCCTTCATTTTAACTGCATTAGCTGTAGGAACTGAAGGAAATTTGTTTCCATTGTGAAGAAGCACTGCCTTCAGACTAACTTTGCTAGAATCTATGAACAAACACCACTCATTTACACTCAGTAGTTTTTAGAATATGAAATGTACGCTCTCTCTTTCTCACTTTCTCTCTCTCTCTCTCTATCTCTCTCTCTCTCTCTCTCTGTGTGTGTGTGTGTGTGTGTGTGGTGTCCAAAGACATAAAGAGAGTAGATTTTCGTATATGTAATCTATGGTAGGCGTAAATGATGTTTATTAAAATAATGAACTGAACATAAATTTGATTTATTTGCTCAGCAATCAGAATTTGTTTGATGAAAACATGTTTTTTCAATTTGTTTTGTTGTTGTTCATATTCATTTAACTGAATTCACTGCATTTCAAAGATTGGTTAACCGTGAAATGTGACTTAACCTAATTATGTTTCATGGAGAGTTAAAACAAGTATTCAGCTATAAATGTTAAGTTGCACTGTACCGGTGTTTGAAGAATATTGTGCTCTCACTGTTCATTTCGTCGGTTTGAGTGCTCATTATGTGATATGCAAAGAAACAGTTATGAATTTCATACTTTTGGCAATAAATTTCATTTTAAACAAAACATTTAGCTTTTCGAAAGTCAGACTACTTAAACAGCGGTATTTTCTATTCCAGTTCCATGGATATAACCCTCCAGTCCTAGGAGATCTTAACCAGATAAAAAGAAATTCGCCTTTTCTCGATAACGTCTCGTCAGTTATTTTGAAACAATGAATCCACAGGAAATTGAAAATGTTACTGCTGATCAAGTAAAAACTGTAAGTAAGAAACCAACTTTTCTTTGAGCTTGTATTTGTTATGTAGTTGAAACACAAAATTCATATTAAGCCCGGTTGAAAAAGTTTGTTAAATCAGAGCTTAAAAATAATAAACTTGTGAGTTAACTGGAGATAGCGATTTGGTTGTAACTATATATCACTTCGTAAACTAATACTACGCTAATCAAACACAAGACTATTATTTAAAGGCAGTAATTAGGTTCAGTATACCTTGGACCAAAATGACACATAGTATCAACTAGGTTGTAATTCACCCTAGACCATTTTAATGTCACAGGGTGCATTACTACTTCAACACGGCTTGAAAATAATATGTCTTTACATTTACTGCTACATATTATTACATTCTGAAGAATGTTGTTAATTCAAACTTAAACATAGTAGGTAACAGCGTTATTTATTAGTAATATAATATGAAGTATTTTACTATAATTTTGTTTCATAATATTTCATACGAGTCTTGTATAGATTAAACCCCTCTATCATTTATGTTTTTTCTAGTGTAGGTACTAAGTTTCCGTTCAGTGATTGTCCGACAGAAAAAAAAAAATTTAAAGCAGTTTTATTTATTTATCAATCTTGTTTCATGGATCCCTGCTAAGGAAGGATCTCTGGGATGTGAAACATCTCATGGTTAATACACTTACATACAATATGAGTCATAATCGTAGGCAGGAGGGCAAGATGAACATGTAAAAAACACAAACTAACTTCATACTATTCCGGTTAGTTACTGAAATATTGGAAAGTTAGTTTGGGTTTTCTGTTATTTCTGTGTGTTCATCTCACCCTCCTGTCTTCATCTGTGTGGTAAGTGACAGGCCCCCCCCCTCCCCCTATTCTGTCTTATTCTAAGAAAATATTTGACACAAATCAAGGACCAGTGTAGGAATAATTTACACTGAAATTATTATTGTGCTGATGGCTTACTGTTCGGTAGCAGCCATGTTGTTATATTCAGTCAACTGTATGGCAAATTTAATACAGTTCCTTTATCTGCAATATAAAATTTCTAATCTGCAGAAAACAAAACTTACTATGTACAGTACACCTTAATTCTTATGTGAACCTATTCAGATTTCTGTTTTCCGTTGTTTCCCATAATCACTCCAAGCGAGTGCCAATATATTTCTTCAAAAGGCCATGGCTGAAATCCTTCCTGTTCATTGTCTCCAGATTAATGACGTTAACAAAGAGTAAAACCAGAAAAAAAAAAAATTGCACTCTCGGTCCTTACGTCACGTGACAGTGCACTTGATTCTGTAGTGCTGGTAAAAGGTTGAAATCACTGCTCTGGTGTAGTTAATTTCATAACAATGTCTTGGAGAGAACAATTCATTGCCTCTTGTGCAATATGTCTGCCATACCACTATGTATCACGGAATGTTCCATATGCCGCTACTTGTTCCCTTCTTTGTCAAAAGGAGGCAAAATGCGGTTTTCTTTTAAAAATCAATTCTAGGAAACATTTCCAATAAACACCAACAGTTAATTGATGCTATATATATATATATACATACATACATATATAGTAACAATGAAATAAAATACGCTAAGTAGCGGAAAGGAATCAAATTAGGATAGGGAAATGAGCCACCACTTACCTTTAGATGATGGATGTGGGGCGCGATCACACAGAAAAGTCACAAACACAAATATAAAGTAATTTTAGGGAAAAAACCCTTCGTCAACGAGAGAACATTACGAGAGGTGGGCGCAGCTGGAGACTGAGTTGCTGCCCATGCCATAACCCACAACTTGAATAATTTCAACTCTTGTTACACAGTCCATGCTATCAGAGTTCTCCCTAATAGCAACAGTTTCTCTGAACTCGGAAGATGGGAACTTTCCTACCAGTACAAACTTGGCACAAGGCAACCACCTGGTCTCAACTTGAGATAATACCCGGTCATTATTATTATTACATATGTTTAACCTTTTTTAATCCTCTTTTCCATAACCTATATTGAACCACCACTGACCTAAGGTGATGTTTATTTTATTATTATTATTATTAAATTTGTACTTGTATAATATTTTATATAATTATAATTTTTTTAAATATATATTTTGATCTTCCCACCGACCAGAGATTAGTTTGGATATTTATCTATGCTCGGGTATGAGCTCTGATTCACTGCCCCTCTACTTTTCCGATGTTTGAATTTACCCCCACCATTTTCTCGACCGGCGGTCTTTCTGTGAGGCAGTCTCCAGCTGCGCCCACCTCTCATAACGTTCTCTCATTGACGAAGGGTTTTTTCCCAAAAATTACTTTATATTTGTGTGTCTTTTTCTGTGTGTTCGCGCCCCACATCCATGATCTAAAGGTAAGTGATGGCTCATTTCCCTATCCTAATTTGAGATATATATATATATATATATATATATATATGAGCAGTAAAATGCTTTAAGGCAATAAAACTAAGGAAGGATAGGGAAATATGACCCAATATTTACCGCAGATGAAAGCGGCTGGGGTGACGAACACAAAAAAATAAACACAAGAGAAGTGCAGTATTTTGGCCTACAGCCTAATACGTGCAGAAGTGAGACACCAGGCAGAGTCAGCTGTGTCCACAGAGACCGCCGTCTATATAGTTTTAGTCCTTGTTGACATCAAGGTTCCCTGAAGTTGGAAATGACGGGGGCAATTCAGCGATGGCCATTTTGAGAAACCATCGTGGCATTCTTCTGCAGTGATTTTGGACAATCATGGAAAACGGAAATCTGAATGCCTAGACCAGTGGTTCCCAAATGGTGGTCTGCGGAACCCTGGGGTTTCTTTGAAGGGTCACAAGGGTTCTGTGTTCCGTCCGAGAATTAAATAAAATGCTCGTTGAAGAGAGTTATAACCGCTCCGCGAGAAAGCTACCATGGGTCTGCATCCGTTTGTGACAACTTACTGATGCGAGACTGGTTATTCAGTTTACGCTTATAAAAATGGGGATCCGCCAAAAAGTGTATGTCTATGATCAATAACGGTTCCGTGGCAAAAAAAAATTAGGAACCGCTGGCCTAGACAGTGATTTGTACACACGTCCTGCTGAATGTTCTGCTAGAGTGTGACCGCCCAACCACCTTATTTGTTGCATGATAAGTTGTATAGATCTATCCATATTCTCGTCTAATTTACTTCATCAATAATTTGGTAGATTTGTACAAAACATTTTCTAATGTAATGTGTACCAAATTTCACACCAATAAGAAAATTCCTTCTTGCTACTTGGAGAATGTGGTTGACATATATACCTACTGCGCCATTGAGGGTATGAAATTGTTATAATGGTGAAAAATAAATGGTTAGTGCATGTGATAAGTTTTGTGTGGGTTTTGTCATAATTTTATATTAATTAAATAGCATATTTCATGATGTGAAGGAATAAGTGTTTTGTTTTGTGAACCACTTGCATTGATGCAGAAATATTAACTGTTGTTGGCACTATTTAGGAGCATGTAGTTACAGTGGGGTTAGTGATACTTATAATAATAGAGTTTTTGCCACTGTAATCAAGTCTGTTATAAAATCAAAATATATTTATGAAGATTCATCTTTATGACTTTGATGTGTATGTTTAAGGGGGAGGAGGATTTTGGTATCGAGGTAATGGTATTAGATGCAGGTAATGTGCGAAATACAGCCTCTTTAATTGATAAAGAAGACAAATAGACTAAAATATGCAGTTGTAAAACTGTTGTTTAAAAAAGGAGAAGCAACATGTGTAGATTACTTTCGTCCCATTTCATTACTTTCAGGATTCTCAAAGATTTTTGATAAAGTCATTTATCGTAGAGCAATAAAACATGTTACACAACATAATATCCTCATTAAGACATTAAATCACAATTTTGGTTCCAAAAGGATCTTATATAGAAATGGCTATATATTCATTTTTAAATAACACATTTGAGGAACTGAATAAAAATGAGCCCTGTCAGAATATTTTGTGATCTTGCATAAGCATTTGACTGTGTAAATCATGAATTACTTTTGAAGAAAATGGAATACTATGGTAATATGGAACCACAGGTAAATGGTTTAAATCATACATGGAAAGTCGAATGCAAAAATTTTCCATTTTTGATTCTAAAATAAGGAAAGATGCTTCATCAGACTGGGAGAAAATAAAACATGAATTCCACAAGGTTCTGTCCTAGGACCCCTCCTCTTTTTGTCATCTGACAAAGTTAAGAGTGTTTTATTTCCAGATGCCACTAATCTGACTGTGAGAAAAACACCAAACAACAATCTAGAATTAATGTAAATGAAGTACTTAGTGATGTATCAAATTGGTTTAAGGCAAATTCATTAAAACTAAATTTTGAAAAAAACACATTATACTTATTAGGTTTAAAACAATAAACTATGCATAGCCAGATTTACAAGTAAGCTACAAAAATAACACAATCTTAGTAACAAAGTGTAAAAAATTCCTTGGTATTAAAATAGATGAGAAACTGTTGACACGAACATATCACTTCACTACTGAAGAAGTTGAATAGTGCCACCTTTGCAATACGAACACTTTCTCTAACAGCAGAACTAAAATTAACGAAAACAGGTGTACTACTCATATTTTCATTCAGTGATGTCATATGGCATAATTTTTTGGGGAAACTCTTCACAAAGTAAAAAAGTTTTAATAGCACAGAAAAAAGCTGTTAGGATGCTGTGTAGGGTAAAACCAAGAACTTCTTGCAGACAACTTTTTAAAAAATTCAATATTCTTACAATGATTTCTCAGTATATTATATATTCTCTGATGTGCTTTGTCATAGATCATTTTAACCTGTTTACTTCTAATTTACAGGTACACAATTTCAATACAAGAAATAGAAATAACTTGCACAAAACGCAAACATCTCTGTCATTAGTACAAAGAGGAGTTAATTATTCTCTTATACATCTGTTTAATAAACTTCCAAGGAGTATAAAACAGTTTGCAGATAATAAAGATACATTTAAAGAAAAACTGAGAGATTTTCTTATTGGCAACTCCTTCTACTCCATTCAAGAATTTGAACATAATTGTATTCAATATGACTTTTGTAAAATTCAGTTTTGAAAATTAATGTTTATTTTTATTCTCTTTATTTGTCTTTGTTTACTATGATTATGACTCATATCACTACTTTACAATCTTATTTTTTATTTTAACTGCTTAGCAGCAGATTCATTGTCATCACTATCCAGTTCATATTTACTTGATTCCTAAATCATTCATTTGTGCTGACTAATAGTGTCATTATACTGCGGTAGTCAGTTACAAGAATCCCCCCCCCCCCCAAATCATTATTTTCTGGCAGTAATTATGTTATAATACACCCTAGACCAAGGTGATGCCAGAGCACTTTATAAAGTACTTCTATTGGTGCCTTGTGTTTGACTAATGCAGTATTATGGCGCCAATTCTTTGTTGATTCACAATCTCCAGTAATCATGACATTACTTTTTATTATAGATTTCACCATCCTGTCAGTGTTAATAAAGGAAATGGTACAAGTGAAGTTAGTGCAATGGGCATGACAAAATAAATATGATGGCAAGCTTTATGATAGTTCTTTTGTAGTGTAGTGCTGACCTTTATGAAAATGACTACATACAACATTTAACAATTTGTATTTTTGCTTTTTACT
This sequence comes from Vandiemenella viatica, assembly GCA_031002005.1. Classification (NCBI taxonomy): domain Eukaryota; kingdom Metazoa; phylum Arthropoda; class Insecta; order Orthoptera; family Morabidae; genus Vandiemenella; species Vandiemenella viatica. The sequence goes on along the minus strand of CM061918.1, from coordinate 1,059,194 downwards.
AAAACCCCAAAAATGTTTGAATTAATCTATATATTTTTTTTTCTTTTTTACTTTCTGCTTACATCATTGCAATTTAATATTTCCTTTTCTTTGTTCCAACTCCTTCAGTTTTGTACCGTTTGCAGTTCAATTTTTATAATCTTACTGATAAGCTATTACAGATTTAAAATTAGAACAGTAGCCCAAAAAGGCACTTTAAAGGAGGAGAATGTGACCAAAGTTTCTACTAATTTCTATAGCTAAATCAATTTTTATTTGACAAAATTGAAGTAGAGAAACAATCTGCAGACACCTATTGTTGGAATGGAGAATCTCCTTCATAATTATACTTTGTTGTCATCCTGACCATTCTTTACATATCTATTCCCATGTTGGAATGGAGTCTATGTTGAACAGATTTAGCATTTCACATTTCTTAGATTATACTAAAATCAAAATAAATGTGTTTGCTGAAAGGTTTTTGATTCAGTAACAGTGTTTAGACCAAGCGTGGTAGGCAAGTGGTTAATGCTCTGGCCTCACATTCGAGAGGACGACGGTTCGAATCCCCATCCGGGCATCCAGGGTTTCTTCAAATCACTCCAGGCGAATGCCGGGATGCTTCCTTCGAAACACCTTGGCTAAATTCTTTCCTGTTCCTTGTTCCCAGTCCCATCGCACCTTTAATGATGTCAGTGAGGCTTAAAGCCATAACTTAAAAAAAAAGGTGTTTAGAATTGTCGTGCATTTACCACTGTTGTTAATATTGTTTGATTTTTTTTATTATTATTTAATTTAATTTCAATGGAGCACATTCTCAGGTGACAATTTCCCTACACACCCAATTTCCCCCTTTCCTGCACTTACCTACATTTGCCCTCATCAAATTTCAACTTTATTCATCATTTCACTTGGTAACTTATTCCAATCCCTGTCCCCTTACCTAAAAAAGAGAATCTTCCTATACCCTTGTGCCTGAAATCGAGTCACAGCAATTTTTTCCCTTCCATGCTTTACTTTTAATTCTTACACCAATATCTTTCCATGCCTCATCACCAGTATACACCTTGTACACTCCCATGACCCTCTTCACCCTCCTCCTTTCTTCCAATAAATCCCATTCCAGATCTTTCATCACATCTGTTACTGATTGCGTTCTGCGGTAATTTTCAGAAACAAATCTAGTGGCTTTTTTTTGCACCCTCTCCAACTCCTGTATTTGATACTCAAAATATGGGGCCCATGCTACACTACCATATTCAAGCAATGGCCTGACCATAGTTCCCACCAACTGAGATTTGCATGAATATTTTTGCCTAAAGCCATGTTGCCAACTTGAAAACCCCTTACGCTACTAACATATATTTCTGATAGCTGCATATCAATCTCTCCATTAATTTACCTACCACTGATGTCAAACTGATTGGCCTTTATGTTTTGGCATTGCTATTGCACTTTTCCATTCCTCCGGTAAGCAACATCTACACTCAGTTTAAGATAAAGTACAAGTTCACATCCTGCTATCTTTATGACATCTGTGTTAATATTATCTACATCAACCTCTTTGTTTTTTTCTGCTTTCTTAGTTCCTTCATGATATCCTCAGAATGAATTTCAAATTTTTTGGTATGCTCATTTCTTAATGTTAATCTCCTTCTCCGATTTAGACTTTCCTGTTTTCTGATTTATTGTCTATAATGGTCTCACTAAATCAGTTACTCAAAATATCTGCCTTTTTAAAATCCAGTGTAATGTCTTTTCCGTCCCTATCTATAATTGTCTCTACACCCTCTCTTCCCCTCAGTTTTCTAATATTGCCACTTCCAGATACATCAGTCAATGGTCCCCCTGCACTAATAGTATTCTTCATAAACTAATCCTTAGTCAGTTTCTTTGACATTATTAATCACTAGTTAATTTTTTTTCAAGAATTCACTACTGCCTTGCTGTCTCTTAACTTTGTTATGTTCCTGTATCACTAACCTGTTTAATCTCCTCACTTTCTATTATAGTATATAGGTTCTGTACTTCTCGTCATTTTATATTTTGGAACAAATATTTCTTCACTCTTTTTTATTACCTCCTTGAACTCTTCCCACTTCGTCTCCACTGTACTTGTGCCTTCCTTCCATTTGCTGAAACATTCTTTGACATATCTCTTTAAGTTCAAAATCTGTGCCTTTATATAATTGTACTTATTTTACCTCATTGTCTAGTTCTACTTCTTTTAATCGAGACTCTACCCCTATAATTACTTGTGGTTCGTGTATCCCTATTAAGTTTGCAAATTCTATCACTTTGTTCATTATACTTCTACAGCTCACTAATAATACCCGTATTACTGGCTTTGTTATATTTTCAGCATTAACCTCCTCCTTTCCAGTTGTACCCAAGTCAGTTACTGTTTCAGCAACTTCTTATATTTCTTTAACATCTGCGATTTTTTCCCATCGTGGATCTGCAGTCAGTATCACTATGATCATCTATTTCCATCCCTTCATCAGCAGCCCTCAACCTAAAAAAGGCACAGTCCTGACACCATCATCACTGGAAATGGGCTCACATACAGTTTTAGCTAACAACTCAGAAAATAACCCCTTGTCCCTTCTATTCAGGTGTAGGCGATAACCCCACCAATCAATGGTGTTCACAGGCACAACCTCCAAGACAGAACTAATACCTTCCACAAGTAGTACTTACTTTTCCACGTTTATCCACCTCACAGCATAGTTCAATTGTGGCCAGTCATGGCGACTTGGGACCTGCATGAGCTCAACCCTGGTAGGCTGCACCTCCTTCACCACCTTCCTCAGGTCACTCTCTATAATATAACTTGTGTTTCTCTCAATACCATTCCCCACACCTCCCACTATCACTACTATATCGTCCTTAGTGAAATTTCTACAAAGTGAACCTATATCTTCTATTACCTGATCTAATGTTAAAAAAAAACAACAAACAAACAAACTTATGAGCTGGTAATCTGTGCCTAACTGATCCCGCAGAAGAGGGCCTACCCCTCCCCCATGTTCATGGCACGTATAGAGTCCTACAGTTTCAGGTGGATTTTGAACAATGGAGTGTTCTAGTCCACATTAACAGTGCAAAGCTTTAGACATTTTAATGGTTTTCACAGCTGCAGATGTATTGTCATTTAATTGAATAAGACGTTAAGCTGTGTTACATTGTTTAATAGTGGTAATGTTTCAGCAAGAGCCTCCACACATCTTCTTGCTTGAATATTGAATAGATCCTGACTTTATCTAACTGATAGTTATTTTCCACCACATCGTGTTACTGTAAGATGTAAGAGTCTTCAGGAAAATATCACCACAGTTAACCTCAACACCTCAATTCAGTGAATGAATACCCTGCTAGAGGCATATATTTGTTTAAGGGATAATTAACATTTCTGCTGAGTCCAGGATTCAAATTGAGCATCCCTTGACACTGTCGCATTCGTTTGTCAACAAATAAATTGTTTTAGTTTTGCTTATAATATTACTTTTAGACACTAGTACACCACATCAACAATGATTAGGTCTGCCGCACTGTTTGCTGTGGAAAAGAGAGTAGTTATGATAATTGTAATATGTTAGCAGCATATGTCTCTAAAAGATGCTAGTGATACATGCTTCCCAGCCAAAAGATTGGAATAAATAATAGTGTTTAGTTATAAGCAATAGATATAGTACCATATAACAATAAAAGTCTTATGGTTACTTGTTCAAAGTTATCTTAAAAATTTGTGAGAACTTTTAAACATAAAATCACTTTTAAGCATTTAGGTACTAACTAAACGTTCTATGAAATAAATAAGAAACAGAGAATTTATTTCCTTTGAACTTTGCCCCCTACATGTTGCTGTTTTTGTTACCCATGAAAAACACTGTTTCCATGTAACTGCTGTCACGGATATGGGCTCACATGACACAAGTTTCCAATTTGTCTTTTGTTCTCTAAGAATTCTTACAAAAGCTGTAGCCATGTAAATGATAGAATTTTATAGCTAATGAGGTTTATTGTTCATGTTTTATAGTTCCGTGACTTCTTGATGTCGTACAACAAATTATCAGAAATGTGTTTCATGGCCTGTGCGTGGGACTTTACAACGAGAAAAGTCAAATCTCAAGAAGTAAGTTACAGTTGTTATTTATTTTTTAACATTTTTTTAGTGATTCACAATCATTTTACTTTCTTTGGTCTCTCTCTTTTTTGGTCTGATTTTGAGTCTGACTTTTCCAGTTTTAATCTTTCTGCTAAGCCTGTTTACTGAGTATTAACATTCAAGCCTGGTATCAAAGGACCGGTGTTTGATTCTAGACCAAGCTTCTCATATTTCACTTTTACACAATTTTTAAAATCATTTCAAGTGGATAATTCATAAAGACTAAACAATAATTATAGTATAAAACTACCTGTTGCATTGAACTTTGATCCTGTGGAAAGTTCTTGTATGGACCACTCTGTTATGGAGATGATTTAGGTAAAGTCTGATTCTTCAAGCTAGAGTTGAAGTATGTGCAGTAGAGCAATGAGTACAGTTTAAATTCTTTGTTGTCAGTGCACAAAACAAAAAAATAGCAAACAATGTCTATAAAATGTCACAGTCTTCTAGCCGCATCAAATTCAAATTGTCTGACAGTGTTTTTAAAGTAAGCACTGCATCCATTGTCAAAACTCTGCACAACATCAATTACAGTGATCGGCAGTGAGTTGCCCGATAGTCTGTTATATATATATATCACCCAGTAATGATTGGAGGGGAGGAACCACTGGGTACTGCTAACCTCGTGACATCATATTTGAGTCGTAGTATGCCCTAATATGGACTGATGGCTTGTGACTTATAATAATTGTATAGTTGGCTTCCATGTTTGACTTAAGTTGAGGCTTTGATCCTGATTTATAACATTACCATTAAGTCTTATCTCTGTTGTTTCTTTAAAAACACTATTCAAAGTATTATCTGCATGGCACAGACATTTCATATTTTTTAAACAGTGGTTTGTACCCATCGTCAACTGTTGCAGATTTTTCTGTCTGTCCGAGTTAAAATATCTAATATGTTACTTGCGTCGTTCTTCTATTGTTCTTAAAGTTTGTCCAGTATAACTGTTACCTCACTCACAAGGAGTTCTATAGATTCCAGGTGTGCGAAGATTCAAATCGTCATTCAGAGATTGAAAAAGCTGCCCAGTTTTAGGTGGAGGACGAAAGATCAAACAGCTGTTTTGTTTGTTGAGCAGTCTAGCTATTTTTAATGTTTATAGCTCCACAGAAGGGACATGCTTTGTCACAAACATCTGTTTTTTTTTGTCTTCCACTGGTCGCACGGTGGATTTCTTTAGTGCTGTATTCATTGGCATGAAAAACGCAGTCCAAGTGTTGCACCTCTTCGTATAGGTGTTCAGTATCAGTGACCAGAGCACTCCACACTTCTGAGCAGGATGGTGGAAGCTCCGAGTGTTGAGGAAGGGATCGGTGTGTGTTGATTTTTTATAAACTTTGTGCCCTAATGTACCATTCGGCTTCCGTTGCACTAGGACATCTAGAAGAGGTAGTGTTCCATATGTCACAATTTCCACCGTAAATTTGATATTGGGATTAATAGCATTAGGATGGCTCACAAAATGATTTAAAGCTGGCCTTCCATGAGGCCACATGAGGAACATATCATCCGTAAAATTGTTAATTGTAATGGACCAGGTTGTGTCACAACTCTATTATTTTCTGCCAGTGTGGTTCCTTAATATGAACCTTATGTATTTTGCTTCAGCTTCCTAATTCTTGAATGTAAATAATCCAGTTATAAGTAAGTCACAGAAACATTAATATCCTGTACAATAAACATCTCTCTGCAAGGTATGTTAAATTTTACATATGTAGTGATCTGTGATCAGATTCAAATGAATTTTGTTTTTCACTCCAGCTGCGCTGTTTTCCACAAGTAAATATTTTCTGACTACATTGTGGGTCTACTGTCTTTGTTTTCTCTTGGCTTCTTATGGCTGATAAGAGACTTTAGGCAAAAAAATAAAAAATATGCAGTTGCATATTCACATGACTTGGTCTGAGCTGACTTGTTTTTGTTACCAGAAGTAAAATCTGAATTGAAAAGTAGTTTTTAAGGATCTAGTAATGCTATCTAGAAGACTCACTTGTGAAAGTATCAAGCAGTTAAATGACAAACTTTCATGAATTTAGTTATATAGAATAATTTTTGTTCATTTGAGTTACGTGAAAATAAAATTCTGGAGGCTTTCTGAACCTGTTGAACAAGTTAGGTTTTATGAAGGAAATAAAACTACATAGCACACTGTTACTATGAATTAGCTCTAACGTAACTGTCCTAATTGTCATATGCCGTTGCTCAGAATTCATTATGTATCATAAGTTACGAGGGTGAGTAAAATGAAAACCTTAAATTTGTAATAAAAAAATCGAAATTTCGCACCATTATCCTGTAAGTTGGTAAGCGTGCTACAAGCAGCGTGCAGAATGGCTTGTAGGTGACAGCATAGTGCAGATGCACAAATACTGTATCAGTATAAAGATGGCTGCCCCACTTGAGACTTGCACCAGGGAAGAACAGCGTTCTGTTATTCGGTTTTTGAGTAGTGAAGGTGTGAAATCTATTGAAATTCATCAAAGAATGAAGGTTCAGTACGGTGATACATGTTTGTCACAGCAGCAAGTCTACGAATGGAGTAGGAAGTTCGCAAATGGTGTGACTTCAGTGGAAGATGCTCCTCGTCCAGGTCAGGCACAACGAGTTGTGACTTCACAGAACATTGCAGCAGTTGAAGCCATAGTGATGGAAAACTGCCGAGTGACACCGAATGACATTGCAGCATGTTTAAAGATTAGTTATGGTTCAGCACACCACATTGTGCATGATGTGCTCCAGTTTCACAAAGTGTCTGCAAGATGGGTGCCACAGCAACTGACTCCTGAAATGAGAGAACAATGTGTTGATGCTTGTGAAGAACTTCTTTGGCGCTTTGAACTAGAAGGTGGTGGCTTCCTTGCAAGAATCGTTACTGGGGACAAAACCTGGGTTCACTTCCACCAACCGGAAACGAAGAGAGCGAGCAAGGAATGGCGCCATTCCTCATCACCAAAACCAAAGAAGTTTCGAACAGTACCATCAGCAGGGAAGGTTATGCTGACTCTCTTTTGGAACAAAGAAGGCGTCATTTTGGATCATTACATGCCTAGAGAACCACTGTCACCAGTGCATCATACACAGATCTCCCAAAAAATCATCTTCGGCCTGCATTCAAATCAAAGCGACGTGGATTGCTGTCATCAGGTGTCCTTTTGCTACATGGCAATGCAAGGCCCCACAATGCCAGTACAATAGTTGCAACTATCACAGACCTGCATTTTGAGTGTCTTCTTCATCCACCATACACACCAGACCTTGCCCTAAGTGATTTCCATATGTTTGGACCTCTCAAAGAAGCAATGGGAGGAAAGAAGTTCCGTTCTGATGAAGAGGTACGCCACGCGGTGCACGAGTGGTTGCGCGGACTACCAAAATAATTTTTTTCTAAAGGAATTTATGCACTTTTTAAGCGCTGGAGGACTTGCATTGAGTGTGGGGGAGATTATGTTGAAACTTGATACAGCTTTGTACGACTTCTGCAAAATATTGTATATAATATTTAAAAAAAATATTTAAGGTTTTCATTTGACTCACCCTCGTACAAACACAAAACTCAGACAGAATACTATTTTGTTGTAGATATATTTTGTTTAGGAGTTGAACTTTTAAATCAAAATCATATGAAAATGAGTTTAATTTAATTAGTGTTTTTGATTTTGTTGTTTTATGTTTAATTTTGTGTTGATTTTTTGTGCTTAGAAATATTCCCTGGTTAAATTTCTTTCAAAAATGTTCACAGTTCATTGAAAATTTGTTTTTGTAGGAAAAGTGTGCTTTGAACTGCATGGAGAAGTACCTGGCAGTGAACCAGCGAGTCTCGCAGAGGTTTCAAGAGTTCCAGATGATTGCCAACGAGAACGCGCTGTCAGCAGCTCAGAAGCTGGGAGCAGCCCCTCGGTGATGTCTGCTTCAGCTGTCTCTCAGAGACTTTGAATCTGTTACTTTTAGTGTCCACACAAAGACATTATAATTGTGTTTTAGAGTATTGTTTTTTTTGTACAAATTTTGATGGTGAACATCATTCTTGTTGATATTGCTGATTACCAATTTTTCTTCGTGGTGTGATGTTAACCATATGTAAATAAATTGTCAGATCATTAAACCAGCAGTTACTTTGTTAATGTTTTTGTTTTGCTTTGTTTAACGATTAGTTTTTTTTTTAAATTACTCTGTAGATCAGTGTTACATATTTTGGAGTGTACTCTACCAGTAATAACAACCCTCTCATTGATTCACTTTCAATTTTATTTTTAAAAAGGACGCGTTTGACGGAGCCTGGTGAATTTAATTTAATTTAAATTAATTGCAATGGAGCGCAGGCTCCGGTGGCAATATCCCTACACACCCATCTTCCCCCTATCCTGCACCTACCTACATTTGCCCTCTACAAATTTTATCTTTAAATTCCTTCAAAGTTTTCGGTAAATTATTCATCATTTCTCTTGGTAACTCATTCCAATCCCTGACACCATTACCTAAAAAAGAGAATCTTCCCACACCCTTGTGCCTGAAATCGAGTGCCAGCTTGTGGTCATGGTCATCTATTCCCTTCCATGCACAACTTTTCATACCTATTGCAATATCTTTCCATGCCTCATCACCAGTATATGCCCTGTACACTCCCATGACCCTCCTCATCCTCCTACTGTCTTGCAGTGAATCCCATTCCAGCTCCTTTATCATATCCGTCACTGATTTCATTCTGCGATAATTTCCAGAAACAAATCTAGCAGCCCTTCTTTGCACCCTCTCCAACTCCTGTATTTGATACGTAAAATGAGGGTCCCATACTACACTACCATATTCGAGCAATGGTCTGACCAAAGTTTTGTAACCCAATTCCTTGACTTCTCTCATACATCCCCTCATCACTCTCTCCAACAAGTGCAGAACTTTGAAACCTTTTGCTACCACCTGTCCTATGTGTCCTGCCCAGTTAAGTTTGTTATCAAAAGTAATTCCAAGATATTTGCATTTCAAGTCTTCAGCAAGCAATTCTTTCCCCACCTTATATTCATAATTAACCTTTTGTTTTTTATTTGTGTATCTAATAAGCTGACTATTCTTTGCATTTATCTTCATTCCATGTTTACCAACCCAATTAGATATCCTGTCCAGATCACCCTGCAACTGTTTACAATCCTCTGTCGTTTTGATTCTTTTATACAGCATTATGTCATCTGCAAACAATCTAATTTCAGATAGTAAACAATCAACACAATTATTCATTAGAATAATGAATAGCGATGGTACCAATACGCTACCCTGTGGCACTCCCATTTTTACTTCCACTTCTTTTGATACTACATTTCCTACCCTAACTTTCTGTTTTCTACCTTTTAAAAATTCTTCTACCCAGCAAATGACTTTCTTTGAATGAACGGTAACACTTGGACCTATCACTAGTGTAGATATCCATATTCAGGCATATGCTGACATGGCTTCTCATAGGGCCATGGCCAAATTCCTACCCATTCCTTTTCTCCTTAGTCTAATGACTGTGATATCTATGGCCAATAAGTCAACAAGGGGAGGGGGGGACAAAAAATGTATGTTTCGCATATTATTTATGTATCACTAGTTGCTGCCTGCAACATTGTTTATGTGGGGTATTAGCATGTGGATTAAACCAATCATGTAATTAATATATTCTCGGGTGACTAGCCGAGTGAGCAGAACGTTTTCACACGATATTTCGGCGATCGGAATCTCTGTAACCGTCTTCTGGTGAAGTTGGCGACAGAGATTCCGATCGCCGAAATATCGTGTGAAAACACTCTGCTCACTTGGCTAATCACATGAGAAGACTATATTAATTGTCAACGCTGAGAGAAACTTCGATCTCGATCATGTAATAATTAACATATCATTATCAAGAAGACAGAATTACCTTAATTTATTTAAAATATTCAATGCTATTCGCATGTTGAAATCATTTTATGCATTTAAACTGTGAGAATTAACTGAATCTGAATTGTAGTTCTTGTGTGAATCGTATTCTCACGACAAAATGGGTACTACAGTCCCAGGCCAAATTCTTAGATGAACTGCAAATCTTTAATATTATTTGTAATAATTACGTGTTGTGTACTATTTTTCATGCAATTATCATAAAATTTATAAAAGTTATTGAGGGCACTTATTATATTGTTGAATTTTATATCTATTGTTGCTTCGTGACATTGGATTGTTGACTTATTGTAGGTATCAGTGTGCAGAGTACACCGTACAGTGGCGTTCTCACATGTAACTGGTCTGTTACTTTGTTTGCTTTTATCATCATTTTCATAATATTGACATCACAAGTGATTATTTAACAACCAGGTATTACTAATTGTGACCTCTAAAAATGGGTAAAAGGGGATATTTCACCATGTAAAAAAGCTGAGGTCAAAGCTCTCATTAATACGAAAATGTATTCTAATTGGGAAATTTCAGAAACTAGTGTGAGGCGCATAAAGAAGAAAATTGATTCAGGTGAATAATTGAGCCCCAGAAGGAAGAATAAATGTGCAAGAAAGCCAATTTTCACCCCAAGGAGAGAAAGATTTCTCAAAAGAATTTGCCTAGAAAACAGATTTGCAACAATGAAACAGATAAAATCTCAACTGGAAGAGGCTAAAGTGAATGCATCTGAAAGCACTGTTCACAGAAAGTTGAAGATATTGATTTAAAGGCTTGTCGACCTGCTGGAAAACCCAAGTTAACAGCCGCAATGAAAGCAAAGCGTATGAAGTGGGCTAAACAGTGGTGTGATAAGGATGTAGACTTCTGGAGATCTGTAATTTAACTTTAAAATTATTATTTACGATATGACAGAACCTATGTACATTTATTCATAGTATATTAATTATGTTTCTTGATTTTTACTGGTATGCTTCAGCGATGAAAGCACGTTTGAAATTTTAACTAACAAATGTCAGCATGTGCGCCGTCGCAGAGGAGAAAAATTTCATCGTGACTGCATTTTTCAGACCGTAAAACACCCAACTAAGGTGATGATTTGGTCTGTAATCAGTGGCAAGGATACAGGACATCTTTACGTGGTTAAAGGCATAGTGAGGCAAGACCAGCACAAAGAAGTCCTGCAATACCGCAGGTCAGAGAATGCTTCCCGATTGGGGAACCATTTATTTTTATGCAGGATGGAGCTCCCTGTCACACATCCAGGTTAGTAAAAACGTTTCTGAAGGAACAAAATATCCCTCTCTTGGACTGGCCAGGTCCTGACGTGAACTCCTTGGGAAATGTATGGGAACTCACGAAGAGGGAGGTGGCAAAAGATGTGTCACAACAAAACGCAGCTCTTAGAGAAGATCATCCATGTGTGTGGTATCATCATCCACAAATGCATGACACAGTACAGTCCTTCATTGACAGCATTCCGTGTCGTATTAAGGCACTCGTAGCTGCAAAAGGTGGCTCAACAAGATATTAAAACTAATGTTTTCATTTTCACAATATTTTAATTTTTGTTGTAATTATTTGAAATAAAATATTTTCACCAAATACTACATTTTATTTATTTGTTATATCACCTATGTTATGAAGTAGACTACACATAATCATTTTAACACAATTTATGTATTAAAAAAAAAAAAAAAATTTCGTTAGCCACAAATCAAAATTTACATAAAAACTCTAGTGTGTCTAATAAATTGGCTAGGGACTGTTAATGTATGGATAATTTAATTTCTCAGCTTTTGGGCTTCATATCAAAATGAAACATACCCTATTTTTCACCCACAACCACGGGCTGTACGTTATTCGAAACCCAATCAAAGTCCAAACAATGATTTGTGCATGAATCACCTTCAGCAAAAAATTGATACTAATTTGTTTACTCTTCTATCCTAGATTTATCACCTTTCCGATTTCATATTGAAATGAAACCTACCCTATTTTACTCTCAGGGATGGTACATTATTCAAAATCTGGCCATTGCTTTTCCATAAACCCTGTTCAACCAAACCAAAAGACATACAAAATTTGAAAACAGTTGTTTTGTTTTCTATAAATCATTAACAATGTACCAAAAATATTTTTAATGTATAGACTTATGACTGGTTACAGTCTTATGATATATATAGATATCTTTCCTTGTTTTTTTTCATTAACAATATAGAAATAAGATGAATTCAAGAAACTATACTTTGGTGATGCCTCGATCATATGAGTGATAACCTTGAAACACATATTGTGTTACTGCTGGAAACATGTGGTGAAGGGAACTGCATAAATAAAAGAAATTAAGAGAGACACTCATCTTTTAAAATAATGACCTTTAAAACAAAACTCTCAAATCCATTCCATATTCTTCTGCTGTAGAATGCTTTATACACAAAAATTTCATGCTATTGTGTTTGTCCATTTACATGATTCTGTACTGTCTTGCCATCAACCGTGAGAGCCAATAGTTCTATTCACTGTCTTGGCATTTGGAAAGAAGCATGTTCAATCCCAATTCTGGCCATTAAAATCAATTTCCTCAAATCTTTCTCTATGACTGCTAGGGCAGTTCATCCATAAATACCACACCCAAGTCCCTCCCCATTCTTTGCTCATAGTCCTTCCACAGTTCTTTTAACCTTTTTGTAAATAAGCTGAAAAGCCTTAATAACAACAACTTTTCTCTGTCCTTATTAAGTTTTTTAATTGTCAATCCTTTTTATTTGTTTCCCACAAAGTCCTATATATTTACTGTATCCTTTTATCCCCTCCCCATTTTTCATACTTTCTTTTAATATTTATTTTCCATTTTCTTGCTCCATAACTTTCTGTGTTAGCAATGATAGTCTAAAATAAAAGGGTAGAAACATGCAACATATAAATCTTATACCTCAGTATCAGAATAACATAGACCAATATTGTTGCATAAAGACTATTGTTGAATGAATCAGATTTTATTTTGGTTTCGCTGCTCATTTCCCACTGATACAGCACATAGCATGGCACGGTGCTGACCATGAACTATCTGATTTCTAACATTCTGTGTGTTTTTAGCATTCATGCAGTTATACCTATTTTTATTTCAGAAATATATTATTATTGCGTTGCAACCAACTAGCAGTATTATTCATAGTTTATAGTACAACTGTTCCAACTAATAACCTGCTCATTGTGTCAAAAACAGTTTATCATATCTCATGGTGGAAAAAATGATTTAAAAAAACATCCAAAATCTAATGAACATAAAAATGGAAGAAATGCCAGTTTAACAACATCACTGAGAATATTTTTAACCACAATCAAATGAGTTCCCAAGAAGAAAACTTGATAGCTGCTGAAGTCAGAAAGACATACTACTAGGTCAAGAACACCTTGTTATTCAATTCAGTTGATTGTGAATCAAAATTCGTCTGTACTTTATATAACGATTCTAAAATTTCTGAGAAATTGCCACTTGGTAGAACACAGGTCAGTGGGATTACATATAATATTTTAGGTATGGCATCTTCTCAAGAAGCTATCGAAGTTCTTCAAAATGATACGTTTTATGGTGATGCTACAGACACCTCCAATCACGCTGGAACAATAATTTTTCTGCTGATGTAAGATTTTACAGTGCAATTACAAATTTAAAAACTGTGTACTTGATTTTTACGAAGATTCAAATGAAACTGCAACCATATATAAAAATTTAGGGACATGACTGAAGGAGCGTAATATTGATAGTAACCATCTTACTAATTACTATGCAAATATGAACTTTGTGTGTCCAGTTACTGCACCATGATAATGACAAAATTATATCAGTAGGATGTCCTACACACGTTTTGCATAACAGTGTAAGGTATGCTGTGGGTTTAAGTAAATTTGACCGAAGATGCATATTCATTTCTCATACTATGCCAAATGAGCTCAAGCTTTAAAACTTTTATGAGATGGACAAATTTGAATTTTCTGCAGTCCCGTGACAAGTAAAGTAAAGGCATATGACAATGTTGGTTGGGAGACCCCAGTGGGTAGTTCAGCTGCTGGTTGACAGAGTTTTGAATTGCCGCACTTGTGCCTGTGTCATGGCCGTCCTAACCTAACCCGATAATCTTACCGGCTGTAAAGGACTTACAGTTTTACGTGGAATACAAATCACGGAGTGCCCTACTGTCCTTCATGTGAATAAAGCAAAGCTTTCAAAGGTGAAGGTCAATTTTTAAGGTCATAAATCTTCATCCTAGACTGGGATTCCAACTACACACCTTCCGTTGCCCAATCACTCACCTTTAATCAACTGAGCCCCCAGACAACTAAATGCAATGGTTGTCACTTCTTGCTGCCGTTGAATGTGGCACAAAATCATCTGACATCCTTAAAGATTATTTGATATCTATTGCGGATAATAAATTACCCACTGCACTGTGGATATTCTTTATCTCTGAGGAAATAGTACGTTACCTGACTTTCTTCCAAAATGGATCAAAGGTCCAACAAGACGCTGTACTGAGCCTTGGAAACGAAACATTCCTGTGTTTCAAAGGTTATGATATAACGGACACACTAACAGAACCAAGCAGAGAATTGAATATTAATTTGTAGGCTTCATGTGTGGCAATTTATTCAACTACTATTGACGCCTTTAAGCCAATTTTCCCCAGAGTCAAAACTCTTGTGAGCAAAAGTCAAAGCCTTAGCAAAAGGCTGGATTGATCACACCGCAAGTTAGTGGAGGGCTGTTCTACTGACAGGCTCAGTTGTCGCTGCACAAAATGTGGAAGATTTATCTGTTACCATTGTCAAAGTAATGGGAATTTCATGACAAGACATTATTGTATTGTCACCAGTTTTCTATACATGGGCAAAATTTCAATTAATTAGGATTTATAGAAGTAGGTTAAAATTCAATTGCATAATTCCATTACATTCAACAACTTTTATATTTTCATTGCCAAGTAATCAGAATATCAGGACATAGCAATAAAATTATTGTTTTATCACTTGTACTTAAAAAAAAAAGTGCAAAATTTCAAACAATTTGGATGTCAGGGAGTGAGTGAATATTGCGTGCAACTGCTTTCCTGTTGTTACTGTAAAAGTGATGAGAATATCAGCACATAGTTATGAAACTATTGTAGTTTCATCTATTCTTAATCATCATCATTTAATCCAAGGCTTGTTCCTTTATATCTGAAAGCAATAATCCATACTCGCATTGTTGGATTGCTAGGCCTATTACACTTGAGGATTTTCTTTTCAAGGTTTATTCCCTTATCCTTTGAAGATCCCTCTTCGCCACTAGGCAGTGGTGTACCTCCGGAGAGGATTGGTAGCATCTTCCGGCATTTTGGCCCTTCTGAAAGTCTCCTTCTCTGCCGAAAACTGCCGTTGAAGACTTCGCCAGTATTCCTGGGTGTGGGTTTCACACTATACCTTTTGGGACTGGGTCCTTGCCTGGATATAACTACTCTGTCACTCCGGACTACTGGAGCAAACGTGTGCAAAATTTCAAACAATTCAAAACTCAGGATGTGGGTGAAAATTTAATTGAAAAATTCGATTGCATTAATCCATTTTTATGTTGTTACTGCCATAGAATATCAGGACGTAGCTATGAGAGTATTGTTTTGTCATCTGTTCTCAACACATATGCAAAATTTCAAACAATTTGGACATTTGTGATTGGGTTAAAATTCAACTTCATATTCCATCACATTCAACTTTTTGCTATTGTTACTGTCACAGTAATGAGAATATCAGAATGATAGTATGAAATCATTCTATTTTCACTGGTTTATGTGTGAAAAATTTCAAACAACTCTGAAATCTGTGAGTGGGTGAAAATTGAATTGAATTGAAATATTCCATTGCATTCAACTGCTTCTCTACTGTCAAAGTAACGAGAATAGCAGTACATAGCTATAGCTACATAGCACTTGTCACAGACTCTTAATACACTTGAAAAATTTCAAATGATTCAGACATCAGAAAGTGGGTGAAATGAATGATTCCATTATATTCAAACATTTTTCTATTTTTACTGCAAAATTAATGAGAACATCTGGACCAGTTCTCAGTACATGTGCAGAATATAAAACAGTTCAGACATCTGGAATTGTGTTAAAATTCTATTGAAAATTCCATCACATTAAACCAATTTTCTATCATTACTGTGACATAGTAACGAGAACACCAGGATATTGCTAAGAAATTATTATACTGCTGTCAGTATTTGAAACAATTTTGTGTTTCGGCAGCTGGGGAAAATTGAAATGAAAAATTACGTGAGCAAAATTTCTAACAACTCTGACATCTGAAAGTGGATAGAAATTGAATTAAAATATTTCATCGCATTCAACCACTTTTCTACTGTTACTGTCAAAGTAATGTCGAGAATATCCATAGGCGCCGGAAGGGGGGTGCAAGGGGGTGCAGCCCTGGTGCACCCCCCTACATCCCGGGTCGCCGTCTGGGCAGTAGTAGAGCTGAAAAAAAAGGTCGCACAGCCCGGAAATTTTTGGGCCGATAGGGGGGGCAACACAATGCAGCCCTGTGCACCCCCCTAGAAGCAATCCTGCCGGCGCCCATGAGAATATCAGGACATAGCTATGAAATTATTGTACTGTCACAGGCAAAATTTCAAACAATTCAGACATCTGGAATTGGGTTAAAATTCTATTGAAAATTCCGTCACACTCAACCATTTTTCTATTGTTACTGATAAAGTAATGACAATATTAGATCGTTGTCATGAAATTATTGTATGTTCGTCAGATTTTAATAGGTATGCAATCGTTGAAACAACTCTCACATTTGAAAGTGGGTGAAAATTGATTTGAAATATTCCATTGTATCTAACCACCTTCCCACTGTTACTGTCAAAATAATAAGAATATGAGGACATAGCTATGCATTTATTGTTTTTTTTTTCATTGGTTCCTAATATGTGTGCATAATTTCAAACAATTTGGACAACAGATGGTGGGTGAATATTGATTGAAAGGTTGCAACTGTCCCGGGCGAGACTCATGGTTTCGGTATATTGGTTTCGCGATTTCGCATTTACCATACGCAAATTAATGTAGATCCAAAGAAAGTAGAAAAAATTGTGATGGCAACCTGTGATTACACAATTTTTTGATTGAACATTTAACAAATTTCTACGCACCTTAAAAGTGTTTTTATCGGGAAGTTACTGAAAACGGGAATATTACGTCTGCAGGCTATGATACTTTGCTTTCGAATATGGAAAATTTAAATCGCCGAAACCTGGGAAATATTGTTAATGTTGCTAATAAAAGTTAGAGAAGATTTCAGTAACTACTTTGTGAATGAGGGTAAAATGCCACGGCAAAATAAATTTGTTAATAGAAATAGATTCACCTAACTTTCTATTGGTGTTGTGGAAGTGTGGTGGGGGACTGAAACATGACGATTTCTTACAAAATGAAACTCAAACCTATTGACAAAAAATTTTTTGTTATTGATTAACGAAGTAATCCAACCATTTAATTTAATGACCTACTATTTAGTTAAGATCGTAACTCAATTATAGTTTTTATGTAAACATTAATTGTCTTGGATTCTCAGAATATTTTTCAATAACTTCGTTTGTCAATATCTCACCGTAATCTTTCACGAAAATTCGATCTACAGGGCATAATTCAGTCACTCTTTCCTCTCCCGAGCCAGTTCTTCACTCGTCGAAGCGTACTGAAGGCAACTTGATTTTTCTTCTGGGGGGGGGGGGGGCAGCAGCCCGCCTGTCCCTCGCTGGATACAGCCATGTAATTGAGGATAGAACCTAAAGATTACTGTAATTTCTTATGTATGGATGAATCGATTTATCTAAAATTACTTTCAATGATCATTAATTCAGAAAAAGGATACCATAATGAGAAGTGCTATTTCTCCACACGAAAGACCTGCAGCAACTTTAAGGCTTCTTGCAACAGGGAGATGATATGAATGCTTTAGTTTTTCTACAATAATATCGCCTCAAGCTCACGGTAAAATTATGCTATACACAATAACACAGAGTTCTGCGAAAAGATTAACTACAGGTAGGCCCTATGCAATAAAATACTTTAGTAAATTAATAATATACTTTTATTATTTGAAAATCTAATTACAAAATAAAAAATGGCTATAGTTTGATAAGTACTTAGTACATTCATTTCTGGAGCGGAAAATTTCTCTTTGATAGAATTATCATGTGATTGTTGAGGAGTTACTTCAAATTCGGGAAATTGCTTTCTAGGTGTGGTTGTTGGAATTTCAGTTGAATGCAGAGGAGGAATAATAGAATTCTGAACAGAATTTGAAGCAAGTATATTGTTTCGGTGAACTTATGCTTGATGTACACGAAGTCGGACTATTTGGCGAAGAGAATATCCATAAGTAGCCTGATATTGATGCATGTATCCACGAGTGTTATTAGAGTGAACGTTGAGGCTTCAAACAACGCATCACTTATCATTTTTTTTTTTTTTTTCAGTTATAAGGCGCTGACGTTTTTCTGGGTCTCTCAGTTTTGCTGCTATGCTCTTTCCCATGAGATCGTAGCGGTATTTTGTGCCAAAGATCGCTTAAAATGGTCTCGCCCTGAAAGCATAACATCCGTACATAATTGATCATTCCTTTTACCAGGCCTTGACAAATGTTGTTCTTCTTTTGACCTTAGTTCTGAATTTTGAGCTGATCCTTCGTCTTCCTTTGCCAACTACCTATCTGCGTTTTGTGGAGATCCTTCATTGGATTCATTATTTTCTTCAGAGCTTCCCTGCAACAATTAATTATTCTTTTATTTACAGTTTCCCAATTCGTCGGAAAATGGAAAGAATATCACAATTGTTTGAGAAGCGTTGGAATTTTCCCCATTGGTTGGGCGCTTTATATGGAAAATATATTGACATAGACTAGTACCGCCAGCTGACTGTGGTTCTGAATTCTACAATTACAAAGGCCGTCATAGCAAGGTAGTATTTGCTACAGTAGCGGATAGAGGTGTTCTTCACAGTACAAAGTTTTTCGAAAAACTACAGAGAAGAAAATTGAAATTTTGAAACGCAGAAAACATTTCAGGGGTACTAGAAGTCTGCCATATGTTTTTGTTGTAGATAATACATTTCCGCTGAGGACGGATATGTTGAAGCCGTTCCAACCAGCAGATTAAAATACACGATAAAGAAATTTTTAACTGCCAACTGTCCCGGGCGAGACTCATGGTTTCGGTATATTGGTTTCGCGATTTGCATTTACCATACGCAAATTAATGTAGATCCAAAGAACGTAGAAAAAATTGTGATGGCAACCTGTGATTACACAATTTTTTGATTGAACATTTAACAAATTTCTACGCACCTTAAAATTGTTTTTATCGGGAAGTTACTGAAAACGGGAATATTACGTCGTCAGGCTATGATACTTTGCTTTCGAATATGAAAAATTTAAATCGCCGAAACCTGGGAAATATTGTTAATGTTGCTAAAAAAGTTAGAGAAGATTTCAATACCTACTTTGTGAATGAGGGTAAAGTGCCATGGCAAAATAAATTTGTTAATAGAAATAGATTCACCTAACTTTCTTATAAACATTAATCTATGCTGCCAAGAACTTAAATTGTACATTATTTCTAATTAAAATAAATAAAAATTCAGCAAAGACAAATTTGTAATTTATTTACTTCGCGATCACTTTCTTCGTCATTTATGTTGGAATTCGATCTTCTTCGAGTATCTCGATCACTCAGTAGTACAAAAGTGTTATTTTATAAATTTCATCTGTCGACGTTCCAGACTTCAATGAGGCTGATACTTTTTTTTTCTCCTTTCGGACGTTGCATCTTAGGTTATTTTTTTTAAAAAAATACAGTCTGCTTATTAGCATCACATTCACATTCTTGTAGATTTTTCATATACGCGACTTCTCTCTTGGGGCAATCATGGTATTCCTTGCTCTTAATATGGCACAGACAAGGTTCTGATTTATAAATTTCGATAAATTCTTCTATTCATTTATTAAGCTAACAATTTCACATAGCGTACGTTTGTAATTTGAAGCAGAACAATGAATAAAAACGGTTACGGCACTGCACACAATGCGATCTCTTCCACAAAGCTATAACTGAAACTGAAATCTGTACGGGTCTACCACCATAGACGCTCCGGTCTGCAGTCTGCGCAGGTAGAAAGAATTGACTTTTCATTCTTCTTCGGTTACCTGTACAGGTCCGCATACCTGTGCAGTTTTGTGGCATGCACGCTCCAGTCTTCCTGCACAGGTAAATCTCTCCGGTGTACTGTAGCGTGTGTGACCACCTTTAGCGGCACCACTCGCCTTTCAGTCGTACCATAGCTGTATTTTGCTGGAAACTGTATCGCTATTGGTTTAATCACATGTTGACCATGTGGTCCGAAATTGTCACGGGCTAGTGGAATGACTGTATCATACACGTAACTTGCGCACAAGATAACGTTATTTGCATGCCTGGGGTCGAACGCAGGCTACCGATATTGCTGTTAGAACCATCTGACCCGTCTTCAGTTCGAGTAACTTGTGCTTAACTTTGCATACCTGGCGTCGAACCAAGTCTACCGATGCTACTGTTAGTGCAGAAAGTTCATGGGTAGCCTCCGCTAGTTATACCGCAGACATTAATGTTTCTCTCTGTCCTTACATCACACTGTGGCGTACTTACATGATCCACACCAACAGGACATACAGCACACTCCAATGAAATTTTATTGGTGATTAAAGATCTTGTATCACGGATTGCTTGTCACAGATCGTCAAGTCCTTTGATGATCACAAGTCGTCTTGAGAAATTCATTCTTGCAGGTGTATGGAGTTCAACTTTATTCATACAGTTAATAAGATACTGACTGAAAACACTTACTGAAATGTTTTGCCGGAATCTCTCTATTGTAAGTTAGTCCTGATCTCCGACTTAACATAGATCTGATCTCAATCGTATAGGTGAGTGATGATCGTGACTTCACGCATTTTAGTTGGAAAATATAAAATGGCGGATACGGAATTTAAGCCTTTCTGAAATGCAAATGATGTAGCCAGTCCTACCTGAACTTTTACAGCCGCAATGGACTGATTACTAACAATTTCGCGGATTTTATTTGTCAGAAGAGTGAAGCATGCATGAATGAAGTTAATTGGTCCAATAAAATTTTCTGAATTTTTAATAGTCCCGGTAAAGATTATAATTTCATAAGCACTCTGCCTATCTTCGAGGATCGGGCCGTTGCGCCAGGCAACTTAACCTCCGTCGTGGAGGCTGCATGATGCTACTGGATGTGGCTGCTGCCTGTTACGACTTGTACCGCATGAGCCCTGCGTGCTAGTACCTGCGATGGCTGTCAGGCTTAGCCCTACGGCCGAGCCCCGCAGTTCCCATGGTCTCCACATCGGTGGAGCAGGTCCACAGTCGGTGGCAGGCCCTGAAACAATAGAAGGCAATGACGAGAATAAAGCTGGTATCTAGCTACATGGAATATATATGGAATATGATATAGCCGGCTGAGGCTTACCATTTAAGTCTTCTCTCCTCCCATTGGTCGGTAAATAATCGAAGCGGTCGAAAAGTTCCTTCTCCCAGTCACAGATACTAGTGCTGAATCCTTCAGATGGTAAATCTATATTGAATATGCTCCCAAAATTTGAATCGGTATCTGCCAAAGCAGTATTGTGGCCAGGTAAATCTAGAAATCATGGAATAAAAAAGGTATAATTAAAATTAGCAATCAAATAATAATTTTTTTTGAACTATTCTATATTCCCGTGAAGCAGTGCTATGACCATCACGTAGGCCTACACTAGTAATAGGTTCCAAATCTGAAAAAAAATTGGTATAATTCTAGAATTTCTCATTTATTTGGTTGTGTTCAGAAACTGATTATGAGAACCTGTGACAGGTGTGGCAGACTTTCCAGATCAAGACTGTACATGGACAGCGATGTGCAGTTACTTGCAGATCTGTTTGAAAAATTTAGAAGAGTATATTTGGGGAAATACACCCGGGACCCTGCCAATTACTTTACAACCCCAAGCCTTTTCTGGAATTCGCGGAGATATTTGCCAGTGTGTCCATAGGTCCGTCAAGGCACCTGGCAATTTTATCATGTACTTTGACGTGAAAATTGGTACAGTTGGGCCATTTCCGCCTTTCTACCGTCTGGTGGGTTTCTTTGGTTGCCAGCGCAATATATTACGAGCATAGATTTTATGACCGTTACATCCGACTCGACTATGGGGTTCATTCTGGAAGCAGACCTAATGATTGCTCAAGATAAACACAATTTTCCAATGGACCTACCGCCATGCCCAGAGCAAATATGCCCTGCAGATTCTACGCTTCCCAATTTGATAACCACAGGATACGTCAAATTCTTCATTACCGAGTCCTCCAGCAATGTCTTGCTTTAAGGTGCAGGTGAGCAAAATCATCGCGTGACTTCTTTCATCCAATCACCGTGGTTGAAAGACTACATCTCTTTCAACACGCGTTCCCTTCCACAAGCTATCACAGATTTCGAGAGAGATTTCTAAAAAAATGATGAATTCCATTTTTGGCAAAAGTGTGGAGGACATTCGTAGACATCGCGACGTGAAATTGTATACAGGCTGTGCGAGTCACCGTGTTGCTCGCAAACACGTAGCTTTGCCTCGAAAACTTTGTTGTCCTGGAGATGGCGAAGGTACGGATTCTTTATAATAAACCTGTGTGTGATGGAATGTATATTTTTGTCCTTTCCAAAGTGAGGAAGTACTGATTTAATAATGAACTCGCTATTCCTCGCTTTGGATGCCCCAAGCTGCTTAAAGGTGCGTTTCCACTTGAGAGAAAATTCTGGCGAGAAGCTCTCAATAACGTGCACATTGTAAATGTATTTGAGATTCATATCGTCCTGTTTAAAGAGTACAATCAAGTTGGCGTTGTCTCTAGCCAACTGTTTCGTTATCTGACTGTATCTCTGACACAAGTACGTGGAAGGAATCAAATAACTGATGTCTCCTCATACAAATAGGGCCGGCGTTAGGGAGGGGTAAGCGGGGCAAAAGTACCCCGGGCCCCTGAAGGGGACCCTCCGGCTGGGGTGTCTAGCTAAATAAAAATCCAACAAATTTTTTTTCTAATAATGGTGTTATTTGATTTTTTGGATTAAAATTTTCTGAAAAAAATATCAATGTCTAAAGTAAAAAAAAAAAAAATCCAGGTGGGGGGCCCGAGAACACTTACTTGGGGCCCGAGAATCCTAGCGCCCGCCCTGCATACAAATAGTCTCGTATATTATTCAGCTTTTCACAGGAAACGTCATCAAACACAAACACAGAATTTGGTACAGCTTCTTCAGGTGGCCTACGCTTTCATTATGATTAAATGTCAAATACCAAATTCCTTAAAACGGCTTCATCATTACTTCTAACTACTGATACTCCTACAGTGAAAATATATATAAATTTTCATATCTATGCCCATTGGGGTGTTCCAACAGAGAAGCAGTAAGCCGATTTTTCCACAGTTTGAAGTTCTGCAAACTATTATCCTCACTGTCTCAGGGAACAGAGATCTCTTCTTCTTCTTTCGCTTGGTGTTTACAATATACACATTACCAAAGTTATGTTGCTTTCTGTTTGACAATGGAGTTTTCAGGCCGCTCTGTCTATATGCAGGCGAGCTGAAATGTCAGTCAGTCGATAACACTGATAAGAACCGTCAATCATGAGATACTGTGTTCGCCGAATGGGACGCTGGTTTGGCCGTCGCCGGTGAACAAATTGGACACCACATCCAATTCTCTGTCCGTACGTCCCATTCCTCGATTGAGAGAGTGATCTTGCTGTAGCCCACTTTTTCATACACCACAACAGGTTCGAAATCATATTGGGATGACAAGCCCAATGTCGGACATTTGGAATCAGCAGCGTTCATCTGGTACACCGACGTGAGCAGAACATGGCGATTCATATCGGCGGGCTGATGAGAGAGCTACAGGTGGAGGGGTTTACCATGTGCGTTATGAAATTGGCCTTGGATTTGGGAGGGGACTACCAACTAAGCCGTAAGTGTGTTATTAATTAGGGCTAGAGGGGCGGCACGTGCTGTTAATTAGTCCTTTGTAGTTGAACTCGCCCTTTCATATCTGCCAATTAAGGTTAGCGGTGGTAGGTGACATGTGGAGTTTAATAAATCATTTCTAATCAAACTCGCCCTTTTATACACACTAAAATGTGCTGTGAATATACGAGGCATATATTGGAGAAGAGGGATGGACGGATATTGTCAGAGAAATGGGAGTTAAAATATATTAAAGTAGATGTTTACGGAAGTTGCCAATGGAAATAAATATACATCATATAGTTATATTGTCAATGTAATTTTCCACCTATGTTAGTTCTGATTTACAAGAAATAATAGCAGCGAAGTTTGTGGTTTTATTGAAATGCAACCCGGACCAAATCATAACATTCTGTCGTACAGCATGGCCATGAGGATTTCAGTATTTACGTTGCTTGCATGATCGGCATGTTCCTCAATACTGATTGAAAGCAGTTTCGGGAGCAGAATGATAGTTCCCTTCACTTGATACAACATATGGTGCCAGCATTTCAGAATTTTAATTTACGTCACGTTCATTTTAGATTAGATGTGTTCACTTTGATCCCATGTGAGGTATGTGGGATAGTACACACAATTATTAACAATTAATCAAATTGCTCCATATTACCGACGGTATTATTCCAGCCACATGCAATCAGTTCAATTTATTATGCCTTTGATTGTTTCAGCTAGTAAACACGATTGAGAAACATGCTGAAGGTATATATTTCCATTTATGGTGGATTGTTTCATCATTTGATTAATGGCGGCTAGCTATTGTGCCCACGTGCTGCCGCTAATCTCTGCCCCCAATCTCTTTCCGTCTCGTCTGGTTGCATCATTCCTTGTTCGTTATTGTAGTGGACACATTACAACCTTCAGCATTTGGTCATTGAGTGTTGAAGTTCACAGTCCGTCAACAGTGGAACGTGGATTTGTTGTCCTAATTTCGTTTGCGTTTGTTTTTTCTTTTATCTTTTATCACATTATTTGAAGTGAGGGGTGTCGTTCCATTGTTTGCTGAATGATGGGATTATTTTGCAGACGTTCTATCCTTTGCTGAAAATTTTGTCCAAGGAACTGTAGGATTCGTAGACAGTAGTAGGCTACATGGACATGACTCGTCTGTTTAGTGGGGCGTTGAGCGGTGTATAGATGGATGAATTAAGAGTTGTGATTTAAAGGGAAAATATAACCATTAGCACAAGCTGGCACATCATTTCAGATGTAAGGGTTGAGAAAATTTTCTTTCATAGGCAAGAGGGTCAGGGATTGTAATAAATTACCAAGGGAATTGATGAATAATTTACCTAAAAGCAAAAATAATTTAAAATTAATATTTGTAGAGGGCAAAAGTAGGCGGGTGCAAGGAAGGGGTGTGTAGGGAAATTGCCACCGAAGCGAGTGCTCAATCGCAATTAAATTAAATAAAAAATTAAGACTCATCGCCTACTAAACAGACGAGGTACAAATTTTGAGCTGTGAAAACAATTAAAAGTTTTGTAGATTATGGTCACAATGTTTTTCATTTTTTGATTTAGGATGAAAGGTTAGTTTATTTCGAGCGATGGAATGACTAGAATAAGTGAATGGTATAGCAGCCCGCAAGAACTGATCAAAATAGCAATGATATAATTTTAACAGAAAATTACAACTATAGTTTCTTTGCCTGGAGCATGTGAGTTCAAATCCACGGTGCGGCCATCCAATTTCGGTTTCCAAACGAATGTTGTGATGGATCTTTGAATATGCCATGACTGAATTCTTCCCGTTCGTTGCCTCCAATCATTTTCTGCCTTTAACGACGTTAATGCCAACCAAATGTAAATACCAACGCAAAAAATTAAAAAGTTTTTGATTGTGTGATGAGGCAGTAATTTTGGGACATATACCTTTATTTGTGGAAAAGATGGTTAAAACGAGTTTCCATAGATAAAATCTTGAAGTCTGATTCGTTTGGAAATCATTTTGGGTCAACCTTAAAACGGTTTTTTGGTTTTTTAAAATATTTATTTCGTGATTTTGGATCAAGCTACAAAATGAACTAAATGATAACAATTTCGTGTGGTGGTATCTACCGAGTTGAGAAGGTTCCCTAACGGCTGCACAATACGATCCCATCGTAGCCGCGTAACTTAAGGGGACCTGAAGTAACGTGGAATCCGAAGCGGAAGCTTCCTGGCGTTCTTCAGACGTCCATGTTGTGCTCGAAGTGAACGACGGGTTAAAGACTATTGGAAAACCCAGCCAAGATCGGGATTCGAACCGAGGACCTTTCGAGCTTCAGTGAATTGCCTTAACCAACGAGCCACCAGACTGCTCTTACAAAAGGAAACGAAATCCCCCAAAAT
The DNA here is from genome assembly GCA_031002005.1 of Vandiemenella viatica. Lineage (NCBI taxonomy): Eukaryota > Metazoa > Arthropoda > Insecta > Orthoptera > Morabidae > Vandiemenella > Vandiemenella viatica. The sequence goes on along the minus strand of CM061918.1, from coordinate 1,032,646 downwards.
CAATTCTTAAAAAAACAAGGCCAAGTCTCGTGATTGTTTAGTGATAAAATGTTAGAAGATCTTGTTCTGAGCCAAGTTTACACCCTAATCGCGAACTTTTATTGATCTGAATGCCAGAAATATCGAATGAAGCCGTGATGTGCCATCAAACAATCATGACTTAGTGACTAATGGGAAAAGAAATAAAACTAAATACTATCATCTTAAAACTTTATATTTGCAACCAGAAATGTACATTTTTTATACTATGCAATAATAACATCAACAGTTTTGTGTTTATTCGAGTAGATGAAACTAGTGGGACTTCTGTAATTGTAAATTAGATGCCAAATCTATACTAATATTATAAAGCTGAAGAGTTTGTTTGTTTGTTTGTTTGTTTGAACGCGCTAATCTCAGGAACTACTGGTTCGAATTGAAAAATTCTTTTTGTGTTGAATAGACCATTTATCGAGGAAGGCTTTAAGCTATATAACATCACGCTGCGACTAATAGGAGCAAGAAACAATGGAAAATGTGGAAAAAACGGGGAAAATTATTCATCTTTGAGGGCTTCTGTTGCGTGCGCTGCGAAAACGGTTCAAGATACCAAAAAAATATGTATGAAAGGATTATTCCTCTTGAAATGATCTAAAAAAAATGTCCGCGACAGTATATGTCTATCTTTTAAGATTAACTCTCTAGAACTGTTTTTATGGTAATCAAATTTGGTCGAAATGAATGCATTATTACCAATTATTTGTTAGAGTTGTATCAACATAATAATATTAATCTTTATCCAAATAAATGTGTTGTTGATTAAGAGTATTTAATTGTGAACAAAATTGTCTTTGGCATCACTTAATTTCAATGAACATCTTAGAAGATATTACGTGCGGTCGGCTCCCTTCTGGACGGTTGTAGTTCCCCATTATGGAAGTTTGTTAACATTTTAAAATTAACTACAAATATGAGAGCACATTTGGGGGGAGGTAGTATAACTTTTCCTTCAAAGTTACTTTTAATAGGAGACGGGAAAGTACCTCATTTTGAAAATAAAATTGAAATTGATCGCGATTTAGGAGAAAGAGTAAGTAACATTGAGGACTTAATATCGAAAGTTTACCCTGAAATCAGCGAAATAGAAAATAAAGATCATCAATGGATGTGTCAAAGGGCAATATTGGCGGCGAGAAACAGTAGCGTGGACGAAATTAACGACCTAATTTTAAGTAAACTTCCAGGAGACATAGTTACCTACACATCTATTGATAACGTAATGGATCAAGAAGATGCGGTACATTACCCACAAGAGTTTCTTAATTCTTTGAACCCAAGTGGCCTTCCCCCATATTCCCTCAAGTTAAAAATAGGTGCCCCAATAATTTTACTTAGAAATCTCAAACCACCAAATTTATGTAACGGAACCCGACTTCAAATTAAATTTCTACGCAATAACGTGATCGTTGCAATAGTTTTGACTGGTCCAGCAGTTGGTCAAACAGTGCTTATACCTCGCATCCCAATGATTCCAAATGATTTACCTTTTAATTTTAAAAGAATTCAATTTACCGTTAAGCTATCTTTCGCCGTTACAATTAATAAATCACAGGGGCAAACATTTAAACACGTACGAATCGATTTACGTCAAGACTTCTTTTCACACGGCCAACTATATGTCGCGTTGTCAAGATCGGGTTGCGGAGAAAACCAATATGTTCTTCTGCCACAAGAAAATAAAACTAAAAATATAATTTACGCAGAAGTACTTTAAAATAATTATGTTCTTTTAAAAAACTTAAAAACTAAATTTGCAAAAAATTGTGTAAAATAATAACAGAAATTGACGCGGACAAAGTCGTGGGTAACTGCTATAATTTATAAAGCTGAGGAGGTTGTTTGCAAAAATAAATATGATGCCCAAAATAACTATTCCACGCGGACGAAGTCGCGGGCACAGCTAGTATTTTATATTAGGTTCATACTTTGTTAGTATTTGCAGAATGCAAGTGATGTAGAGTCATCTGACAAACGGTTTTGAAGCGAGTCTTTAATATTATTAATTTGTGAAAATAATATTGTTAAGAAAGCCGAAATAAGCTCCTTAAGACAACTAAATGTGTCTGGAATTGATTTCCAAGTTTCCATAATTATGGCATTGGAATTTTAACTCATATTGCTTGATAGTTGTGCTAATTCATTTAATTCCAACTCCTTCCTCATTTCGATGAATTTTTTATTCCATATTGAAATACACAGAAACTCAATCATAAGCATTTCCATTTCTTCAATTTCCAACCAATAAAATTTAGACAGGATACATAATAAACTTGAATGTTTTCGATAACGCTCAGAACTGAGAAAATCTCTATGAAAATTCTTCTATTGTAGAATTAATTAATGAATACAACTCTTCAGTGAGTTTTAATTTGCCTGGTTTTTCGTGTGCATCGAAATCGTTGGTAATTTTTTTCAAGTTTGAAAAAATAATGGAAAAATTTCATTGCACTTGTAATTTAGCACGAATGACAACCATTATAACGATAATTGTTTTGTTTGCGCCTTGAAGCTTCACGTTCAATTTATCGAAATGTTGGTAAAGATCTGTAATTTTTTTTAAAAAAAAAACATTAATTTGAAAATCACATAACAGGGTCGCATTTAAGCATAGGCTACCTAGGCTGTAGCATAGGGGCCCGCGCTACAAATGGGGGCCCCGCACTACAAATGAGGGCCCCGCACCACAAAGAGGGGGACATGTAGGCCAGTAGCAGAGCTAAAAAAAAAAAAAAGGGTCGCCCATAAATTAGGTTCACTATTTTTTTTTGTTTTTTTTAGCTTTGCCGAGTTGCGCCTGAGCATGGGGACCCTGGTGCACTGTACCACCTAGCCCTATGGTAGCTACGCCCCTGCCTTTGTACACAAATCTTGTTGATGTATGATGCAGTGGAATTCAAGAATCGGATGTCCTATAAGTGTTTGAAATAAACTGATAAATTGGATAACGATTATTAAATTTACTTCTTTTTTCGCTGTGAGTGAATTTTTAACAGCCCTACACATATCTGTGCCCTTAGTAGTTATTGGAGACGATGTTATGGTAATTAATTCTTCTTTGATCACGTTTATTACATAATAATATTAAGCAAAAACATCTAAACGAGCAGATTTAGTTGAATCAGTATTTTCGTCAAGACACAACGACATAAAGGATTTGATCTCATTTGTTTGTTGTTCTTTTACATTTTCTCCCAGTTTTAGTACTTGATCTTTATAAAGGAGAATCTTTGATGCGCTGAATTATCTTCATTCAGTTTTCAAAAAGAGAAGGGGAGCATGTTAACCAGGCTTCCTTCCAAAATTCTCCCTCACTATGAAGTTTAACACGCCGAGCAATAACATTTGCAGCCGAAAAGCGTGCGGCACTAGTATGACAGTCCTGCTAACATACTTAATCAAAGACGTCGATTGTTTATTTCTCTCTTTGATTGCACATGCAATAAATTCTTTTAGCTCTCATTCGCCTATTAGACAAAGAGATTTATTTCATAGCGCCGTTTTACAGCCGATGTTCCACATATCACTGTTCTAGAACACAAAACACACACCGCTTTATCACCTTCATTAATCATGCTGTATTTCTCATTCCACCATGGTTGAAATTTTCTATTACATTTATCTTGCTTTTTTTTCAATCTAGCCATGTTGAATAGTTGTAAATATAACACAAACTAACTTAAGCAGCTAAGTTAACGAAATTAATTTAACAACCACAAGAACTATATGTAATTGTTAAAAGCAGTCAACAAAACAAACCAACAAGTATAACAATAATTCCGTATGGTCTTAATGACATGGTGGCAGAGTTGCTATTGGCCGCGCATTCCGCCCCTACTGTAGCCGCCTTAACCTAGCCCGGTAATCCTATAGAGCGTGTTGGCGTACTTCAGATTACAGAGCAAGCTATGCCAGAGGAGAACGTCGCTTAAGGGCCTATAAGAATCCCCTCCGAGACAGGGATTCGAACCGGGGACCTTTCATTCCCAAAGCAGACACCTTAACCATTGAGCCACCAGATCGCTCAACAAACAACTGAATAAGTTAGCTCCCGCCGGCTGCGCTTGATCAATCAGTCCGTTCGGTCAGAACTCAGAAATTCGCTTGAATTAACCTATAGTCGTACCAGCACCGGTATTTACGTTCATGGTGAACTTTGTTATTATGATCTTAGATTATGTAGAAAAAACAAATTACTTATATCGTTTAGCTACTTAGTTAATTAATACCTTGCCCAAATTATTTGGTCGCGTGCCATCATCGGCACCCGTGACATTGGTTCACCATCCCTGCCCTAAAGAGTGTATTTACGTCACTCTGACACATAATGGTTTCTCTATGTTATGAATCATTGACTTCAAAATACTAAGAAAAAAATTAAAATATCAGGTTACTTTCACATTATGCATTTCGTGTTTTAGTAAACTAATACGTAAAACTACTACCCATAGAAATATCCAAATCATGTTGTTTTATTAACATTATAAATAAAGAAAAGCAAGATTTCCCTCCCACCTCTTTCGCGTTTTACAAGTCTTAGAGTAGTCGTAACATAGATGTTTAGATATGCAATGCAAATTCAAGTCAAATAAAGGCTGGACCTAATTGGCCGAGACGAACGTACACACATATCTCGATCAATAACACCTAGATGAGCCATTCTGTTTCATAAAGTTTAGCGAATACTCACTGCATTGTGTACATTTGGCCATGTACGAGATCGCATAACTTTTTATCAGTACGACTTGGCGCTATTTTTACAAGAATTGCTCTCGTGGGATTGTGAGCTCATGAAGATAATATTCTTGTAATGATACCGGTCTGCGGTTTATTTAATACGATGTGGTTCCGGAGGCAAGAAAAGTTGTAATTATTACCTTTAAATGACACTACCGACAAATCTCACCGGATGAGAAACATAGAAATGGCGGCGATGGTTTCCGGCGATAGCCGCTCGCTGTTTCCGGCGCTGCTCTCTCTCCGCCAGACGGAGCTAATGATGTCATCATTTCCGCGGACTCCCAGACATAATCCCCCCTCCATCAGTATCAATGGTCTATTAGGATGCATACAATGGCCGCCTTCAGAGGTGCGTCGTTTGTGCTGGTCCTATCTTTCCTCTTATTCTCAGTCGCAGATGTTCTCGAAGCGGTGAGTAAAGCTGAGATCATGCATTAAATCTTTGACCAGAATCACATATCGGTGACGAAGTTCTTATCAGTTAAATTTGATACTAATGTTAATTTGAAAATTTGATGTCCATGCTCATTTGACTGGGTTTTGTACATTAAAATATTCGGGGAGCGCTATCTTCGTAGATATGGCCGCAAGAGTTGCCCGTTTCTAACTCGTGTCGGAAGCAGTTACTGATATCAAGTGAAACATGGAACAAGAACATAATCTCTCTTTATAGTTGTACCATCTTACCTGCTCATAAAATGACCAACGAGCATTTTAATTTAAAAAAATAAATAGAAATGAAACAAATTCTGAGTCGTGTTTTGAAGCGGCAGTCTCTTTGTTTCTTCTTGTCGTCCTCTAGTGTGCACGTGTCACTGGTTGTGTGGCTGGCTATGGTGTTCAGTGCCCATTCGGGCCTACTCTTCCGAAAGGGCTCGACAAGCTTACGTCTCCATCAGGGGCGTAGCTATCGGAGGGCTGGGGCCCCCAAGCTAAGGGGACTCCCTGAGCTGAGCGTGGGCCCCCTAAAGCTCATGGAGCTCCTGCCATCAAAGATCACAATACTTGGTAGAGCTAAAAAAAAGGTCGCCCATCTGGCCTGAGGGCCCAAAATATTTTTTTTGCACCGGGGCCGTTGTTAACCTACCTACGCCACTGGTCTCCATCCTACGGACGAATCCTCACAAAGTGTTTTGCCCTCACTCGATATATACTGTGGAGAGATTTAACCAAGAACTTTGGTGCGAAATCTGGTGATTAGGAATCTCCTCCCCTACCGACTGACGATCAAAATTTGCTCCGCTACTTGGACTCGAACCAGCTAACTATCTGAGGAAAATTTACGCCACTGAACAAATAATTTGCATTTTAAGATGATAAACACATCAAGGATACTGTGCAGTATATAGTTCCCCTAACAGTCGAGATTATGAGCTGTGGTGCTCAAACGGTTAAAGAGTTAAACATTTAAACTTGAAGTTGAATGGATCCTACCGCACAAGTTCGAATCTTGTCCGCAGCGAACATTTTCAGTATCCTAAAATAATATCCTGCTGGCTGTATTTTCAATCGTATTGTGAAATAGATCATGGATACATCACTTCTCGGTAAAAAAAAAATGTCTTCACACAATGTGTTTCATAAACACAACGCAGAACCGTTATATTTTTATTACACCACCCAGCTAGATATCATGCCTATATTTCCCTGTAGCTATACACAGTCCTCTTCTTTATAATCCCACAATACAGGCTGATTCCATGACGATGTTACAAACTTTCAGGGATGTTTGGGAAGAGTAAATGTATCAATTTGAGACGGAAGTTGTAAGCGAAAATCTTTTTAAGTTCTGCCTTAGCTGCGCTCAAACAAGGGTCTCCCGCTTCCGAATCCTGATCATGACGTACAGAATTCCCGCTGAATACTCCCCCATACCCTCAAATAATTTCCCCTGTTAATGCACTAATAATGACACATGTAAGTTGATGTCAAAGAAACAGAAAATCCTAAGTCTACAGTGCAGTAATAATGAATTCCATTTACCTGCACAAGTTTCACAAGCTGCTACATTTACAGTAATTTTTCAAAATGGTGTCGCCCAGCGTCAATGCATGTGCCATCGTTGCACAAAGTTTTGTCGTGTCGGTTCTAATATCCCCGGTGTCGTTTCAATAGCGTCGCAGTCACCGAAAATTCTTTCCAGCAGATCATCTTGTCTTGACAGGCGTCTCGTACACAAGATATACATACGATAGAGTTGTAAAAGAACCGTAACGAGGAATTCTGTACCCGTATGTATTCGTTACTAAACAAATGAATACCCGTTACTTTCGAATCGTTACTCGTTACTTTCGGTACAATCGAACAATTGTATCGAGTCGCGCCGCGTACGGGATAACTTCGTTACTATCGTATCGTTTCGTTATTCGTTACTTTCGATACAAACACTAGCATCAAGCATCGCATCGCGTACGGGACGCATTCGTTCGTACTTGGTAAAGTTTAATTGCATATTTTATTTAGTAAAATAAGTTTAGGTAAGTTGTTTGTTTGGATGAAACTTAAAGTAAAATAATTAGCACATGGAACTTACGGAAAACCTCTAAATGAACACTTGATTTGCTGTAATGAATTTTATATTCGAAAAAATAATCTCATTTCAAAACAAACTCTTGTTTGCACACACACAAAATACCTGACCTTTCACCTGACTGTGGCATATCTAGTGAAAATAAATAATAGCTTACTCAAAACCCTGCATACAAGCCTGAAATGACAACGGGACACGTATTTAACAAATATTATAATCTCATCAAAGTATTTCGTTTTTAAATAGGAGGTTTCACCACCGTCTTCCTTTATTTTTTTCATTTACTTTTGTAAATTCTTCATCCTTTTGTGATAGATTTGTTAAATAAATGTGGACACACCATCAAATCGGGCCTGCAGGCGGAGTGCTACTGACTCCCGCTTTGTTTCATATTAAAAATATCAATATTCAAAACTTTTAAATCAATAACAAAGCTACGGGACAAACATGCGATTACATTCGTAATTGTTGTTGCATTGCCGTTACAACAAACATTCAACATCAAAGACAGTACCGCATTGATCACATGGATCCTGCGGTAATAATACAATAACTAACCCAGGCCCCCTGTAAGCGGGCGTGCAATGCGTTCACCGCACGCGGGCGGCACGTCCAGGGGGGCGGCAAATCGAGTGATCGACTGTCACCGCCCCGATAGTAGCCACTCCATTGTAGCCTCCGGGGCAGTAGCAGAGCTTCAAAAAGCCGCGAAAAAAAAATTTGCAGTGCCAGATTCATGTAGCACTGACCTCTTTTTTTTAAAACAAAATTAAAATAAAAAATGCTCAACTGTTGCTGCACACTCGGAGTAGCTACAATGGGGGCGGCAAAATAATGTTCCAAGGGGCGGCAATCTCATAGTCGTCGGTATTGCACAAAGGCGTTCATGTAGTTAGCGGCGGGCCTGAACTAACCCCAGGCAAAAGGAATGAAGTTATTTGTACCTTGTTTGTTTATAGAATTCTGGAACTGCAAAAAGGGCTGCTAGATATTTTTTTGGAGGGGAAATTACCGCAGAACGCAATCAGTAACAGATATGATAAAAGAGCTGGAATGGGATTCGTTGCAAGACAGGATGAGGCTGAATAGGGTCATGGGAGTTTACAAGGCGTATATTGATGATGAGGCATAGAAAGATATTGGTGTAAGAATTAAATGTAATGCTTGGAAGGGAAAAGATGAACATCACCACAAGCTGGCATCCGATTTCAGACACAAAGGTGTATGAAGATTCTCTTTTTTAGGGATTGGAATAAGTTCCCAAAGAAATTATGAACAATTTACCAAAAACGTTGAAAGAATTTAAAGTTAAAATTTGTAAAGGGTAAATGTAGGTGGATGCAGGGAAGGGGGAAGATGAGTGTGTAGGGAAATTGCCACCAGAGCGCGCACTCCATTGAAATTTAATTAAATATTATTAGAACTTAACAAATACAGATATATCACAATCTATTAGACAACTCTTTTATATTGTAAATTACACTATGAAATAAAATAGAAGGTATCATATCTTAAAATAAACACATTCCATAAATGTTTAAAATCAATAAACCTCACTAATGAACGATCAATGGAAAAATAGTAACTATATCAAATTATCCATTCAAATTTTCTATTTACAAATTATGCACTGTAAATTTTAATTTTAAACAAAATAAAAAACTACAAAATTAGTCTTTACGTTGTCAAAATTAGTTAGCTGCGAAAACTGGAACGTGTTCGTATCTATACGACAAATGCGAGTAACGGAACATGCGAGTTACGAAACATGCGAGAACGAAATGAATTTGTGAGTAACGATTCGATACTTCGAGTCAGGCCACGAACCCGTTACTCAGTAACTAATACATCGCTACTTTGACAGCTCTAATATAAGAGGGTCGTCCACAAAGTAAGTTCCGTTTCTATTTCTATCCGCGGCAGCGCTACGATCGCAGTTTCGAGAATGCAGTTTCTAACTCAAGGAGAAGACATGTACGCCATTTTCAGATAGCTGCTGCCGACGTGTGATTTGTAGTGCTTCTTTATAATGTCAGCCGTAATTGAAAATGTCGCCGCATGTGAAATCAGATCTGTGATTCGTTTTCTAAATGCAAAGAAAGTTAAACCAAAGGAAATTCATCGGCATCGAGGTTTATGGACAAAATGCTATGAG
>CM061918.1:194098-396837 GCA_031002005.1 Vandiemenella viatica | reverse complement strand
CTCTGACCACGCATCTAGGAGGGCTCTGGTTCTTATCCCCGTCCAATGTGTAACGACATACTGGCACGCTATGACCGCGCATTTAACGCGATGTGTGTGTGTAGACAGCGTGGCCAAGCCCGCCGCCCCACCGCCTCGTATTTTTTTTTTTTTTGAATATTAAAACGTCCAGCAGTAACGTCACATACGCTATAAAACCCGATCTCCCCCCCGGCAATACAAAGCGTGGCTCAGAAGCCCAAATTTAAGATCAGCTATCAGACGTACAAGTTTTTTAAAAAATATTAAAGTTTAATTGGAAAGGTTATTTTCATAGAATTATCATGATATAAACTTTTTTTTTCTCGCGTTATGCCAAGAGTAGAAATTAAAAGCTTAATATTACGCGAAATGAAGTTGAGTTACAGGCTGTGCAGCTGACGCATTCGAGTGCCGATAACAAAAGGGAGCATTGTGTTAGACTCGACCCCTCTTTAGGGCAGCAACCTCTGGCTCAACGAGCGAAATTTGTTATCAGCTATCGGAAATATTTTTTTTTTAAAAGTATTTTTATGTAAATAGAAAGCTCAGTTTATTACAATCAACGCTGTATAAATTTTATCATCGTACTTAGTGTGATTGGGGTAGAAATGACGTGCTTAATATTACGTTAAATGAGCTTTCAGAAATGTGTTTTCGTCGTATGTTTAAAGACATTAATTCCTAACTTAAGAAAGAAACCTCATTGGTTTAAATCGCATTTTATTAAGCGCTCAATATAAAGTATATTGCTTATTCCCGTCCATTGAATGCAGTCAAACAACGATCGCTGGTTCGAATCCCGTCTGAGCATACATATTCTCGTTCGTCGTATGTTTAAAGATGGTTTAAATCGCATTTTATTAAGCGCTCAATATAAAGTATATTGCTTATTCCCGTCCATTGAATGCCGTCAAACAACGATCGCTGGTTCGAATCCCCGTCTGAGCATCCATATTCTCGTTTTCCTGAAATCACTCCAGGCGAATATAGCCTGGCAAAAGTGCAATAGAATCGACAGCTGGTACTAGGGTGGTGAAGCTGAGGTTACCTCTGGTTCGAACCCCCGTCTGAGCATCCATATTCTCGTTTTCCTCAAAACACTCCGGGCGAATTACGCATTTGGATTGATACAGGGTGTACTGGTCTGGAACTTAGGACGACGCGGTTTGAAATACCCGTCCGGCCAACCACGTTTCGATTTTACAAGATTTTTCCGCAATCGCTCCAGGTGAATGCCGGGGTGGTTACCCGCAAAGGACCATAGTTAAATTCTCTCCCGTTCCTTCGTTCAATCCTCTGTCGCCTGTAAAGATCACGATGTCAGACGACTGAAGAGGCATAACACTCCATACGATGAAACTGGAGTTAGGGAGAACAGTTGGTCACCGCAGTGTTCTAACAAAAGAACAATAGAATCCGAGGTTCCAACACGTCTGCTCGCTGCCCCGTCCGTGGCTGGAGTCCTGCGGTGTTTGTGGCTGTCGCGTTTGACGGCTGCCGCACGGATGCAGCCGCCGAAGGTGCTGCAACCGCAGCGACGAGCTGCGCCGCGGCGCCGTGCGACCGCAACGTCACTCCTGCAGCGGGACTCAGCCGCGGCATGTTGCCGCACCGCGGCAACTTGCCGCGGTTCAGCCGCCGCTTGCCGCAGCAGTGCTCGCCACGGATCTGCCGCCGCTACGCGAGGACAGCTGCTGCGTCACACCTGGTGCGGCTGCGTCACACCTGTGCGGCTAGAGGGGGGCAGGTGGTTGCTCAAGTGGTCTGGCAACACAGCAATAGTAGGGGGGCCCGAAGGGCAGCTGGTGCTATGGTTGGTGAAGGCAGGTGTTCAAACAAGTGGCCTGGCAAAGAGCAATAGTAGGGGGCCCCCCCCAAGGGCAGCTGGTGCTAGGGTTGGGGAAGGCAGGTGTTCAAACAAGTGGCCTGGCAAAAGAGCAATAGTAGGGGGGCCCCAAGGGCAGCTGGTGCTAGGGTTGGGGGAGCTGAGGTTAGTGAAGTGGCCCTCAAGTCAAGTGGTTAGTCAAGTGGGAGGGGGAGGGGAGAGAACAATAGAATGATACAATGTATCCAATTGGAACAATAGAAGGGGGCGTGGCTAACATTAGTTCCGAATTCGCCACTAGGGGGCTGGTGAGCGCGCTCCCCCCTTTTATACCTACTCTCTGCTATTGCTTAATCTGTATATTTGCCATCTGCACCACATCTTTAGTGCAAATGTACCACTCTTACATTAATTAAGCTGACGACCTGCGCATATATTTTACAGGAAAATCATGGGAACATTGCTGCTCGTTAAATGCGTTCGCTATGTATAATTTCTGACAATGGCTATTCGTTGATGAATCTAGTGTATCAATCGACTACATTGGCGGTCTCAGTCCATAAAGATAAAATTAGGTCTATCAAAAGCTGGGTGAAATACTTGGAAGTGTGGATGGACGGCAAGTTCAAGTGCGGAACTCATGTTAAATACGTACTATGGCATGGTTATAAACCCGCTACTCGCAAAGGGGAGCAAACACCTCAATTTTATTAATGCTGTATGAAATCGTAGTGCGACCGCACATAGATTAGGCCTATACTGGCATTTGCTATGGATGTGCATCCAGTAGCGTCCGTACAGAAGTAAAAAAGTTTAGTACAAAGGCCCCGTCATGAAGCGTACGCCAATCACAACCTTTATTTTTTTTTAACTGCTTTACGTCTCTTTTTAACATCGAGGTCTTTAGAGACGGGAAAGGATGGGGGGCAAGGATGGGGGCAAGGAATGGGAAGGAATTCGGCCATGGCCTTTTGAAGGAAGCATCCCGGCATTTGCCTGGTGTGATTTGGGGAAACTATGGAAAACCCAAATCTGGATGCCCGGACGGGGATTCGAACCGCCGTCCTCCCGAATGCGAGGCGAGAACGCTAACCGTTACACCGCCCCTTTAACCGCGCGCGTGATTTTGTAACTACTGTACCACAGTTGGGTTTTGTATCTCATCATTATCTGTATTCTGGAGTGCCGGGACTGCTGTACTCGAAGCATTGTGTCTCGCCATTCTCTACATATAAGGACTACACACCGAGCGTGGTGGTGTAACGGTTAGCGTTCTGGCCTCACATTCGGGAGGACGGCGGTTCGAATCCCCGTCCGGGCATCCAGATTTGGGTTTTCCATGGTTTCCCCAAATCACTCCAGGTGAATGCCAGGATGCTTCCTTCAAAAGGCCATGGCCGAATTCCTTCCCATTCCTTGCCCCCATCCTTTCCCGTCTCTAAAGACCACGTTGTTAAAAAGGGACGTTAAACTGTTACAAAAAAAAAAAAGGACTACACCGGCAGCTCGGGCGTAGAGAGCTGGATTCGCATTGGCAGGGGTCATCGGTTCGAGTCCATAGCAGGTCACGGGAAGCGTCATGTCCTTGCTGTGTTGTCCTTTCATTTGTGACCACCAGTAACATTAGAAGAGTCTGAAGGAAAATAAAAAGAAACACAGTTATTGGCTGAAAGGCGAGATAGGACTTTCCCAGCTGTTTCGTTCGCGCTGACCTTGCTGTGCGCTTAGTAAAGCCTTTGACTTTTGATTTTCATCTGTTGGGCCTGTAATATTGTATCTTTCTAACCTTTATCTCAAATTAAATTCCGTAGTTTTGTTATGCTTATTGAACTGTTAATGTTTGATGTAGTGATTTCGTCAACGTTTTCCTTGTATTCTGACGTACTGTATTTCAGAAAACTGAAAAACTAATTAAGTAGCGTTACGGAGTTAAAATTGATATGAATAAAATTGCGAAGGGTGGACTGTTCATCTGTTTTGTAGCAATATCTTTGATGGGTAGTCTTCATCTGAGATGCTGTGTAATAAATATACCGCAGATTTAAAGTTAGGCTATATGATTTCTGAGAAGCACATCCAAACTGATGCATCTCACGTATAGATTTATAATAGTATAAAGCTATGCAAGCAGAACAACCGTATGACTACTGCACTGGATTTAAGCGTCGCTGTTAACTTTATAACTTTTCACCGTCCATGTAAAGTGACCAGATCTCGATAAGATGTCGATGTACAGTTTCTCACTAGAATGTTATTGACCCTGTATAACATGACTCTCTCAAGTCGCGTTCCCACGATCTCTTGTAACGGAGGCGAGACGGGACGCGACCTCATTAGCCGAAGTGTAGGGAGGAGCGCGCGCCGCAGGTTAGCCCTAGGTTACCTCGTCGCCACTTCCCCACCTCGTTGCCTAGTGTCGTTTGGCACAGAGCACTTTGCAGCAACAGAAGGGGTGCGCACCGCTCCTGCAAGCCGATGACAACAGCCCACCTCTACAAACGCCTGTGATGTTTAACGACACAGAGTGGGTAGCTGCGTCTCGTCCCCACTAACAGAGGCGGCCCTGTTACCATGGCGTGTTATTGAGTATTCGTCCCGTCCCGTCTCGCCTGCGTTACAACAGATCGTGGGAACGCGGCTTTAGAAAGTGATGTAGATCTGATCTTTTTGGAGGGTACATCCTACATTTCCCTCGAAATGTTGTAACTGGAATTTGACTATAAGGTTACGGCTTCACCTGGAAGTTGTTACCGTGGCTCCGGGATGGGTGGTAACGCTGTGGCCTCACATTCGGAAGGACGCGGGTTCGATTCTCTGACCGGCCATCTAGATTCAGGTTATCCATGGTTTCGACGAATTGCTACAGGAGAATGTCGGGATGCTTCCTTCAGAAGGCCATGGCAGAGTTCCTTGCCCCCAGACCTTACCCTCCTCTAATGACCTCGACTTCGACGAGGTGTAAAGCCGTAAGCGGAAGCGAGCGGAAGTTGCTAATGAGGATTCGGTATTTTCTTGAAATCTAAATCTGAAGCACCCAAACAGTTGTTTATTCGCCTTTCTGCCTGCGAGTTACAGCCACTGGCTCCGTGGTATGCTCTCATCGCAGCCACGTCTTCCGGAGAGACGCTCATCCTGCCGACCTTATATCCTTTACGCATGCGGGTAAGTGGGTAAATTTTACTGACTTAATGCCGCGCACTGCGCTATGGATTTCACTATAATGACACCGGCTGTTTGAACATGCAATGCACTGCCTTGGGAACACTTTCACCAGCCATCGTTGTGAGTTAATTAGCGAAAAACCTACTTACTAATCCGCTGTATAGACAGAAATACTGCATTTACATTCCTTGACTAGTACAGGACCCGTATTACCGAGAGTGGTCGTGTAACGGCTAGCGTTCTGGCCTCGCATTCGGGAGGACGGCGGTTCGAATCCCCGTCCGGGCATCCAGATTTGGGTTTTCCATGGTTTCCCAAAATACTCCAGGCAAATGCCGGGATGCTTCCCTCAAAAGGCCATGGGCGAATTCCTTCCCATTCCTTGCCCCCCATCCTTCCCCGCGTCTAAAGACCTCGCTGTTAGAGAGACGTTAAGCAGATTAAAAAAAAGGACCCATATTATATGTATCAAATACAGGAAATGATTGGAGGGAGGGTTGCAAAGAATAACAGCTGGATTTATACGTGGAGATGACCGTAGTCCACATTTGTTGGTAACTGATATATTAAAAGAACTGTGTTGCGAAGCGGATGAAGAGAGCGTTGGGGGTGTACACTGACGAGCCAAAATATTACGACCACCTGCTTCAAAGTGTGTGGATCCAGCTTTGGAAAGCAAGACAGCAGCGATGCGGCTTGGCATGGTTTCCACAAGTCGTTGATAGGTTTCCGGAGTTGTCTAGCACCAGATGTCTACGCACAGGTCAGCGGTTCCGTTAAATTACGGGCCAGTGGGTTGTGGGCGCAGCGCTGGCGCACGATGGCGTTCCTCATATTTTGTTTCGGGTTGTGATAAGGGGAGTTTGCTGACCAAGACATCAACAAAAGTTCACTATAATGCTCCTCTAACCATTATAGCACGATTCCGGCCTTGACAGTTATCCTTCTGGAAGATGCCATCGCTGTCGTGGATAACATGATGCAGTAATTTTCGCAACAGCCATGGTGCCTCCGACCACTACCTCAGGTCCCATTGAAGCCCAGGTGAGTGTCCTCAAGGCACAATACTGCTCCCAGCGGTCTGCGTGGTGCGGAGCCGAACAGCTGTTCGCCTGGAAGACGACCTGGTGAGACAACAATGTGATTCATCCGACCGGGCGACACGCTCACATTGATCCTCGGTCGAGTCTCGGTGATCTCGTGGCCACTGCAATCGTGATTGACGATGTCGCTGGGTCAATACGGGTTAACGCGTGGGAGCAGTCTGTCGCCTGTGTTGAACAGCGTGTCCTGAACCGCGTGCTCCGTAACACTTGTGCTGCACCGGCGTTGTGCTCTGCCTTCAGATTTCCCATACATCGCCCCCTGTCCTTCTGAGGCGCCCATTATTACGTGGGGTGTTTTTTCGGACCCCTCCCTGTGGTGAGATTTGTTGAGACCTGGTCGTACCACCCTCCCCGCCACCATAAGATGACGTGAAATTTTAACGGACCCCCTCCCCCCTGCTGACCAACCTCGTAGCCTTTTGACTTTTTTTTTTATTTCTCCTGCTTTCGAAGGTGGTTATACCCTCCCCCACCCCTCACGAAAGTCGATATCCGTCGTTTTGTGGACCTTTTATTTAGCTCCACTGTCAATCACGATTTAAAAAGATGACACGTGATTTCCGCTGTTTCCAGCCACCTCCCCCTTCCCATTTCACTCCGCATAATTAATGGACGCACCCTACACAGCGCGGGCAAGACTCAGACCTCCGCGTTCTGTGACGAGGCATCACCACCTTGTCTGCTACTCGTGGTTTCCTCAACCACTTTCCACAGATGCTCACTACAGTAGCACGCGAACAGCCGACCAGCCACGCCGTTGCCAGAGATACTCACTACAGTAGCACGCGAACAGCCTACCTGTCTCGCCGTTGCCAGAGATGCTCACTACAGTAGCACGCGAACAGCCGACCAGCCACGCCCTTGCCAGAGATACTCACTACAATAGCACGCGAACAGCCTACCTGCCTCGCCGTTGCCAGAGATGCTCACTACAGTAGCACGCGAACACCCTACCAGCCTCGCCGTTGCCAGAGATGCTCACTACAGTAGCACGCGAACAGCCTACCTGTCTCGCCGTTGCCAGAGATGCTCACTACAGTAGCACGTGAACAGCCTACCTTGCCTCGCCGTTGCCAGAGATGCTCACTACAGTAGCACGCGAACAGCTGACCAGCCTCGCCGTTGCCAGAGATGCTCACTACAGTAGCACGCGAACAGCCTACCTGTCTCGCCGTTGCCAGAGATGCTCACTACAGTAGCACGCGAACAGCTTACCTGCCTCGCCGTCGCCAGAGATGCTCACTACAGTAGCACACGAACAGCTTACCTGCCTCGCCGTTGCCAGAGATGCTCACTACAGTAGGACGCGATCAGCCTACCTATCTCCCCGTTGCCAGAGATGCTCACTACAATATCACGTGAACAGCCTACCTGTCTCGCCGTTGCCAGAGATGCTCACTACAGTAGCACGCGAACAGCCGACCAGCCTCGCCGTTGCCAGAGATGCTCACTACAGTAGCACGCGAACAGCCTACCTGTTTCGCCGTTGCCAGAGATGCTCACTACAGTAGCACGCGAACAGCCTACCTTCTCGCCGTTGCCAGAGATGCTCACTACAGTAGCACGCGAACAGCCTACCTGCCTCGCCGTTGCCAGAGATGCTCACTACAGTAGCACGCGAACAGCCTACCTGTCTCGCCGTTGCCAAAGATGCTCACTACAGTAGCACGCGAACAGCCGACCAGCCTCGCCGTTGCCAGAGATGCTCACTACAGTAGCACGCGAACAGCCTACCTGCCTCGCCGTTGCCAGAGATGCTCACTACAGTAGCACGCGAACAGCCTACCTGTCTCGCCGTTGCCAAAGATGCTCACTACAGTAGCACGCGAACAGCCGACCAGCCTCGCCGTTGCCAGAGATGCTCACTACAGTAGCACGCGAACAGCCTACCTGCCTCGCCGTTGCCAGAGATGCTCACTACAGTATCACGCGAACAGCCTACATGTCTCGCCGTTGCCAGAGATGCTCACTACAGTAGGACGCGATCAGCCTACCTATCTCGCCGTTGCCAGAGATGCTCACTACAGTAGCACGCGAACAGCTTACCTGCCTCGCCGTTGCCAGAGATGCTCACTACAGTAGCACACGAACAGCTTACCTGCCTCGCCGTTGCCAGAGATGCTCACTACAGCAGCACGCGAACAGCCTACCTGTCTCGCTGTTGCCAGAGATGCTCACTACAGTAGCACGTGAACAGCCTACCTGCCTCGCCGTTGCCAGAGATGCTCACTACAGTATCACGTGAACAGCCTACTTGCTTCGCCGTTGCCAGAGATGCTCACTACAGTATCACGTGAACAGCCTACCTGCCTCGCCGTTGCCAGAGATGCTCACTACAGTAGCACGCGAACAGCCTACCTGCCTCGCCGTTGCCAGAGATGCTCACTACAGTATCACGTGAACAGCCTACCTGTCTCGCCGTTGCCAGAGATGCTCACTACAGTATCACGTGAACAGCCTACCTGCCTCGCCGTTGCCAGAGATGCTCACTACAGTAGCACGCGAACAGCCTACCTGCCTCGCCGTTGCCAGAGATGCTCACTACAGTATCACGTGAACAGCCTACCTGCCTCGCCGTTGCCAGAGATGCTCACTACAGTAGCACGCGAACAGCCTACCTGCCTCGCCGTTGCCAGAGATGCTCCTTCGCAGGAGCCGAGCCTCAACAATCAGTCCTTTAATAGTTATCCAATACAATCTTCTCGGATGTCTAGCCGGATGTCTTCGTTGAAACAGACCTCCACGTTCTGTGACGAGGCTTGGACAGAGCGTGGTGGGTGAGTAGTTAACGCTCTGGCCTCGCATTCGGGAGGAGGCTCGTTTTAATCCCCGTCCGGGCATCCAGATTTGGGATTTCCATGGTTTCCCCAAATCACTCGAGGCGAATGCCGGGATACTTCCTTTAGAAGGCTATTGCCGAATTCCTTCCCGTTCCTTGTCCCCAGTCGCATTCCGCCTCTAATGACCTCGACGTCGACAAGGCGCAAAGCTTAGGTAAAAAAATAAAAAATGAAAGAGGTGTGCCACTTTTCATAGTACTGTAGCACGCGAGCAGCCGACCTGCCTCGCCGTTGTCAGAGATGCTCGTTCCAGGGCGCCGAGCCATAACAGTTATGCATTACAATATTATCTGGTGTGTGGCCGGATGTAGTTGTTGAAACCCAACAGCTGGCTCCGCCGTTTCCAGGAGGTGCGAAGTAGCCTCGAGATGATACAGGCTTGCTGTGACTGGCTAGTCTGGAAGCTCCTTGACACCTGATGAAGACAGCGGAGCCAGCGGTCGAAACGTTGTATTTCTGCAACATATCTGGCTGAACACACGAGAAGATTATAACGCACTATTCGCCGGGAAAATCTCCACTGACAGAGTTAGTTTCGTGAGTGGGTTTCCCGTCCCTCACATGACGTACCAGCAAGATAAACGAGAGGGCATTCGTTCTCGCATTGGGTGTTGTCGTAATGCTTCGCTCATCAGGTAATGAACATACGTTGGTGACGATAACGACACCTGAATAGATATTGGGAGGGATGATATGCTACGAGTACTACAGGGTTTTAGTGACGCATAATATGCATGATTTTCGTTTGCAGGTAAGACTGTCAGGGACCGGGGTAAATTATTGATCGGGTGAGTTACCTTAAGAACCGAAAAAAAAAAATCATGTAATAAGATTTGTAGAACAGTTGTGTCTGTACAACAGATGTTTTTAGAGAGACTAATTACAGTGTTCAACACTGACGATGGAGACCCCCAGAACCGTAAAATTTTGAATTGTTTTCTGCCTGTCAGTCCAAATATCACTAAAAAACTAATGGTCGAATTTTAACGAAATTACAAATAGTTGTAACTTATGTTACTGCGTCTCATGTAGGACACTTGTCTTGTTGTCCAAATTAGTTACATAGTTCCCTATGACACAGCGTCCAAAAGAGAAAATTTTGCAAATTTTTGTCAATGTCTGCACGCATATTGCAAATAATAATGAACAAATTTCAACCAAACTTTGCATAGTGTTAGATTATGTCATCGGTTAAGATATAGGATAATTTTTGTATGGATAGTTTTTGATAGAGACCAAAACAGTAAATGTTGAAATATTAGTGCGTACGCCCCTCATACAAAAACCAATTGAGAGATTTAAGATAAGTTGTACCTACCGACAGCTTATGTCATCAGTTAACTTGCTGGATACTTTCAATCCTGATTAGTGCCGTATTCCTTACATGGCACTGTCGCTAATTACGCACATTTCGTAAATTTTGTGCGTGTTTGTACGGATCAAACAAAACAAATTATTACGACGAAACCGTACATAGCGATAGCTTGTGTCGCATTAGTGATGGCTAACATTATGTTTCGATCTGACATCGAATCGAACTGATTTAATTGTTCCGTAATACTCTATCTCTATGCATTTCGTATAGTGTGCCACAAGCCAAGACTACTCACAGTCGAGGCTTAGCCGTATGTACGCGGTGGCGATGAGTTTAAATGGTACAAGCTGCAACAGAGAGAGTTTCAATTCAGTTGGCGGATTTATATTGTAATATCTACCGGTATTCTACTGTTATTATAATGAATTCTTTATTGGCCAAATTACTGAAATATAATAAAAACGGTTTGATTGTTTGAAAAGCCATAAAGTGTAATCAGGTTTATTTTACTCTATATTACAATCAAAACATCAAGATGGCAATTATAAAATCCAGATAAAATTCGTACAAAAGATTACATTAACATATTTAAAAAAAAGAACATACACTGAATCAAAATTGGGAAAACATGAGCCCCCCCCAAAAAATATTTTTCTGACTAGTTTGTTTATTGTGGGAGCTGAGGATTCTTGATCTATTAGCGTTAGCTAAAAGGCGCTTACGGGTACAAAATAGTATGCAGCGTGGACGTAGTCAAAAAACGGTAATACTCCGAACATTTGTTCGGAGCATTACCGTTTTACTCCTCGCTCCGAATGTGATAGCTGGTTGCATACTTCAGCCGGAAAAAAAAAAAAAAAAAAAAAAGCCTCACTCACAATACTGGTACTCCTCTGGAGTACGAGAGAAAAAAATAAACACTTTCCCTCAGCACACGCATCGCTTTGGTCTCGGCGTCCGTCTTCCTCCACGTGTCGATACCGAGAGTCTTCGCAAATCCGGCCAGTCCGCCCATTGTCTCCCCTCCACCTGTGTTGCCATGCATCTCGGAAGCACCCCCTTCTTCGCTCATGTCATTCCGCATAGTCGATACATAAAAAGAAAATTGTAATAACCGTTTTAGTATTTTGAAATATTAACTTATTTCCAACTGGCTGTTCAAGTCACATCCCACACGCATAAACAAGCCTTCAATTCACTAAACTGGTGTTCTTTTGTCATACCTGTATATGCTCGCTGATTTGGGAGGGTGACGACCTTACAGCTTTGGAATTCAAGGATGCAACATTGTCCACTCCCTGTCACCCTGCTCGGCGATGTACACAATGTCTTTCACACTGCCTCAAATAAAATGTAGTACACGCCATTATGCGAGTGTACTACAATATCATAGTTTATGTTTACAGGAAGAGCAGTTTGTTCGTACGCACTCCAGGCAGCCCCACTTCATAAGCTGCTCGCAGAGAAGCCATTTTGTATTTTGCATGGCGTCCCTAAATCTCTCCAGGTGAATTCCGGGATGCTTCCTTCAAAAGGCCATGGCCGAGTTCCTCCCCGTTCCTTGTCCCCAGTGCTGTCCTGTCCCGTCTCAGTGACGTCGACGTCGACGAGGCGTAAAGCCATAAAAAAAGAGAGGCATGCTGATGTGTGTCGCGTCGTGGAAGTTTCAAGAGTGCGGTAGTTGGAAACAAACGTGTTTGAAACGTTTGCAGCTAGTCAGCAGAGGAGAGGCAAAGAAAGAGGTAAAGGCAGGTTTGCTCGTCTGCTTATTCCTACACAGCCAACGGATCTTTGGCACTTTCTCTGTAAATTAACAGCAGAAACCTCAAATTAGGCCCGAAAGAAGTCGTGGGAACATTAGTTTATATCAGGAGTCCCCAAACTCTTTATCCTGTCGACCCCTTAATAGAATATTTGCCTCCTTATCGACCCCCCCTCCTCCCCATATTATGTATTTGATAAAAACATTAAATATTTTTGGGATTTCTGATGTTAAGCAATAAGGAGACATGCATAGCAACCGAATTAAAGAATTTATAGTTCCCATATCTTCTAAAATCCACCCAATAACATTCACAAAAAGGGAGATAATTTTCAAAGTTATTGTAATCTTAAAAAATAAAAACAAAATTATTGGCAGATGGAAATTTGCCTGTAGTTCTTAAGCCGTACGTGTCATAAAATGTAAAATACACAGTTTTTTTTTTTTTGAAACTTTAATATAAATTATATTGGTTGGATAAACCTGTTACTGTCACCTTGCGACTGCTATTGAATACATTAAAAATATGTTAACACACCTTTTTATTAAAATAGTTGATATTAGTGGCACGGATGTATCTGAAGAGGGGCAGTAAGATTTTTGATATTCGCTCGCAAATCGCAACGGTTTTCCAGGTTCAATCCGTTCCTCTGTTTTGTTAAAATTTCGTTCGCGTGGTTAAAACCAGCTTCAACCACGCAAGTAAGAAATATTCGGCCTCTGCTCTGAGCTTGGGGTATTTAGTAGCAATATGAACATTGCTCCAAAATTCAATGAGGTTTTCAGTTTTAGCTTCGAGATCTACACATATTTCAATCAGCTCATCTTCTAATCCGTATTTCGAATTTTTATTGGAATATTTCCATTTTTTCCTTATATAGTTTAACTGACCCTCTTTAGTATTAATCGACCCCGTTTCGACTTTCGTGTATTAATCGACCCGTGTAGAACTCTTATCGACCACTTTGGGGACCCCTGGTTTAAATGTTTGAACGTGGCGCTAAGCCGACAGAGGCAGGGCCGGCACAGAACACAGCGTACGACAGGAGACTGTGCAAGACCGGCCAAACCGCGACGGCCACCGGAAAATGCAAAAAATAAACTTAATGGTATTCACGCATTAGATTAATAGTACTGCAACATATCTGACTGAAGAAAAGCCAATCAGGAAAAGGAGGGCATTTTCAGAGGAAGAAAAAGCAAGAGTGAGCCAGAGACTGAAAGAGTACTGGCGACGGAGGAAAGAAACTCAGAAGAGGAAATGAAGTTGCGTAGTCGTAGTCCATAGATGGCTGAAACGAAAAGGAAAAAAAAGGGGACATATTGGTTTGTAATATCAACAATACATCCCAGGGACCAGATTACAGCTTCTGACGCAGTATTGCGCGTGAATGAGCCAA
Source organism: Vandiemenella viatica (assembly GCA_031002005.1). Taxonomy (NCBI): domain Eukaryota; kingdom Metazoa; phylum Arthropoda; class Insecta; order Orthoptera; family Morabidae; genus Vandiemenella; species Vandiemenella viatica. The sequence goes on along the minus strand of CM061918.1, from coordinate 383,406 downwards.
CCTTACGATAGATTACGAGAGGGCGACGCGACATTACGTAATAATGACGCAGTTACATAAGTGATACCGCACTAGCAGAACTTCCACTAACATCTCTGTTTGCAATAAACGTCATTGCTGTATTGGTAGCTTGGTAGTAAATAATTATGTCTAGTACATCTTTATTAATTTATTACTAATCTTGTTATTAATAATTATATCTAACTGAACACTGCACTGTCTGAAGAAATATAACATCTGTCAATAAGGAAACACTATTTAAAAAAAAGCATGACATGAGGAAGAAAGAAATACCAACTGGCCACTCACGCTTGGCGTCAGTAAGGGAGCGATCATAAACTACGTGGCTTGGTCTAGGGGGAGGGGAGGGGGTTCGGAGCCAGGCCACGAAGCTTTTAATTCGTAGTATTTGTCACAGTTAAAATAAGGTATATAGCAATATTTATTTCAGCCATTTAGTTATTTCCGTATGTAATTTACGATAGTCTGCAAAGATCGGTACAAAATGACTTATGGAATCAATAGGGGGAAAAAAAGCTACGTGCCACGCGGGGGTGGGGAGGGGGTGGGTAGAGGTTGAGCTACGTGGGGGGAGGGTGGACTCTGAGGAGGCCACAATGGGGCCACGTAGGGGGAGGGGGGACTCAAGAGGAGGCCACAATGGGGCTACTTGGGGGGAGGGGGGAACTTTGAGGATGCCACAATGGAGCTAGGTGGGGGGAGGAGCAACTCAGAGGAGACCACAATGGGGCTATGTGGAGGGAGGGTGGACTCAGAGGAGGTCACAATGGGGCTACTTGGGGGAAGGGGGGACTCAGAGGAGGCCACAATGGGGCTATGTGGAGGGAGGGTCGACTCAGAGGACGTCACAATGGGGCTACTTGGGGGAAGGGGGGACTCAGAGGAGGCCACAATAGGGCCACGCGGTTTATGGACGTTCCCTAAGCTAGCTACCGTAGTGACGTCACGTTTCTTAGTAGATAGGGACCTTACGTTCTGACCCAGTGAGCAATTGGCTGCCTTTCTAATTGCCGAAATATTGTGAGGGTTTCAATTGACGTATCGATCCTGTGATTCCTGAACTCGAACTAAGCCTTGATAGTAACTGTTATACCTCGTCCACCTCTTTCCGGTACCGATGCAGTCACTCTCACAGTGCTGTACTTGAACCTCATGATTATATGTACGAAGTGACTAATTCTGAGTTCGGTGTCGATGTAGCGTTCCTCGGACTGCTGTACTTAACATAATTTTGTGTCTCGTCATTTTCTGTATAAAATTACTATATTTTTAATCGGTGCCTATGAAGAAATCCTAGCTGCTGTACTGGAGTTAAGCCGTGTTATTAACCGCGTAACTTCTCACTCTGTATATGTACCACATGTGAACTCACTAAATCATCTCACAATTATGGCAAACGTGGCAGTTTATTACATTTTCTTATGGTTGGTCCGACCATTTATGTGGCATTTAGCGGCCATAGAACCTCTGCATGTCTCGCACAAGTTTGGGACGCCATTATCTGCACCTTTGTTCTGGGGATCTTCGATACTCTAATTAGCATGCTTTATGACTGCCATAAGAAATCCTTCCACAAACAGGCAACTGCCACGAAAAATTAGTTACACATTATTGTGGCGTGTGCTTTAGTGTGTGTGTGTGTGTGTTTTTTTTTTCCCCCCAACTCCACGTATCGGTTGTACTAAGAAAATATCTATTGTAAACTATGTTTTCACGTTTAGCTGTACAATCAGATTTGTATAATCAGTCTCTTCCGATCATGGGCCTCGTATCAACATACTGGACATTATTTGATTTATGTATTGTAATCCTCTTAAGACGTAGTCCACCATCCTGTCTGCTGTTATATGGTTATGGTTGTATCAGACCTCGGCGGTGATGTGGTGAGTGTCCCGTTAACCAGCCCTGAATGTATCGAGCGTGGTGGGTGAATGGTAAAGATCTGGCCTGGCATTCGGGAGGACGCGGGTTCGAATCCTCGACCGTTCATTCAGTATTCGTCTTTCCATGGTTCCCTGTAATCACTTCATGTGAATACCGTGATGGTGCCTTTAAAAGGCCATGGCTGAATTTCTTCCCGTTCTTTGCCCCCCCCCCCCCCAGTCCTTTCCCGCCTCTGTTGACCACGACGTCGACAAAGCTTAAAGCCATAATTAAAAAAGAAAAACTGAACATTATATTTCGATTGAAAGGCAGGTTTCTGGACTCGTTGCATGCTCCATTAGACAAGCTGGTTGGAACCTTCAAGAACGGTGACATGCTTATAACTCGTGCGCATTTCTGCGGTCCTGAAAAGTTTCAACTAGCTGAAGAAAAGGAGTCTTCCACTACGAGTTTGAGGATTCGTGGGAGAAGTTTTATGAGGATCCGCTTCCTCCAAAAACAGTATTTTATATTTATTTGTTTGGATTCGGTAATTACCGACGCTTATTACGAATACGAGACACAAGTGTGGCGCGTTTTCCAGTTTGAGCCTTTTAGTGTGCGTTTACTTGCGGATCTGTTCAACAAATTTAGGAATGCATGCTTGAGGATACGCACGCTCACTACTTCACAGCTCCAGCGCTTCGTGGCTGGATGTGAAGGAGCGCGCGAGTCAACCTTGGGGGAGGTTCCCTCAGACGGCTTCTTTTCAGACGTGGAATTCGTGGGGGTATCTGACAGTGTGACCATCGGCACGTCAAGGCAGAGAACCGCTGCACGTCGAGGTTCAGCCACGAGGCGCCGACGAAATATGTATTGTTTCTCGACGTAAACAATTTATACTGCTGGTCCATGTTGGAATATCTTCTATCTAGAGCAGTTAGTGGAACGCGTATCCGCAGGCGTGCTGTGATTGTGCGAAGCACGCCACCAGTAGATATACGGATTTTTATAAAAATTTAAGATTTTCGGATTTTGTTAAAATATCTATGGGGTTTTGCTACCTTTTTACTATTTGTTGATTTTTCCTCATATTGGTGTTTTGTTAAACTTTGAGCGTATAGTGTTAATACATTACAGACTTGTCAATAATTGTGAATCGTTTCTTTGCAACCGCTTAATTATTTGTTAAGACCAGAGTCGTGGGCTTGATTCCCACGTCGGGTGCCATTTGTATTACCTTTCGGTCTTACAAATAATTATTCTTATGAATTTTATTGATAAAATTACTTCGTTGAAAATAAAATACACAGACGGAAAAAAAAATCCCAACACCAAGAAAAAATTATTGTAGAGTAATGAAATTTGGACAATGCATTTGTCAAGTTAACATGTTTAATTGATTAAATTTTCAAGATCACAGGTTAATTTAAGCTCAAGAAAATGCATTTCAAATGTGAAATACTGTTAAATTAATAGCCGGTGTAACCTCCAGAATTTTGAATGCAAGCCTGCAAACGTGAATGCATTGTGTCATACAGGTTTCGAATGTCACTTTGTGGTATGGAGTTCCATGCTTGTTGTACTTGTGCTGTCAATACTGGGACGGTCAGTGCTGGCTGTGGATGATGCTGGAGTTGTCGTCCAATGATATCCCATACGTGTTCAATTGGAGACAGATCTGGTGATCTCGCAGGCCAAGGTAACATGTCGACACTCTGTAGAGCACGTTGCGAGACAACAGCGGTATGAGGGCGAGCGTTATCCTGTTGAAAAACTCCCCCTTGAATGCTGTTCATGAATGGCAGCACTACAGGTTGAATTACCAGACTGACGTACAAATTTGCAGTCAGTGTGTTTGGTATAACCACAAGAGTGCTCCTGCTGTCATAGGAAATTGCTCCCCAGACCATGACTCCAGGTGTAGGTCCAGTGTGTCTAGGCCGCAGACAGTTTGGTTGCAGGCGTTCCCCTGGCCTCCTTCTGACCAACACTCGGCCATCACTGGCACCAAGGCAGAACCTGCTTTCATCAGAAAACACAACAGATCTCCACTCCGTCCTCCAATGAGCTCTGGCTTGACACCACTGGAGTCGCAAACGGCGATGGCTTGTAGTCAGTGGAATGCACGCTACAGGGCGCCTGGCTCGGAGCTGTCCTTGAAGTAACCGATTTCTAACAGTTCGTTGTGTCACTGTGGTACCAACTGCAGCTCGAATTTCTGTAGTGCTGCCATTCATGAACAGCATTCAAGGGGGAGTTTTTCAACAGGATAACGCTCGCCCTCATACCGCTGTTGTCTCGCAACGTGCTCTACAGAGTGTCGACATGTTACCTTGGCCTGCGAGATCACCAGATCTGTCTCCAATTGAACACGTATGGGATATCATTGGACGACAACTCCAGCATCATCCACAGCCAGCACTGACCGTCCCAGTATTGACAGCACAAGTACAACAAGCATGGAACTCCATACCACAAAGTGACATTCGAAACCTGTATGACACAATGCATTCACGTTTGCTGGCTTGCATTCAAAATTCTGGAGGTTACACCGGCTATTAATTTAACAGTATTTCACATTTGAAATGCATTTTCTTGAGCTTAAATTAACCTGTGATCTTGAAAATTTAATCAATTAAACATGTTAACTTGACAAATGCATTGTCCAAATTTCATTACTCTACAATAATTTTTTCTTGGTGTTGGGATTTTTTTTTCCGTCTGTGTATAATAAAACGGTTTGATTGTTTGAAAAAAAAAAACATAAATTGTGAACAGGTTTATTTTACTCTTATATTAAAATCAGACATCAAGATGACTACTATAAAATACAGATAAAATTCCTACAAAAGATTACATTATCATATTACCCAAAAAAAGAGGACATTTACTGAATTAAACATAGGAAAACATGAGCCCCCGGAAGAATTTTTATCACAGTTGCACCGACTAGCCTGATTCATTGTGCGAGCGGAGGATTCTTGATCTCTTAGCGTTAGGTAGAAAAGGCGCTTATGGGTGCAAACAGTATGCAGTGTCCAGAACACATACCAAAATGTTTGGTTCATTACCGTATTCTGATGGCTGATTCCACAAAACAGCTCCACTCGAAAACACTGGTACTCTACCCGGAGTACAAAAACCACTTCCACTGCACACCCTGCGTACCGCTTTTGTCTCGCCGTCCTTCTTCCTCCACGTGTCTATGGCGAGTCCTCGGAATGTAGGCCATGCGAATCCTCCCTCCAGCGACCACCAACAGCGTTGCCGAAAGGGCGCACATCCCCCCACAGATAACAAAATTGAGCATTTGAAATGTGGTGCTACAGAATAATGCTGAAAATTAAGTGGACAGACAAAGTAAGAAATGAACGAGTTCTGGAAATGATGGGTGAGAAAAGAAGTTTGTGGAAGAAGCTTACAGAAAGAAGAGACAGGCTGGTAGGTCATATTTTGAGACATGCTGGATTGGTTAATTTGTTAGTGGAGGGAACAGTCGAGGGTAAGAACTGTAGAGGAAGACAGAGATTAGAATATATGAAGCAGATAATTGAGGACGTGGGCTGTAGAAATGAAGAGGTTAGCATAGGATAGGAAGGGATGGAGGATTGCATTAAACCAGTCAAAAGACTGACGACAGAAAAAAAAAAAAAAAAACACATATTGCTATCTCGACCTGCTAATTATACTCCATGCCCACAAACCGAATGGAACCATCGAATAGAATTAATAAAAATGTAGTACACGCGAGTGTGTACTACAGTATGGATTACGTGCCGTTATTACTGTTATATCGGTATATAAAATGGCCACATCTGATTAAAATTCACAATAGTGGTGTTGGGCATCGTATCTCGACACAGACTGTGTGGATCTTGGGGTCGACTGATTTCTCAGTCAGAGTATTACTTCAGAGACTCTGAACAGCTATAGCAAATAATTATTTCAGTACGTTGCTATGTTTATGAAAATAAACATTAATTCCAGTAAAATTATATTCTCTTCTTGCTGGCCGTTCGTTAATATGTGTGGGTTTGACCTTTGACTATTAAACTGTATATACATCATATACAACATTTTAGATTAATATCACGGAAAACTCACATGCTTACATGTCAGCAGCTAGTATGTGGAATTATGTTGTGTAGGTCTGTTGTTTCCTATTTGAGGACACTTATTTCCAATCTGCGGCCTTAAAAAAAAAAATCTAAACCTTCTAGTGGTTCATTCGGAAATGGATAATGTTAATAGTTGGTTAAAGGGGAAAGATGAAGTAGGCGAACTTTAGGAAATACACAGACGGAAAAAAAAATCCCAACACCAAGAAAAAATTATTGTAGAGTAATGAAATTTGGACAATGCATTTGTCAAGTTAACATGTTTAATTGATTAAATTTTCAAGATCACAGGTTAATTTAAGCTCAAGAAAATGCATTTCAAATGTGAAATACTGTTAAATTAATAGCCGGTGTAACCTCCAGAATTTTGAATGCAAGCCTGCAAACGTGAATGCATTGTGTCATACAGGTTTCGAATGTCACTTTGTGGTATGGAGTTCCATGCTTGTTGTACTTGTGCTGTCAATACTGGGACGGTCAGTGCTGGCTGTGGATGATGCTGGAGTTGTCGTCCAATGATATCCCATACGTGTTCAATTGGAGACAGATCTGGTGATCTCGCAGGCCAAGGTAACATGTCGACACTCTGTAGAGCACGTTGCGAGACAACAGCGGTATGAGGGCGAGCGTTATCCTGTTGAAAAACTCCCCCTTGAATGCTGTTCATGAATGGCAGCACTACAGAAATTCGAGCTGCAGTTGGTACCACAGTGACACAACGAACTGTTAGAAATCGGTTACTTCAAGGACAGCTCCGAGCCAGGCGCCCTGTAGCGTGCATTCCACTGACTACAAGCCATCGCCGTTTGCGACTCCAGTGGTGTCAAGCCAGAGCTCATTGGAGGACGGAGTGGAGATCTGTTGTGTTTTCTGATGAAAGCAGGTTCTGCCTTGGTGCCAGTGATGGCCGAGTGTTGGTCAGAAGGAGGCCAGGGGAACGCCTGCAACCAAACTGTCTGCGGCCTAGACACACTGGACCTACACCTGGAGTCATGGTCTGGGGAGCAATTTCCTATGACAGCAGGAGCACTCTTGTGGTTATACCAAACACACTGACTGCAAATTTGTACGTCAGTCTGGTAATTCAACCTGTAGTGCTGCCATTCATGAACAGCATTCAAGGGGGAGTTTTTCAACAGGATAACGCTCGCCCTCATACCGCTGTTGTCTCGCAACGTGCTCTACAGAGTGTCGACATGTTACCTTGGCCTGCGAGATCACCAGATCTGTCTCCAATTGAACACGTATGGGATATCATTGGACGACAACTCCAGCATCATCCACAGCCAGCACTGACCGTCCCAGTATTGACAGCACAAGTACAACAAGCATGGAACTCCATACCACAAAGTGACATTCGAAACCTGTATGACACAATGCATTCACGTTTGCAGGCTTGCATTCAAAATTCTGGAGGTTACACCGGCTATTAATTTAACAGTATTTCACATTTGAAATGCATTTTCTTGAGCTTAAATTAACCTGTGATCTTGAAAATTTAATCAATTAAACATGTTAACTTGACAAATGCATTGTCCAAATTTCATTACTCTACAATAATTTTTTCTTGGTGTTGGGATTTTTTTTTCCGTCTGTGTATGTATATATTTTGAATAAGACTCCGATGTGTCACACTGTTTCGAATGCTTTCGCTACATGTAATTTAATGATGAGGTTGAGACTTACACTGATAGGAGGGTAGAATGAGGGTTGGTATAGAGGAGTGTAGGATTTCTGGTTTCTTTTTTTTTTCTGGTAGATTTTTGTTTACAAGATAGCGCTGAAGAGAGAATAAATGTGCTGTTAAAGTGCGTGCTTTGTTTACTAGAATCATTTAACACATATTTGTGTTAGACAGCTGAGGTAATGATGCCCTTCAGTAGTAGGACAACGTTCATTTAAGCACGGATGTTTACTTCACATGACGTCATCAACATGTATCCGGGGAAAATACCCAATTCGGCTACCAATAATGACGTCATCAAGTGCCGGATGGGGAAAATAGCCAATTCGGCTATCAATAATGACGTCATCAAGTTCCGGGTACACCAAGTGACTGGAAATTTCCGTGACGTCCAAACAAGTCTTCAAAAGTATCCAATTCGACGAACTATAATGACGTCACAAGTACGTGAACTTCCGGGTGTGAAATTCCCAATGACGTAATTCTAAGGCCTTCCCGGACCTCCTCGTTCCGTGGCATCACAATTCGACGAACTATAATGACGTCACAAGCACGTCCATAATTCTAAAGGCCTCCCTAGACTTCCTCATACAAACACACAAATCGAATTAGTGAATTGGACAAGTCTAATTAACTATCGGACTTACCAAAATTTCATCAGCACGAGTCAAAATGTAATCCCCAGACCTCTACGTATTGTCAACAAATTTCAATGGCAAAATTCCGTAAACAGTAAAAGGATACTCTTCGCATTGCCGGTAAACAGTACGTTAAAAAAAAAAATAATTTAAAAATCACAAACTGGGGGTCGAAACTAGAGGGGTTAAATGAAAAACCTAAAAATATTTAAAAAATCACACCGGGATTCGAAACCCTGAGCTAAAATAAAAAAGAATCTAACAGTATGAAATAAAAAGCACATGTGAGGCAAGCATGTGAACGTTCATAATTCTAACCAAAATTTCACCAGCACGAGTCAAAATGTAATTCCCAGACCTCTATGTATTGTCAACAAATTTCAATGACAAAATTCCGTAAACAGTAAAAGGATACTCTTCGCATTGTCCGTAAACAGTACGTTGTGTACCTCAAAAGCTTCTCAGACGAGTTTCCTAGTAGCACTAAGGACATGGATGTTAATGTTTTCCATAAATTTTTCGAAAAATTTATGGAAAACATTAACATGGGTAAGAAAAAATTAATTAAATAATACTTAGACGAAATTTATCTGTGTGTAGACAATTATAAATTAACGTTTTATTTCAGAACCTAATGTATCTAAGGGCCCTGAAACAATGTGTTTAATGGACTATTTATCTGGTGAGCCCAACGTATTTTTTTGTAAAAATTACCCAAATGACGTTGCGAACAAAAATTCTATATAAACATTTTTTTAGATGAAATACCTGCACAGAAGACATCCATCTCAAATCAGTTAAATACCCCTGAGGCTACCGGATACATGGTGAATACAAATGAGATCGATTTCGAAAGTTTCATCGAAAAAATTGACAGAGGTAAAAAAGTATAAAATTAATACCTACTTTTAATTTATCTGTGTAAACAGAATTAAAAATCAGGGGTTTTATTGCAGAACCAAATGTAATTAAGAACGACGCTGAAATGAAATCTCTAATGGAATATTTATCTGGTAAAGCCAAAACTTTTTTGTAAAAATTACACAAATGTAGTTGTGAGCGAGAACTTTATATAAGCATTTTACAGATGGCGTGTCCGTCCAAAACCGACCACGAATTACAATTTCCCATTCTGTTGTGAATATGACGTCTGAACCAAAGAGACAGGGTACGTAATATGCAGTTTTAGGAAAAAAACCACATAGTTTTCTTAGCTATCTAATCTATATCCCTCCCTTTATCTGTCAAATAATTTGAATATTTTTTTTTCTCCAGAAACAATGCTTCAATCTACAGATGCACCAGAGTTAAATTTGTGGGATATACCCGGGTCGTCAAGTGAACCACACGTTTTTCCCCCGATACATATGGGTTCAAGAACAGGTTCTGGCATTACAACCGCAGATATAAGTGGTGAGTCGGAAGTGGTTTTAACCTTCACCCCCAAGGCGACTGCTTACGGTAATCGACTTATTAGCGGCAGCATTTTAAATTTACATCATTTCAAAGAACCAGAAAAGTTTATTAATGCTTGTTTTGGTACTTGGAAAAAACAAATTAATATGATACTAACAAACCCTTCCACACCGATAGTAAAATGTCAGGTGGGATTGGTTTGTGAATTCAAGATTGAAAAAGAAGACCGTATAGAAACCGCATGTATATGTCTCATGTCAAAAATGCGTGAAATCTCAATAAGCAATTCTTTGGGGGAATGGTATAAAGTCTATGTTTCACTAGAAATCATGAACAGATTCAGCGAATTTCAGGACAATAATAGTGGCAAAGCCCTCGATCATATCATCTCCCTCGATATTAATATCGCGAAATTTGAGCCACTTTTCCGCGGTTCATCATACATACCTCTGCCACCAGATATCATCGAAAATCATGCAGTAATCAATATAAAAAACACTGATGAACGGTGTTTTCATTGGGGCATTCTAGCATTTCGCGTAAATGTGGATAAAAACGCGAATAGAGTGTCTAAATATATTGAAGCACGTACCAAGTACACTCTCCATTTCACAGATATAAATTTTCCTGTCAAATTGAAGTACATATCAAAATTTGAGTGACAAAACCCCGATTATTCAATCAACGTCTACGGCTTGGAAAAAGAAGAAAATGGTAAACATATAGTTAATGGGCCTCTACATCTTTGAGTAAACAGACTAATAACGAGGAGCTTAGAAGTAGAGCAAACAACAATTCACTCAGAAGTGAGATACAAACATCGTTTGAAATCGATTTTACTAAGCCAAACTCAATTGGACCACTGCTCGGCTTTTCAAAACGTGTGTTAAAACCAAGTACTAAATTTTATACCTCGGACTACACAGTACAGATTTTCAAAGTTAATGCTTTACGAATAGAGTGTAGCATATGTACAGGTAACTACGTTAACGACAAGCTAGGACATACTTTACACGAGTTTTTCCCTACAGTACCACCAGGATACAAGATTGTGGAAGTTCCTGCTAATGTCATATATCTACCTATCACAGTGAAATCTCTCAATAATATTGTAATTAGAGTCGTCGACCAGGACGGTGAATTGGTGGATTTTAGAGGTGAAACAATTTGTCTTAGACTACATGTAAAGAAACTGGTATAATGGGCGCTCGTTATAATAATAAGAAGCGATCAATACAAACAATGGTCAGTCGTGAACCACCAGTGAAACGTTTAACAGCTGCTAACACACTCTTCTTACAGTCATTAGGTTATACCGTAAAAAATGGATGAAGCTCTGGATATTACTTGTAATGTTGAATTTGATGAGTCGGTTACACGCAAACAGTTTTTGTCTCATCAGTCATATGCAGCAACGACCTTTATTAACAATGATGAGATTCGGATACCTATTCAGAACCAAGATACTTTAACACTGCCTTGTGAAAGCTATCTCCACATAAAAGGAAGATTCGTCAAGGCAGATGGGGCGGGACCAGCAAATTCAAGTCTCTCATCAAATGCATTTGCACATCTGTTTGAGGAAATTAGGTATGAAATTAATGGTGCTGAAATTGATAGAAATCGTAACGTCGGTATTACAAGCACAATGAAGACGTATATTTCAAGTGACCCACGACAAATTGGTGTGTTGCACAACGCAGGATGGGGTGTACACGATCTTGGGAATGGTTACTTCGATGTATGTATACTGATGAATTTATTTTTGGTTTTTTTCGAAGACTTCAAACGGATACTTACCAATGTAAAACAAGAACTGGTATTGATTCGTGCTAGGGATGATGCAAATTCATACATTAAAGCTGCTCAAAATCCTGAAAAGAGTAGGTTTGTCATCAATAAACTTGCTTGGGTTATGCCACATTTGCAAGTGAGTGAAAGAGAGAAATTAGTTCTGCTTAAGATCGTAGAGAGTGGAAAGCCACTTTACATGCATTTTAGAAGTTGGGACCTGCTAGAATATCCATTGCTCCCTATAAGTAAGAAACAAATTTGGTCTTTAAAGACATCGACACAACTGGAGAAACCTAGGTTCGTTATTCTGGGGTTACAAACAGACAGAAAACGCAACGAGGAGACTAGTTCATCTGAGTTTGACCACTGTAATCTCACTAATGTTAGAGTGTTTCTAAATGATGTATCATTCCCATATGAGAACCTGAACGTGGATTTTAAGAAAAACATAGCCTCAGTGCTGTATGACAGGTATGCAAGATTCCAAGAGTCTTACTATGAAAGACATAACTCTACTCCGCTACTTAAACGTGATGAATTTGTCGCTTCTGCACCTCTGGTTGTAATTGACTGTTCACAACAAAATGAGACCGTTAAGACGGGACCCGTCGATATTCGCATTCAATCTGAAAGCAGTGAGAATTTCCCTGCCTAACATCTGCATACTGTCTGATACTGCATGATCGTGTTGTGGAATACACACCCCTGACTAGTGTTGTGCGGAAGCTAACATAAATCAGTGTAGTAATGATCATTCTCATTCATTACCATGAAGACTGTATTCTTGGATGCGCAAGGATTCAAGACAAAGGATGGTGTATTTGTTTTCAAAGAGGTTGGTGTATGTGTAATGCAATCGGACAACATTAGCGGGGTACATCGTATCTGCGTCTCGTCGCCAGCACGTGGAGGTGATGATCCAAGTATTAGATGGTTGACACAGTATTATCATGGAATACCTTGGGATGTTAATGGTATCACATTCATTAAGATGTGTTTTAGTTCTACGCTCTATCACCGATCAATAATATATGAGAAAGGATTGGAAAAGACACGTTGGTTCCAGAAAATTATCAGGAATAAAGTTTGTCACAATATTGAGAATTTGGGGTGTCCTTCTCTACGTAAAATGAAGTTGTGGGGGACAAACTGTAATGGACATATCTTTTCAAATGCTATGTGTGCTCTTAAAAATGTAATTTTATTAGCCCAATGGCCCAATGGTGGGTAGAATAAAAGAAAAAATTGATATACAAGGTGTACAACTTTGCTTCCGCCGTTTTTTTCCTAAAAAATATGACCCTTTATTGAACAAAATGCTTACACAGATATTATTCAAAGTAATGTCCATCGCTGGCCACAACTTTTTCCCATCTTTCCGGCAGTGTGCGAATGCCGCGTTGAAAAAATTGTTCATCTTTGGAGGCGATCCACGAAACAATCCACTCTTTGACATCTTCATAAGATCGGAAGTGTTGCTCAGCCAGGTCGTGGGCCATTGATTGGAACAAGTGATAATCAGAGGGAGCAACGTCTGGAGAATACGGCGGGTGGGGTAGGACGTCCCATTTCAACGTTTCCAGGTACGTTTTGACCACTCTTGCAACGTGGGGCCTAGCATTGTCGTGCAGCAAAATCCCTTATCGTGCCTCTCGCTGTATTGCGGGCGTTTGTCTTTTAATGCTCGGCTCACACGCATTAATTCTTGAGTTTGACGCGAGTCTACACACAGCAATGCCTCCAATTCTGCATCCTCGAAAACTTTCTCTCTTCCGCCACTATGCTGGTCTTCCACGTTAAAGTCACCATTCCTGAAGCGTTGAAACCACTCGCGACGCGTTCTCTCACTAATACAGTCCTCACCATAAGTACTGGAGAGCATTCGATGAGACTCAGCCGCAGTTTTCTTCATATTGAAACAAAAAAGCAGAGCCTCCCGCAAATGACGAGAATTCGGCTCGTACACTGACATTTTCAATCGAGAACAACATTACGATGCACACACAAATCGACTAATGTTTGAATGAGGTTATGTTGACGAAGCTCACAGCTAACTGCCTGACGTCTGCGATATGTTTATCTCGACTGCTACTTACCACTGTAGCCAACTATTGAAAAACGGCGGAAGCAAAGTTGTACACCTTGTAATATCTTTTTTATTTATCAGTTCCTTTTACACGATACTTCAAATTAGAATTAACATCATCAATTAACAACAAATTTTTATATGCCATAATTTCTAGTTTCAGCTGTCCATAGTCCAGTGCAGAACTGGGGTTGTATGACACTTCGTTCACAAAAACATTATCCACATGCACATCTATTAGTTTTTCTATTGGGGCACGGGAATAATCGTGTAGCACTTTTAGAGTCAAAACCTGATGACTCCACGACTTCTTGGTGTTGATGGTATTTGTCACCGCATGCTGAGCATCAATCAGATTCTTCCAAGTAGATTCACCGAGAAACACACCACTTGCAGGTACAGCATTATTGAAAACCCAAATAGTTTTCGTTCCGGACACCATTCGAGAACAGACATTGTGACCCCCGAGTGACACACTCGCTTGCAAATGTTCACTATTACTAAAAAATCTAGTAATTGTATCTATCTCCTGGACCAGTACTTCCCATTCTTCACGTGTAAGTGTAATTTTATTGTACCCAACTTTTTCAAGTACAACTACTGGTTCAAATTCCAGTTTTGATGACAACCCCACACTGAGCCGCTTGGTATCGCTGGCATTTAACTTGTACAATGATACAAAGAAAAGTGCCATTGTAATAGCGGGAACTGAATTATGTGTGTGTGGGCTCACTATTATATATACCCCCGAATATCTGTGTTGTAATGACTTGGATGTCTGGGAAATTACATCATGGAATTATCCTCCACTGTTTACGGAATTATTGACACTGAAATTTGACTTGTGGGCCATTTTTGACTCATGCTGATGAAATTTGGTAAGTCCGGTAGTTAATTAGACTTGCTCAATTCACTAATTCGATTTGTGTGTTTGTATGAGGAAGTCTAGGGAGGCCTTTAGAATTATGGACGTGCTTGTGACGTCATTATAGTTCATCGAATTGTGATGCCACGGAACGAGGAGGTCCGGGAAGGCCTTAGAATTACGTCATGGGAATTTCACACCCGGAAGTTCACGTACTTGTGACGTCGAATTGGATACTTTTGAAGACTTGTTTGTGACGTCACGGAAATTTCCAGTCACTTGGTGTACCCGGAACTTGATGACGTCATTATTGATAGCCGAATTGGCTATTTTCCCCGTCCGGCACTTGATGACGTCATTATTGGTAGCCGAAATGGGTATTTTCTCCGGATACATGTTGATGACGTCATGTGAAGTAAACATCCGGGATCATTAAGGACTCATTAGCGGTGACCTCGTGCTTAAATGAACGTTGTCCTACTACTCCCTTCATTCATATTTTCTTAAATTACGAACCTGGATCAAATGTACACCCGAACTGTAAGAAACAAATAACTTTTTTTTAATTTCATTTAGACAATATCTTACGACCCTTTGGGTACCTCAGACACTTCATTCTTCGAGTTTTATTATTGAACAGTGTCCTATGATAAGAAAGTTCAGTAAAATATGGTAGTTGCAAGTGGTGTGGATGTTTGACTAACGTGTAAATGTCGTGGCTGGAGGGTAACACGAGACGGCGTGTTCTGCTGCTATAAGAAAAAGATTGCCTCACATGGCGAAGAGAAGAAAATGTCTTTGTTGTGAATTTGTGTGGATGTTAGGTTTTGCACTCATTTTACCGCAACGAACTTACGAAGTCTATATTGTTTTTAGTGGTGTTATACCTTCCTCGCATGGATTTGCGGATTCCCCTGCACAGTTCATTTTCGTTCAACAGTCATGAGTATTAATGTTAGCAGTAGGATATTCATTCATTACACACACACACACGATTCTAACAGTAATGACAATCGTCTATGGTGCAGACAGAGGTGTGTCCTACTTATGAATAGCTGTTGACTTTTCGTATATTTGTGTTTGATATGTTGTTCCCATGCGTGCGCATGTAAGTGTCACTGTGTGAAAGAGAGAGAGAGAGAGAGAGAGAGAGAGAGAGAGAGAGATTGGGTGCCTGTGTGGTCGTACATGTGTTTGAGTTTAGTGTGGTTGTGAGGGTAGAATAAAGTAAATTCCGTGTGGTCGTAATGACCTGGTGACAAGCATTATTGTCTGTGCAATCCGCTTCTATCGTAGCCTGTCAGCCTAATCCTTACCGGGAGTGGAATACGAACCATGGAAGCGTTCTGACGTACTTCGCATTACACAGCAAGCTGTGCCAGAGGTGAAGGTCGGTTTAGGGGTCTACGAAAATCCCTGCAGAGACAGGGATTCGAACCGGGGTCCTTTCGATCCCTAGTCGGACACCTTAACCACTGAGCCACCAGATCACTCGCAACAAAATGCATGTAATTCAGTGTCTGCAGTGTGACAGGTTGCCACTAGATTTTATTTCTCCACCTGTCAACACACTGACTGACATGCTTTTTGTGTTCGGGGGGGGGGGTTACGTCTGAATTTGACATTTTTGAGAGAATAATAACTTCTCCAAATGTGTGATTGGACGTACAACAGACCTTTGATACTATCTATGTGTATTTGCACGTTTGCCGCTCTAAATAACACCAAGCCTGTTATTATTTTTTCGCGTTAGGTCCGCCATGATAGGGAGGCTGGAAGTCGCACCATGGTTAGAACCAAACTTATGAGACGTCTGGAGCGTTTAATTTTTAGGGGAGAAATGTTTGTGAAACGTGTTATCGTGCCGGAGGTTGGGTCAAGCGCTTATGAAAATCCCCGCGGAGACGGGGATTCGAACCGGGGAGCTATCGATCTCCAGCCAGACGCCCTAACCACTGAGCTATCAGAGTGCTCGGTTCTTTATCATGTCGGATACCGTGCCATACCTTACACACGACATATACACACAAAGAAGTACGTATGACCTACACAAGTGCACGTGTTCACACTGATACATGCGAAGTGAGAACATGACTTGCATGCGACAAGATCTAAGTTTAAGACAAATATTTTGTGTTGTTTGTTGCAAATGTGTCGACAGCTCGGTGTACGATCGATCACGTGTTTCGCTTTCACTAATGGGCTGCGTGGGAATCACGACCCTTTCCGTGGCCGAGGGACAATTCCCCTTCTCCGGTGACGGAAGTGCATATATGTGATACCTTTTTTGTGCGATGCCTGTGATGCGTGTATGTTATGTGTATTGTGTCACCTGCGTTGTAAATAATGGAAGATAAATGAAGGGAACAGGTGAAATCAGTCTCTTTCCCTTTCATGCCTATGAAGGACACTTGCCGTCCAGACATCCGACGGACGAATCACTCCGCACGCACTGCGGACGGGTTTAACCTGTGCGCTGTCTGGTGGATAGCAATCCTACCCTGCCGGCCAAGTCCTCGGGAAGAGAGTTTCTTCCATCACAAGGACTCGAACCCACGACTAGCGCCGGCCACTACAAAGGTGCGGGTCCACCAATCTGGTGAAGACGACGTGTGTAGCGCGTAGGATCGGTGTCAGCACATCGAAGGACTTCCTTGTTCGTGCGCTCTTCATGGAGACCAATGTGGATTAGCAGTTTTAAGTTTAAATTCGAAAAATAATATACGTGTGCAGTGGCATACTGAAAAGTGTTTGCTATTAATTGAATCATTCGTATAATATTTATTTTTATACAAGACTAGCAGAGAACCCGGCGTTGCCAGGTTTAATTGGGGTTGATTTACCTGCACACCATTATTATATTTCCTATGTGAATTATGTGTACCAACTTCATTAATTTGGCACCATCCATTTCCAGAAGCAAAGTAAACTTCGATATACTCGAACAATTCATAGAACGGAGTGAACTGGATGCTGTGATACGAAATGTCAGTTTACATTTCGGTCAAGGCTGCATTTCAACCTGATCATAACATCTGTTAAAGTTGCTGCTCCCCATCCCCACATTAATACATATCTGGAATATATCGGTTTGTCCCAGCATCACGCAGAAAATCAGATTTTTAATGAGTATTCACAACTTGAAAGCTTGGGGTCCAAGTTAAAAACGACGTAATTATTGAGACGTTAGAACACATTTATTTTATAAATAATCTGGCATACCTTGAAAATTGCAGAAACGATTTTAGGCGAGATTTAAAACCGTGGGTTTCTATATATTAATAAAATAAAAAATATTGGAAATTAAAAGGTGTTGGGCATAAAGGGGGATAAGGGTTTGGATTTAGCAAACCAAATGTAGACAGTATTTTTCTGTTTGTTTCAAAGTATACGTGTGCAAAGTTCCATCGATATCGGATAAAAACTTTAGGTGTATATAAAAACTAAAGGGTGTAAAGTGGAAGAGGGAGTGGTTTTTGGATTTATTTATTTTTTTCGCCAGAAACATTCTACGTGAAAAAATACATATTACGTTCCAAATTTCATGATGGTCGTTCAAACGGAGTCTAAGTCTATTAATGATGGAGATAAAATATATACAGTATACCAACATCCTTTTTTATATATAAGATTTAAAAATAAAGAGTTAAATAATACAAAACAGTGTACTCTTTCAGCTTCTATAACAGCTGCACATAGTTCAGTAATTAGTTTAGAGATAAGTTGTCTGAAAACTCTAAAAAGGTACACAAGACGTTTGTAAAATACGTTGTAGCAAAAAGCGAAGTGTTTTGGCCATCTGATATTCTTGAAAATATTTTTTTGGCATTTGTATCTCGTTTACATATTCTTCGACCGAATACCGAAATTACTAATTCAAATCTTCCAGTGGCATACGACATTTTTTTTTGTTAATTATTTAGGAGTTGTTTTTAAAATGTGATATCCAAAATATAGGGTCCTTCTTCTTTTTCAATAATATATTCTTTTTCACTGAAAGCGTAGTTAATTACATGAAATGCTGCAGCAACCATTTAGACACACAAGAGCTAATCGGAACGATGATAAATGTTCGTACACGTACTGCTGCTTGCTAATATGTGGTTGGTGGAGATAACAAGCCAAACCACCCACAGCAAACACACAAACGTTTGCGAACGCTGCAAACATCGGAAACGATGCGCGCGTGGTGGTTCCCCGTCTTTAGGCCGTCGTCCACTGGAACCGAATTTCGTCCGATTAACCTCGTCCACTGCGGCCAAATTACGTCCCACACATACTGCCAATCCGTCAGTTGCTTCAACGCCAAGCGAACGGGGTATTTGTATAAAATGTTTACTGACTTACATTTAGTAAAAATAGACTTTGCTTTGCTCTGGCGTAATATTACAAAAGTCAAGGCTGAACCTGTGAGGCGCGTCCTGCCCTGCAAATATTTTGAAATTCAACCTCGCATTTTATAGTTATTTTCTAACCAAAATTCTAAAACAAAAATTTGAAATTTATTATTTAACTTTAGAATATTTTACTATATTGTATCTAGAAGAATGTAGAATTGCTGAGATAAAAAGAAAACAATTGAAAATCATTAAGATATTCAATACAATTTACTAACATCGCTCTGAACAATTATAGAAGATAAATAATGCGAAGTTGAGAGTTATGTTGATGTTGCCAATTTCACAAAAGTCAATATTTCAGTTTAAAAAATAAATTAACATACTAAAAAAAAAAAAAAAGATACAAAAAGAAGGATTATAAGAAACTAGCAAATTCTGTTTTGATGTGGGCTCATAGACTGCAGCCTATATAGCCTATGCCTAAACGCGGTCCCGACAAGAGTGATATCTGATAATCGTTTGAGAATATTCCAGTAAGAAATTCTAATAATTTACTGTACAAATTTTTAGTGAAATGATTATTATAACTGCGTAGATTCACTTTCATACTAGATATTTTCGTTAATACATTTATATTGGTTGCGTATCACCACAGCGTATGAAAGAGTTCGAAAAATACAAATTAAGATCAAATAAAAGATAAGACGTGAAGACTTGTTCATTAGGAGCACAACATGCGTTTCCCATTCGGCCGAATACATCCGACTAATCCCCTTTCAATGGGGTCGGTCCGTCACTCGGCCGTATTCGGCCGTATTCGGCCGAGCAGGTCGTGTCCAGTGGACACGTGACAATGCCTTTACCTGTCTCGGGATTAGTCGGCCGTATTCGGCCGAACAGTCGGTCGGACGAATTCGGTGCCAGTGGACGTTGTCGCAACCACCGGAGCCAACGGCTCACGCAAGTAGCGACGACTCTGTCGCGCTACCTGTTGCGACCTGCTACCGGCGTGTAATCTAGAGGTGGCCACATTCTCCTCTTTTGTACACATGCAAGCCGTTAGCTCAGAGTTAGAAATATTATATCGAAAAAATGTTCCGCCTGAGATATTATTGATTACTTTTATTCCTGACACTGTTACATTTAGTTATACTCTCTTGTAGCGTACAGCCGCCGACCTCCCCCCGGCACAAACCGTGGAGCCAGCCTACTTCGCCCTGCACCTCCATATAAAAAAAAAAACAGGCGCCCAAATCAACAAAATCGGCCGACAGCTGTGCTGGTCAGGGTCACATATTAGTGCTTTTTCCTGTTTTAGTTGCTACCGCATTTATGGGATTATTTACATTAATAGTATTAACATAATTTGTTTTTTAATCATGGTCTTAAGGGAAGATTAGCGGTCCAGTTTAGCCTCTAGATGCTGGGTCAAATGTAAATGGAAATAAATAAATAAATATTAGTGCTTAGTACCAAAACACTATGCTATCCCGGTTACTATACATGATACAATCTGTGGAACTCTATTTACATCTTATTACAATTATTTTGTTAATTATGACCAGAACATTATTAAATACACACTATAAATACAAATTTAATTATGTATTAATCAAACAGAAAGGGAGAAAATAAACTATTGTACAAAAAACGTCAGATATAGTAAATGGTCACACTGTTGCTAATGACTGTTTTCTGTTTGTCCGCAGGTGAGTATTCCGCCCTGCTCGCTGACGCCACTCCACTGCTGAGTGGTGAGTGCGCAAACTGCCAACCCTCTCTGTTCAAGTCACTGTGAGTATGTCTAAATAAATAAAGAAAGATATGGGCAGTCATTGAGGAGTGCCGACTGAAGTGAAAACTTAAAACTATGAATATCATACGCGCAAGACTTCATACAGATATACTAACTAATAATTGCGTGTGGTCGTAATGACCTGGTGACAGTGTTTCTATGGTCTGAGTCGGCGCACTGATTCAATGTAACCTTCATGGGTGTTCAGTAGGATAGCGTCATAAAAACATGACGTTTCGACAGCTGGCTCTGCCGGCCTCATCAGGTGCGGAAAGCTTCAGGTGTGGAAAGCTTCAGGTGTTGTACGCTGGAAGTCACCGCCTAGACTGGCTTAGTAGAGTCGGTTACTGACTTCGGACGGACTACTAAGCCAGTCTAGGCGGTGACTTCTAGCGTACAACACCTGAAGCTTTTCGCACCTGATGAAGACAACAGAGCCAGCTGTCGAAACGTTGTGTTCTTATGACGCTGTGCGGCTGAACAGCCGTGAAGGTTACATTCGTTGTTTCTATTGGCTACGCGTTGCGCCACCTTAACTTAAGTCGGTAGTGCTCCAGGTACGGTTTAACGTGGAATCCGAACCACGGAAGCGTCCTGGTGTACCTCACAGTACATACACAGTAAGCTGTGCCAGAGGTGAGTGTCTATGAAAATCTCCGCCGAGACATGGATTCAAACAGGGAATCTTTCGTCGCCCAGTCATACATTTTTTTGTTTTTACTTATGGGTTTACGCCTCGTTGACATCAAGGATATGATAGGCGGGAAAGGATGGGGGGGGAGGAGTTGGCAAGGAACGGGAAGGAATTCGGCCATGGCCTTTTTGAAGGAAGCATCCCGACACTCGCCTGGAGTGATTTCGGGAAACCAAGGAATAGTTAAATCTGGGTGCTAGGACTAATGCGAGGCCAGAGCGTTAAACCACGCGCGGTGCCAGTCATACACCTTAATCACTGAGGCACCAGGCCGCTACAGATACACTGTTAGTCCACAACCCGAAGGTAGGTCGAATCTTCGCGAAGGAGATGTACCATGCTATTCCGTCAGAGGCGGGAAGGCCAGTGCCTTTCCTCAGGGCCCTACAGTTAAACGAGGATCATAACCGCGGAAGGTCCCGGCGTGGTTCATATAATCAAATACAATTCCTAAAAATTCATGCTCACCACGGGATTTGAACACGCGACCGCAGAGAGGAACTTTCGGAAGTAATCGCCATAACCGCTGAGCTACCAGACCGCCTTGTTCTGAAGTATACGCGTGCTAAGTACTATCAAATTCGAACACAAACCGTGGGTTTATATGAACAACGTTGAAAGAAATTAAGGTGTAGGGGGGGAATAGAGGGGAGGGTTTAGGTTTTTGTAAATCAAACATAAACAGTATTTTTCTTGTTGTTTTAAGCTATACGTATACAAAGTTCCATCTGTTTGTATAAAAAACATTGGCAAAAAAAAAAAAATCATTTTTATGTATTAAATACTTCACTGCTGTTCAAGCGCTACAGATATACGTGCTATTACTGCATGTTGGTGGCGGCAACTCATAAGATTTGGTCGCCTGACGCACCAATACAAGTTTGCGCTTCAACAATAATCGATATACGGGTTTGTATCTCTTTGATATCCCAGTGATTAGAACCGGGCAGGGAATGCAGGGCAAGGACCTAATAGGCTCTTTAGGGGAACCGTACCGCCAACTCGCGTGTCGTGATTTCCGATGCCCGGACGGGGATTCGAAGCGAATGGTGGTACCGGGCACGGTGAAATAGTATCGACACGACTATCTGTACAGGTTGGGAGGAAGCATGGCGCCTTGAAGACCATCGCCGAACTCCTCTCCAGCCTCGCCGTCCATATTGTATACGTGGGAGGACGGTTGGTTCGGTGCGCCCGACGCGTCGCCGATACAGCAAACTTCGCCAGCGAGTGCGCCGCCGTCCGGCTTGTGATTCAGTCGCCGGAAAAATCTATTAGCAGCGAAATGAGGCGGACTATTCCCGGCGCGGCGCGGCGCACGGATGGAGATTACTTCGCAGCCTACGCAACACTCAAACACGACGCGACACTCGCACAAATACCATAGTGTCTGAAATTTTAATATTCTTATCCCTTTTGACCGCAGATTAGGGAGCGTGCATAAACCACCTAGCTCAATTTTTGGCCTCCTGTGAACGCCTCTCTCCTCCCCCCCCCCTCCACGTAGCCCCACGTGGGTTTTGTCTCTAACCCCTCCACCCCCCACGTAGCACGTAGCTTTTTTCCATATTGATTCCAGAAGACATTTTTCATTGTTTCCTCTTGCCACATTATCGTAAATTACATACGGGGATAATTAAATGATGGAAATAACTATTTACATGCTTCCGTGTGTTATGTATCTCATTTTAACTGTGTCAAATAATATGGAAGAAAAGCTACGTAGCCTGGCTCGGAACACCCCCCCCCCTCACGTAGCCCAGCGTTGCTTTCCAGCCAACCCCTCCCCCCCAGACCGAGCCACGTAGTTTATGCACATTCCCTTATGATTGGCTATGCATTATGCAGGTTGTTGGGACATTCGTATTGCTAGTGTTGAGTGGAGGGGACTGGATAGATCAAGCTGGGAACGCGGACTCTTATCAGGATACGAAAAAAATGAAATCGGTGAAAATAAATATTGAAGTTCCTCAGCCGTCATCTTTATGCTCTGTCAACAACAGATATATCTTTCTGTGTTAACTGAGAAACCTTGTTCAGTTGTTTAGATTGTCATGCTGATAATTTGTTAATAACCATAGTTCTGTTTGTTTAATTAATGGGCATTTTCACGCTTGACTTACACGTTACCAGCCATCCTCGTTCATATTGTTTGCTGCGTGAATATTTTGATAGTCTCCTTCACTTTTCATTCGATATAGCCCTTTGGTTTGGCCAGAATGCTTGCTTGTTCCTGTAGCTGTAGTAGGAAATGATGGGTAAGAAAAGAAGTTTGTGGAAGAGGCTTGCAGGGATGATAGGCATGCGGGATTGGTTAATTTGTTGGTGGAGGGAACAGTCGAAAGTAAGAACTACAGAGGAAGACAGAGATTAGAATATATGAAGCAGATAATGGAGGACCTAGGATGTGAAAGATATGTTGAGATGGAGAGGTTAGCGCAAGACAGGAAGGGATGGAGGTAGGCAGGGCTTCGTCAAACCAGTCGAACACTGATGACAGTAAAGAAATGAATACTAAAATTTAATTTAATTTATTTAGTTTATTTCGTGTTCGTATTAAAGTGTCTAATTTTCACTTAGCGTATTGAAAATTTAAGTAGTTAATTACTATATTTTTGTAAATTACATCACGTTAAAACGTACAGAAAACGGAAATCAGAACTTCCTGATAGCTGAGGAAACATCGGAAATGTAGAAACGAATTTTGTTATATGACGATTCCCCCCTCTTCTCCGGGGTAACAATGGCTACTCAAAAATTAAAATAATCGTCACGTGAAGCATCGGGCAAACTCACTAATCGATGTTCGGACTGCGGTTCTCGAGCTTTGTATGTCTCCACTCTCTATACATAATGACTGGATGTGAATTCGGTGTCGAAGGCGCGATCTTTAAACTACACTGCCTTAGATAACTGATCTGATTGTTTTTATTTACTTCTTGTCTCAGACCCTTTGACTGCTGTGGTTAGCTTTATTATTTACTTTGTGTCTCGTCACTCTCTATTATACAACGGCTGCCCGTGAATTTGTTTTCGAAGGAGCCATTCTCGAACTCCTGTACTTGCAGTAATCGTTTCTATCGCGTCTATAATATATGGGTTCGGTATTGGCGGCTGTACGTGAACTGCGAGTTTGTATTAACTTTATTTGCGTCACTGTCCCTCCTTGAATTAGACGTTGTTGTTGACTTCACTGCCTAGGCAGTAGATCGGAATTCGGTTTTGAGGGAGCGACCATAGTACTGCTACCGCGCCTGGTATTCAGGACGGTAAACAGATGTAGGTTTTTCATGGTTTACCTAAATCGCTCTAAGTGAATATCGGGATAGTCGGAATTCCTCACCAATCGTATTCCCCCTTTCGTCTTCTCCTTGTTTTAATGATCTTAACGTCGACGAGCCATAAATACTTGAGCAAAAAAAAAAAAAAAAAAAAAAAAAAAAAAAAAAAAAAAAGTCACCTAGTGACAAACTTTCGGCAGACCGTAATGTCCGTTTGTGTCATTGAAAGGGAAGTTGTGAAGGACGGGAGGAGGGTGTCTGGGCCTGTTAAAGCCTGGGTTTGATCTGCAGGAGGGCACATGGCTCTACCAGTAGCACCGCTCGCTAGCCAGACCACTGAGGCAGACTCACACACAGGCTGCTTTCCTCAATGCTGCAACAGGTGCATATTAAGGGTAGTGACTTCTACACGAAAGGCGAGCCACAGTGCAGCGAATGTTGCAAAATATTCCCCCGAAAAATCAAATGTGTCACGAGTTGTTTATCCTGATTTTGGAATATGTAATGTATCCCATTAGGGGACTTACATTAATGACGTGAGGTGTTGTTCCGGAATTAGGGACCCCCCCTCTCCCCTTCTGGTAAGACTTAGTGAGATTTGCTCGGACCCCCTTCTAAAATGAAATGACGTGAAATTTTGGCGGAGACCCCCGCCCCCCCCCCCCCCCCCATACCAATCGACCTCGCAACTTTTTGAGATTTTTTTTTTTTTTTTAGGTTTCGCGCTCCCAAGATCATTTATACCACCCTTAAAGTCGGGTTTTGGACGAAAATACCACCCCCACCCCCCGCCTTCAAATTCGAGTTTCGTGAGATTTCACCGGACCACCCCCCCCACAACCCCTATTTCACCTCACGTAATTAATTGACGCTCCCCTACATTGAAACTACACGATTGTTTGAAAATAGTAACGTTAACACATGATTACTTCTCTTAGAGGGGAACTGATGAAATGTTTCGTTCTGTCTCTTAAAACATCGGAAATTAAACTTCTTGTTCTTTCGTACACTTAACCACTAACTTAACTTAACTTAGTCCACAACCCGAAGGTTGGTTGGATCCTCCCGAAGGAGGCGTACTAAGCCATTGTGTCAGAGGTAGGACGGCCAGTTCCTTTCCTCTGGGACCTACAGTTTAACGTGGAATCCGAACCACGGAGCGTCCTGGCATAGTTCATATGATTAAACACAACTCTCAAAATTCCTGCGCCTGCCGGGATTCGTGCCCAGGGCAGGAGCAACGAAAGTTTTGAAAGCAAGCGCTTAGGCACTGAGCTACCAGAACGCTCACTTAACCACACAAACATGTTATTCTGAAACGAACCAGTGTTAACTGAGGAACCACGTGAGATATAATTGTACGCTAAACCAAGGAGTTTCCCCTCACTAAAACACTCCGTTATTGTGTGTTCCAGAAACAAGAAATGTAATAAAACTCGAGCAACAAGACATTCGCTGGCAGGAGACTCTCTCGACGAGCAGTGAAGGCCGAGTATCAAAAATAAGGTACAACTCCTGAACATAACGCTGCGTGTAAACTAAATCGACTGGTAACAGTGCCCCTTTACAGGTTAAATATCTAAATTATATTGAAATTAAACCCACGAAGTAAAGTTGACCGCATTGTGTTTGAAATATGCGCTTTATTAAAGCATAGACTGTAATGAGTGAAAAGATAACTAAAACAAAGGCTATGGAACTAACAGCAAGTATGTAGTGATCTTAGTGTCACCTCTTTTCGTTTGAAGCGTAGCGACTGAAGAATTTGCCACAAGTAATGCAAAGCTAGGGCTGGTCCGCCCCCCCCCCTCCCTCCCTGTGACGTAGATTCGTGAGGCGACTGCGCTTCTCACGTCTCGCTATTCGTCCGCTGGCCCGAATCACAACAAAACTTTGGTCTATTTACCATGTTAGTTCGGTTTTAGTCCCACATACTTGCTTCAGGGAAGATCCAGTACATTTATATCATCCACATTAAAAGAATTGTCAACAGTGAAAAAAAAAGTCTTGTCACATGTGACGTTTTCACCTGAGTTGAATAGAATGCCGGGCACAAAGCTCTCCCGGTCCGGAAACAGATGGGAACGCGAGGACGGCAGATCGTCAGTGAACGTGTTGTCCCCTTCTTGAAAGCGACTCGCAGCTTCCTCAGTATGCCTCTGTGACGGTTTCGCCTTCCGGCAACTGCGGTTCCTCGGACAGCGGAAAACAGATCCCAAGAATTTGTATTAGAAGGAAGAGCTTGGTCTTCTGCGGAGAGGGTTAACTGCACTTCACACAGTCGCAAATTTTCTGCAAACTGCCCTGGATCGGCTTCAGGAAACATCAAGATTTTTCGCAGACACCTGCTGTCAATGTTTCGGCACCCAATGCGTATGTCAGAATACAGGGTGAGTCGAAAAGGACTTCACAATTTTGGAGTGACATTTTTTTTTTTTGTCGTCAGTCTTTCGACTGGTTTGATGCAATCCTCCATCCTTTTCTATCCTGTGCTAACCTTTTCATTTCTACATACCCACATCCTCAATTATCTGCTTCATATATTCTAATCTCTGTCTTCCACTACAGTTCTTACCTTCGACTGTTCCCTCCACTAACAAATGAACCAATCCAGCATGTCTCAAAATATGACCCACCAGCCTGTCTCTTCTTTCTGTAAGCTACTTCCACAAACTTCTTTTCTCACCCATCATTTCCAAAACTCGCTCATTTCTTACTTTGTCTGTCCACCTAATTTTCAGCAATCTTCTGTAGCACACATTTCAAATGCTTCAATTTTCTTTCTTTCCGGTATTCCTAAAGTCCATGTTGCGCTACCGTAAAGTGCTGTGCTCCACACATAGAGTTTTAAAAAATTCTTTCTAATTCCTAGATCAATATTTGAAACTAAAAGATTTCTCTTTTTCATGAAGGCTCTTTTTGCTAGAGCTATTCTGCTTTTAACATCGGTTGTAATTTTGCTTCCCAAGTAACAGAACTCACTTCTCCTATTGCATCCGATCCTATTTTTATATTTAATCTACTAGTGTTGGTATCATTTCTGCTACATTTCATCACTTTTGTTTTGCTTTGATTTGATTTATATTCAGTCCAAAATGTTCTTTCAGTATTTTGTTCATGCCATAACAAAGAAATTTGTTTAGATAATTTGTAGGATCGGTAGATGCGTGATTTTGTAGCAAACAACCTGGCATAGTGCACGAGTACACCATTCGGCCACCAGGGGCGCCAGCGTAGTGCACAGTTAAAATGGCTGCTTTCACTGGTGCGGAACGTGCTCGCTGTGTGTTTTGGTTTCATGAAACTAACACTGCCACAGCTGTTGGGCGTGAATATCTCACCGAATACGCTAAAGAACCTCCAAGCAGGCCTACAGATTACTCTTGGCACCAGAACTTCCGCGACATGGTACTAAATCACCAGGTCGCCCGCGTATTGTTGAACAGCTCAGGGAGAGCTTTGCCCGCAGTCCACA
This sequence comes from Vandiemenella viatica, assembly GCA_031002005.1. NCBI lineage: Eukaryota > Metazoa > Arthropoda > Insecta > Orthoptera > Morabidae > Vandiemenella > Vandiemenella viatica. Next base: position 355,333 of record CM061918.1, on the reverse strand, counting down.
AATATCAACGCGACGTGCGTCTCGCGAGACTGGCATTCCACCAAAGACTGTCTGGCGAGTACTGCGTAGACGTCTACACTTGAAACCATACAGAATCACAATGGCACAGCACATTAGTGATGCAGAGGAGGGTGCTCGGGGGGGGGGGGGGGAATTCTGTGCGAAAAATGCTGTTTCGGGTAGAGGACGACGAGACATTCGTGAACACAATAATCTTCAGCGATGACACAATATTTCATACCCATGGCATTGTGTGAACACCCGCAACTGCAGAATATGGGTCAGTGAAAATCCACATGCAACCCTGCAACACGTTCGTGACAGTCCCAAAGCTAATGTGTGTTGTGCCCTTAGCAAACTGAAAGTGTGCGACCCTTTCTTCTTCATGGAGAAAACACTCACTTGCTATTGTGTGTTTGGATATGCTTGAAAACTAACTGCACAGATCAGTGAAGATGGCCGAGATGGGGTGGTTTACTTCCAGCAAGACGGTGCACCACCTCATTTCCTCACGGAAGTTCGATGTTTCCTCGATAATCGCTTGATTGGTGGATTGGCCGTAAAGGATTGGCCCAGACTTGACACCACAGGATTTCTTTCTCTGGGGTTTCATTAAAGATCGTGTATATGTTCCTCCCCTACCAAACAATTTGGCCGACTTGAAAAATCGAATCTACGTTGCCATTGCACAAGTTAGGGAGCGTGCATAAACCACGTAGCTCCATTTTGGCCTCCTGTGAACCCCCCCACGTAGTTCTACGTAGCTTTTTTACCTTTTGATTCCAGAAGACATTTTGTACTGTTTTCTCTTGTCAGACTATCGTAAATTACATATGGAGATAATTAACTGAGGGAAATAAATATTCACATGCTGTTGTGTGTTATAAAAGGAAAGCTACGTGGCTTGGCTCGGACCCCCTCCCCCTCCCCCCACGTAGCCCAGCGTAACCTTCCAGCCAACCATTCCCCCCCCCCCTGAACCGAGCCACGTAGTTTGTGCACGCTCCCTTATGCCCGATTTACTGCAACGAGCGTGGGAAGAAATTGACTACCGGTGGGACGTTTGCCGCATGACAAATGGTAGTCACATAGAACCAAAATGACACTTGACACTTTTATGTTAAACGTCAGTTTGTTTGCTAAAAAATGACACTCCTACTGATTCTGTAAGTTATTTCAATGAATGTTGCTCTCGACGGAAGCTAATTGAAAAATTCTCGACTGACGTATTTCGGAATGACAGCAAAGAAATATTGCTACCAGCCACAATCATATCTCGGAATGACCGCGAAAATAAGATAAGAGAAATCAGGGCCAGAACCGATTCATTTCTCTACTCTTTTTATTCCACGAGTGATTAGGGAGTGGAATAGAAAGGATTACCGGGCGAGTAAACACAAAATCGGACAGGAGTTGCTTCCGATAAAGCACTCCGGCCATCCTGATCTGGGTTTTCCATGGTTTCCCTAAATCGCTCCATGCGAATGCTGGGATGGTTCCTCCAATAGCCCATGGGCGCCACCTGCCATATCCCGTATATCCCTTCCAAACCATTACCTTTCCTGATAGGTGCAATGCACCCTCCGCCAAACACTTTTAGTGAATCGCAGAGTAATAGTAATAGTAGTCTATATCATTCCAGTGTTGTAAAGTGTTTTTTTGACCCGCCCTGTGCTGTACATTGAGTATCGTCATTGCACGAGGACATTGCGTCGACTCCCCGACTGGCCATCCAGTTTTCAGTTCTCCAAGTTACTCCAGGAGAATGCGGGGACGGTTCCTTCGAAAGGCCGCGGCCGAGTCACTTGCTGTTCCTTGTCGCCGCCCGCAGTGACCTCGGCGGGTGGGACTGAGGCGGCCACATGTTTGATGTGCAGCACAGTGCAGCGCGACCCCTGACCTTAGCGGCGCGCCGACCGCCGCGGGGGCGGCACGCCGCTCGATACGACGGCCCTCCGCCCCCGGCCACCTCCGGCGCGGCGGCCACAGCTGTGCCCTGTCGGGGGCGCTGCAGTCGCGAGCAGCGCTACCCACGCGTCCAGCGGCGCACAATCTCTCCAATAGTTTCTCCTGTCATCGCGACTGGTGAATTAAATATTTCGTCGCTTTCGTAAAAGGTGTTGTTCCCATGTTAGACAGACGTTGTAGACAGTCGTCGCAGCCTGGTCTCCGTGTCGTTTCTAAGTCGCTCTCGTTACTGCTGTGGCAAGCGGCCGAACTACAATGAAACCCTCCGATACGGATCCCCAATGTCACACAAATGTGGACGGACCAGGGTTTCGTACACTATCTCCTCTGCAAGAGCGTCACAACCCTTGACAGTTCGATGTATGAATCACAGCTTACCTAAGACCGAAGTTACGTGCTGTTCCCATTTCATGTTTATTTCTACCGTTGCGGTCAAATATTTCACAAACGTATTTAACAAACGAATTGATTTTTTGCCCTGCACATTGCGTTCGTCTCAGTGAGACGAGAACTGGTCGACGGAGGACAGGGCAGGTGAACGTACTTTGAACAGTGTATGACAAGGGACGCATCACACCTTGAACGCTGGGAACCGCACGAAAACATGCTTAGTAATAAAGTGGTGTGTGTCATTTCCATGCAAAACATTGCATTCTACCTCAATTAACATACTGAGACTTTAAGACTACTATGTGCCAAACCATAAGTGAAGTTACATGATTGTTATTTCATCATGAAATTTCAATCTGTGATTTAAAATTTTTTTTTTGATCTGTTTAATGTCTTTTTTAACAGCGAGGTCTTTAGAGACGGGAAAGGATGGGGGACAAGGAATGGGAAGCAATTCGGTCATGGCATTTTTTGAAGGAAGCATCCCGGCATTTGCCTGGAGTGATTTGGGAAACCTTGGAAAACCCAAATCTGGATGCCCGGATGGGGATTCGAACCGTCGTCCTCCCGAATGCGACACCAGACCGAGCGGGGCGGTGTAACGGTTAGCGTTCTCGCCTCGCATTCGAGAGGACGGCGCGGTTCGAATCCCCGTCCGGGCATCCAGATTTGGGTTTTCCATCGTTTCCCCAAATCACTCCAGGCAAATTCCGGGATGCTTCCTTCAAAAGGCCATTGCCGAATTCCTTCCCATTCCTTGCCCCCATCCTTGCCCCCCATCCTTTCCCGTCTCTAAAGACCTCGATGTTATAAAGAGACGTAAAGCAGTTAAAAAAAAAGCGAGGCCAGAACGCTAGCCGTTACACCACCACGCTCGGTGATTTAGAATCAATTTGCTGCACCTACTGTGATGTAATATGCTTGGCGAAAGGCAGGTTATGACAGAGACATACCAACATCATCATTTGGCTTTTGATACTGGGCTGCGTGAATGTCATAAAGTGGCTTTAGTGAGGTGTGCATATTGTTCTCTTCCACTTTGTTTTAACCACTTCATCGAAATCCCGCATCTACACATCGAGGACTAATATAACCACTATCAGTTGTGTGCTACTGCTGTTTAGCGCTATATTAAACAATTTAAGTAGAGAGTTTTTGGTATTGTTGATTGAAAATATAACGATACACTGATGTATTTGAATTACGTATAATTTGCTTCATATGGTATTAATATCTTCTTACTTCGTTTCTCTCTATTAAAATGTTATTTGAGTAGAATGCAATGTTTTGCATGGAAATGACACACACCACTGTTTTGTTTATGATCGCTTGTTATTCATGCGGTTCCGAGAGTTCGTGGTCAGAGGTGTCCCTTGTGAGTGGCGATGAGCTGGTGGAGATTACTTAGGAACCACTACCCTGACCCACTACATACAAAGTAGCAACATTACCTTTTTATAAACGTGTGCGCAACTTTAGGATTTTCTCGGTATTTGGGAACAAGCATCTGATGGTCTACAGCCGCTATATTAACTCCGAAGGCGCCGCTGCCAAACTGTACACATTACGTGCTGCGCTCATATATATATATATATATATATATATATATATATATATAAAGATGAATGTATGTATGTTTGTTTGTTTGTTTGTTGTTCATACAAATCCACAGTTTTCATGCGATTTCGATGAAAGTTTGCACACTTATCCTTTGCAACAAGGAGAAAAATTTTCTGTATAAATAATACATTTTCTCTTACAATTTCGAACAATTACTGACGGCGATAAACAGACCAGGATGTGTAGGTCTCTGTACTGCCTTTACATATAGCGGTCTGGTAGCTCAATGGTTAAAACGCTTGCTTACTGCTGTTTGCATCGTGGTCTCCGGTTCAAATCTCCGTTGAGGCAAAGATTTTTAAAAATTGCTTTTGATTGCAAGAGTCACGCCTGGACCTTCGGCATGTCGGATTGAATGTTAAACTGTAGATATCACAAATTTACGGGTCGAATGGCAAGCAAATCGTAGGTAGTCTTGCAATACTGTAGATGTACACTTTTTTGCGTTATAATGATCCTTCAGCCGTTGTTCGCAGTCAGAGAGAGAGAGAGTGAGTGGTGGGGGGGAGTGTGTGTGTGTGTGTGTGTGTGTGTGTGTGTGTGTGATCTGCAGTAAAAATAAATACGGAAGTAGGTCTCTGTCTTTTTATTACGTTTTGACGACTAAATGACTATACCGGTATTGATAAGAAAATCTGTAGGAAAGGCACAGGACATTTTTCCGGTATGATAAACAGTTGTAGTCACGAAATTTTGAGAACTTACCGCATGGTGACAGAAATATGTTGGAAACTGATTCTCTTGAAGAGACAGGTTCTACGGTAGAATGATAGCTTTCCTGTCATATTATGCCGACTCGGTGTTGTTTGGGACCAATCCTTCGTTACCAACAACTTTCTATATTCAATTCTGGCAAAGAAATTCCTAATCCACGCGTACGAATTCGCGGGTATCAGCTAGTTTAAACAAAAATACTCTGTTTGAAATTTTGGTAAATTATGTTTTAAGGTTTAAGCAGGGAGGGTCGAAGCATGTGGGACTATCTGTTAGTAGTGCAATTGAACATTTATAAACTTTTTTACCCAGGAACACTAAAATCGGCCATATCCATGCTTAAACGAAAATAAACTAAAAACTTATCTAATCTAGAAAACGAAGTGTTTATTTTGAAAGTGCTCTTTATTGATGCAGCTGTTGTAATGAGTGCATGTGGACCTGAAGTGCTGCCGCCTCGTGGACGGAACACTAGTCGTAATGCACACAGGCTGGGGGCGGTGCGTAGGCAGCTTACACGATCTCGTGCATATCGACTCTGGAGTAGCTGTATTCCACAAAGATAACGCAGTCGCTCTGCAAAACCAAAACAGAATTGCGCTACTGGCAGCAGGCACTGCACTGGGGAGTATGTCTGTGGGCTGCGCCCCAGCCTGAATGCAGCACAGTGCAAAGATGTCACGCATGCTGGCTCAGCATGGACAGAAGCAGACTGGTTTGATGCAATCCTCCATCCCTTCCTATCTTGCGCTAACCTTTTCATCTCCTTATATACCGCTTACAGCCTACGTCCTCAATCATCTGATTCATATATTCTAATCTCAGTCTTCCTCTGCAGTTCTCACCTTCTACTGTTCCCTCCACTAACAAGTTAACCAATCGTGCGTCAGCAACATAGCAGCGAGTAAAATGAAACTTGTTAGAATCAGAGCGCGGTTACAAGAACGCACAACATACGGGCACACTGAAGAGTGGCTGCAGAAGGCGCCGCTCAAATTTTATTCGCAAGGTAATTTGCCTTATTATGTTGGTAGAAATAAATCCGATTTTCATCAAACGCTGTGGGCAAACTGTTTTAACACTCGTACTTTCAACGTGAGAATAGAATTTGATGCAGAAGAAGAAGAAGAAGAAAAAAAGCTGTTCACAAAAAACATTATTTCTGAGAGGAATGACTACTGTAGTTTGGGTGGCAGAGTGTGGTATGTAGGCCTTTTATTTGTTGTTCCTTTACGTCTCGGCGACGTCGAGGTCATTAGAGGCAAGATAGGACTGGGGACAAGGAACGTGAAGGAATTCGGCCATGGCCTTTTGTAACAAGCATCCCGGAATTCGCCTGGAGTGATTTGCCGAAATTATGGAAACCTGAAATCTGGATGCCCGGAAGGGGATTCGAACCGGCGTCCTCCCGAATGCGAGGCCAGAGCGTTAACCGCTCACCCACCACGCTCGGTGCTGTGTAAGAGATACTCCATACGAATAAAACATATCTTTTCGTGGAAATGCGATCAGTGTGCTACTGCCTGAGGATGACACTGGCAATCTAACAGAACGGAGTGAGAAGAAATAGCAATTTCAGAATGGGACATTTGGGGTCTAAAAGTAAACCAAACCAGGAAAAAAATCGCTAAATGTGGGATAAGAAAAATGCCACCAACAGTAGATTAAATATAAAATATTATGTTCTAGTTGAAAATTAAAGAAAATTGATTATTTCTTACTTTCTTTTCAGTAATTTGTGTGGCGTCTGATCTGTCAAATTTGTTTACTGAATCGCTACAGATAAAATATTATTAACATTGACACAGGCACAAGACATGAATTTAACGTCCATATACTACACACTTACAACAATGGCATCGTCTATATACACATTTACTACAGTAGCACTGTATTTTCCGAAAGTTTGTTTGGCAGCCAGTTTTACTGTCTTTACTAAAATGGTCGCCACTTTCAGCGGAGATTTTTTAGTTGCTAGGAGAGAGTGGAGTGAGGGTATTCCCTGGATTTAGGAGTATCGGGAGTCTGAGGCGCGCTGTGTCGTCCTGGGTTCTGATTGGTCCTGCCCACTGAGCTGAGCAGTGACGTCGAGGGCGAGTGAGGTGGCCTGGGCGCTCAGCTGGGTGCGGGGGTGAGCCAGGCGGGCGCTACTCCCACACGCTGCGGGGGAGTCTCTGATTCGCGGAAACACTCCGCGCTTGCAAATCCGATCAAAGGTCACCAGGCAACCGTTTACACGGCGTGGGAGGGTGCCACTCCAGCCGTTTTTAGCTTTTTAAGGTTTTTTTAGTTTCTGTCTAAAACACAAAACCCTAATGAAAGCGCTCTCCAATCCGTCTGTAAGTCACTTCAACTTAGAAATCTGACATTGCGCCCACTTTGTTTCCTACTTCCACAAAATCTGAACACTGTAAAATTTGGAATTACACTCGAGTGAATCTGTACTCATATTATAAATGCGAAAGTATCATTGTTTATTTTTATTTATTTATTTATTTATTTTCCATATGCAACATAGCCCAGCACCTAATATCTAATCTGGGCCCTTATTTCCATTATTTAACAAGTACATATATTTTATCCTATATATATAAATATACAGGGTGTTACAAAAAGGTACGGCCAAACTTTCAGGAAACATTCCTCACACACAAACAAAGAAAATATGTTATGTGGACATGTGTCCGGAAACGCTTACTTTCCATGTTAGAGCTCATTTTAGTTTCGTTAGTACGTACTGTACTTCCTCGATTCACCGCCAATTTCAGGAAGGTAGAGACTCTTCGTGCTCGTATTGTGGTCGGCTGTGATACAATACGCCATTCTCCAGGGCTGCATCAGCGCATCAGGGATTCAATGCGACGGAGGGTGGATGCATGTATCCTCGCTAACGGATGACATTTTAAACATTTCCTGTAACAAAGTGTTTGAAGTCACGCTGGTACGTTCTGTTGCTGTGTGTTTCCATTCCACGTTTAATGTGATTTGAAGAGAAGTAATAAAATGAGCTCTAACATGGAAAGTAAGCGTTTCCGGACACATGGCCACATAACATATTTTCTTTGTTTGTGTGTGAGGAATGTGTCCTGAAAGTTTGGCCGTACCTTTTTGTAACACCCTGTATATAACGTATTAACATATAAACAATGAATCCAAGAAAATTTTGATTAAATTTCCAATATCTATTACATCTACTGTTATTAAACAGAATGGGCACCGCACCACTACTACTACTGCTATTGTCCCTAATATTACTACTAACATTACAATTACTACTACTAATATCATTCCTACTACTACTAATACTATTATTACCACCACCAATTGTCACAGCCGCACTTCGTTCCACTAATGCTCATTTTTCTTGGTGTTGAGTGCGCTCCGAAAGTAGAGTCTCCTGGAACCGGCAGCAAAGTCAGCCGCCCCGGCCATCAAGAGTTGACCTCCTGGAATACCAAGACGGCCCCAGTTGTCGCTCAGAAGACGGCCTCTCTGGAGCACACTGAAGTTCCTCCGACGATTGATGTTGCTCATTGTCGTAGGATATCTTCCGTCAATCCGGTGTTGTGAAAGTCAAACTTCCAGCATCATTGTTCCCTCCTCTTCTGCTACCTGTGGCCTTTGATTTCGCTCGGCATTTTTCCTTTTAATAAATTTCTCCTTCCAAAATTTTGAGGCTGGATCAGCTGCCTCGTCCAGCAAATGCCACAAACTTTCGTCGCGCAGTATGTCAAATATTCTCCTACCTTGCAGCCGAGCTTGTTGGTGTTCTCTCAAACTGGCTGTTATTTCACACTCCCATACCACGTGCTCCGGCGTACTTTCTTCACCATATTCGCACCTGTTTGAATCTATTCGACTTCGGAGCCAGCTATTGTATGGCCCGTGACCTGTAATGTAGGGTACCAATCCGGGAGAGGGTTGAAGGTACTTCAACTTTAACCTCTCCTCTACGGATGGGAACATATCATATGCTCTTCGACCTGTTTCACTGTTGTTCCATTCTTGTTGCCTTTCCGCCAATAGAAGCTTCCGAATGTGCATCTCCGATGTTGCTTCGCTGCCTACAATTTCTGCTACCTTATCTTGTTTCCCTTTTCTGAGCCAGTATATGGCACCCCGTTTCCTTACTTCAAGGTCTAGTGGCCATACACCAATGGCAACGGTTAATGAATTTGTTGCCACGGTTCTGTATGCTCCTGTCAATCTTAAAAGTATTCCTCGTTGGACACGTCTGACTCGCTGTTTTATTTTTCTTAGATACTTTGCCCACACACTTGCTGAGTAGCCCACTAAAGAGGATAAAATTGCGTCATGGTTTAGTAACTCTGTCTGTCTGTCTGTTTGTTACGTTTCTTGTGCTAAACGGCTAATTTGATCGTTTTTTTTCCCTATTGCTTTACGCCTCGTCAACGGCTAAGGTCATTAGAGGCGGATGGGACTGGGAACAAGGAACAGGAAGGAATTCCGCCATGGCCTTTTTGGAGGAAGCATCCCTGGATTCGCTTGGAGTGATTTGGGGAAACCATGGAAAACCCAAATCTGGATACCCGGACAGGGATTCGAACCCACGTCCTCCCGAATGCGAGGCCAGAACGTTAACCGTTCACCCACCACGCTCAGTGATCTGATCGTGATGAAATTTCACAAGTAGATGCGATTTGGCATTTGAATGGACATAGGATACTTTTTCTGTATAGATAGTACATATTGTAATGTAATTTCGAAAAATGGCCGAAGCGAACATAGACCGACGCTTAGGAACTGTAAAACTCTGTAGTAACTTACTGTATCGTGGGTTGGTAGCTCAGTGGTTAACGCGCTACCTAAGTAATGTTTGTAACGTAGTTCCTAGTTCAAATCCCGATGAAGGCAAATATTTTTGAGAATTGTTTTTGATCTTATGATCCGTGCCTGGACGGTCTGTTTTTCAGATTGCATATTAAACTGTAGATATCAAAAATTTAGAGGTGAAATGCTTGGCATATCGTACGCGGTCTAACAATGCTATAGGCCCTAGGTGTACAGTTTTTTACGTTGTATTTATCATTCAGCCGTTGTTTCTCTCGCAGTCAGTGTGTGTGTGTGTGTGTGTGTGTGTGTGTGTGATTTGCATTAATATTATTATATATGCGAAAGTAATTCTCTGTATTTTTGTTACGTTTTGTCGTCAATATCGATATTGATGGCATTTGACAAGAAAATATATCTGTAGGAAGGACACACACATGAATAACAGTTTTAGTCACGTTGTTTTGGAACTTACCAGATGGTGACAGACGGACGGATGCGTGTGTTAATCTGTAAAGTTACGCCGGTTGCTCAAGCTGTGCTTCTCACGCAGTCTGTTAGTAAATTTCGTTTAGAGACAAAACGTATTTTGGCATATATGTCGATTTGTTCTGCACTGTACCATTACTTTGTGTCTGCGTAAATGTTTCTGGCACCAGTTTATTTTGTCTTCTTTTTTTTTTTTTTTTTTTTTTTTTGACATGCCTTGTGGGCGTAAATCTGGCCTATGTGGTAGCTCTAGCAGAGCCCGAACAGCTAAAGTTATAAGAAAATCCAAGCATCGGATGCTCATGCTCATGCTGAAGGTGATAAGACCAAGCTGAAATAAAGCAGACCTTAATTAACCCCCCCCCCCCCCCCACGCCACCCCACCCGCCGCCACTCACCTTCGTTTTTTTTTCCTATTTGTAAATATGTGGGCAAATGATTCTCTTTATGAGACAGGTTCGACCGTGCAATGATGTAGTGATGGCTTTCCTGTCATATTATACTGACTCGGTGTTGTTTGAGACCAATCCTATGATACTCACAGCTTTCTATATTCTGTTCTGGCAATGAAATTCCAAGTCCACGCGTACGAAGTCGCGGCTATCGACTAGTATAATTGTAGGGGTCAGCAGGAGTTTGAAATTATTTTTTGTTTTGTTTTGGTAACGTTCGTGGTTATGAAAACGCAAACTCCGAATATGTTAATTAGCATGTTTGTTTATAACTGTATCTGTACCAACAATTTCCGAAAAATTGCTGATAAAAATTTATTTCTTCCGTTCATTTCGAAAACTGCTACTTCTCCCAAAATTATTTCATAGTATCCAGTGATGTCTTAGTCTTCTGAAGACAACATGAAAATTATAAGTTTAACAGTCTGCATCTTTAACAGATTATTTTTTCGACAGAAAATCATACACACCATTCGATGGAGTAGTAAATAAATATCTTCGAAATACGTTGTTTTTAAAAGATTCAAAAGACATTATGATATTTCAACTAACTTTTTTTGTACATAACAGGCGAAAGACATTTCGCATAACGAAATCTATTGGAAAATGACTTATTACTGTTTTTAAAAAATAATTATACTTTTTGATGGACTCAATTTAGTACACAGTTGTCACACTCTGTACTAACTTATTTATTCGAGAAAATTCATTTCGGCGCAGTGTTTACATTTGAGAATCCCGCGACAAGGTGCTGCGACTCGGGAAGCGGTTCGGGTGATTGTTTTCTGATGAGTAGGTCAGGGCTGGCAACGGGATGCGCCGCCAGTGGCTCAACTCGCGCGGAAGTAGAGACGGTGTAGTTGCTACTACACTCAAACACAGAGGTCACTTGTGTAACAGATTATTCACTTGCCTCGGTGAACTGTTGTTGAACTATCTACAGCGTCGTGATTTGCAATTTGACTCATTTCGGGGAAAACACGTGCATCTAGGCTACTGATAAAATAATTATCGACAGCATAGCGAAAGACTGTGCATGCGATGTTGTCACTGAACCACACCGTGGAGCTAGGAAAATCCACACGATGCTGCATTTCGTGGCAACGGATTATTGAAAGCAGTGGCCGTGCGCGCGAAATATTGCGCTAATCGTAAGGAACAGGTTGAAAGATTCTGGCAGGGGTTAAGGCGACAGTCGGTGCCTCACACCTCGCGGCCTGCGCCTGCAAGCCCCGCCGTAGGCTGCCAGCTCGACGCACGCCATTCATACTTTGCTAACCTTTGTTGCACTCCTCCTCTGCGGGCATTAAAATTAAATTTTCTTTCTACGTTTTTTTTTGGGCGTGTTTTACCAGAGGCCAATACTTCTAAAGTGAATTACTTCTTCTGCTTCAAAACATAGTGGATAAAATAAAATATAAAAACCAGAATTAAAATATCTATCCTTTTGATGGAACAAAATGTTTATTGAGTTTACGGACAGGATCGCCATTATTCTCAGGATGATTCTGAGAATGTAGCGCACCTGGTGAGTTAGTGCCGTACTAATCCCAGGGCATTCCGGTGTTCTAGTTTTACGTTGTAATTTTTCAGTTTTATGTTAAAATGGTGATAGGCCATCTCCCCGCAGTTGTTGAACAATAATTATGTAAATGAATCCGTCAAAAACAACTGGTTTGGTGAATTTTGTTTTTTATTTGATTCCCCAGACGCGTTTCGCCCTTGTGTTGTAGGGCATCTTCAGTGGCTGTAAAGTGTTTTACATGTGTTGTTACAATAATTATCTACAGTACAACTCTTAATAAATATGTATATACATATGTACACACTGTACTCACAGATACAGTGGTATTCCTTTACATGTCGGTCGGTAACAGCACTTCACACGGTTTCACATCACTGTTCATTGCAGTTTTCTTATGACTATTGTTTCACTACTGTAAGTATGTGGTAAAAATCAAAACAAACCGTGTGTAACACACATATGCAAATCAACAGATAATATTCACAATAAGAACAAGTGCAGCATTAAAAACAACTAGTGAAACAATAGTCATAAGAAAACTGCAATGAACAGTGATGTGAAACCGTGTGAAGTGCTGTTCCAGACCGACATGTAAAGGTACAGTGTGTACATATGTATATACATATTTATTACGAGTTGTACTGTACATTATTGTAACAACACATGTAAAACATTTTACAGCCACTGAAGATGCCCTACACCACAAGGGCGAAACGCGTCTGGGGAATCAAATAAAAACAAAATTCACCAAAGCAGTTGTTTTTGACGGATTCATTTACATAATTTCAGTTTTATGATTTGCATTCTCCGGTCAATGTAATGGTTAGCATTCCTGCATAAGTTATTTGCAGTTTTGCTGCTTGAAAATTCATGCACGTGGTCTGTATAGTCGTTCTATTAATTTTGTATTATGCAGGTGATAGTTTTTACCCCTGGCTTTACGTCTCGTCGACTTCGAGGTCATTTGGGGGGGCGGGGAGGGACTAGGGCCAAGGAACGGGAAGGAATTCCACCATGGTCTTTTACAGTAACCATCCCGGCAATTGACTGGAGTTATTTTGGAAATCCATACAAAATGCGGATGGCACGACGGGGATTCGAACACGGGTGTTCCCGAATGCGAGGCCAGAGCGCTACCACCGTTCACCCACAAGGCTCAGTGTAGGTGCTCGTAATAACCTTAGGATAGTGGTTTTATTTTGTAGCGCGATATTTTGTCTTCCTACGTTTGAGGGCTATGGCGAACGCAGAGGTCCTTTTGATGAGATCCGTACCCGCTGATGCTATGCGTGCGTTACCCTTTGTTCGTGCAGAGTGTGGGTTTGTTCCTGTTGCCGATTTGTGTGTTCTGCGCGGCCTTTCGTTCGTGAGAGTTGCATGAGGGATGTTAGGCTGCTGTCTGCGGTATCCAGCCTCTTTTGCTCCTGATAAGCTGTGATTATTTGATGTGTTCTTAGGTTAATGCCGCGCTGTGCTGATTAGGCTTCGGCCTACTTGGCTGCAGTTGATACTCGAGAGAGAGTCACCTTGCGTGGCTGTGGTTGTTTATTCGTCAGGTCTGTGGATCGTTGCTTAGGCCATCCTGTTCATCAACAAGCACTACATCTTTATCTAATGATGATCATGCCTGTTCCTTATTTTCTGCAGGCAAATCTGGCGACCTTGGGTGTTTTTCCTCCGCTTGTAATTTGTTCTGTATCATGTCAACAATTGTACCTGGAATATTTCACGCGCGCCATTTTACGCACGATTGGAATTTCTTCTATTTCATCATCTGCATTACAGGTATGTCCTATCTTCAATAGGAAGGAGTATTTATCATGGCTTGTATTTCCTTTCTGAGGTTTGTCATTTTTTGAAATGATTTTTACAATTCACGTTATTAGGTTCATGTCTGTTGTTTCGTGTTCTGTCAAGAGGTTGTTGGTACATTATATCGTTTTATTATTATTTTTTTACTTGAATTTGCCTGAGAATATGTATACGGTTTGTTTTTGTTTACTTCGTGCTCTGAATTTAGTTCCAGTCAGACACCAGCTGCGAATACTCCGCAAACGAAGTATGTGACTTGTAAATAACGTTTGATGGCAGATTCTGTGAAGTGGCTGTGCCGCTATTGCCCGTAGGGTGGTGCAAAGTCGACAACCTTGTCTGACAGCGTGGTTTATTTTTAGGCTGGTGTTAGACGACCATTTAAAAGGAGTTTAAAGAAGGAGCTGCCATCAAACGGGTGGGTGTTGTTGGGTGTTGTTGTTCCGTGGCTGTTTGTAGATGCGGGCTGAAGCCTGTAGACACTCGGGAATAGCAGTCCCGTATCTACGCTTATAACATCGCGATGTAGAGTAGCCTACTATATCCGTGAATGGCGCTTCCTTGACGAGCCGAATATATTTTGCAGGAGGGGCTGTGGTCTTTTTATCAGAAGTGTGGTGAGGATCTTTAAGTCTGGGTTTAATGTGTGACAAGGCGTATTGCTTTAATTGGTGTCATTTTGACTCGTTTCGGAAGAAGAATTATGACCTCTGTGTGTGAAATCATTACGGACCATGTGTCATTTAGAATTTCGGATAGTTGCCAGTAGTGTTGATGGAATTCTACGTGGAGACCATCGGAACAGAGGATTTTCCTTTTCCTGCTTTGATTATTGATACCAGAATATCTCTTGCGCATGAAGCCTTGATCCTCAGTATTTCCTATGGTTGTCTTGCGACTTGATAGGAAGGAACTGATTTTAAATACGCTTTCATAGCAAGCAGTGGTCACCTTAATAATTTCTCTCTCCCGCCACCGAAGGTTTCTCCGTTTTACTTCCTTATATTAGTTACTGAGGATTTCCCCCCCCCCCCCCCCCCTCATTTGTCGTTTCTTATAGAGTAGTGAATACAAGCGGTTTCTATTGAGGCTATATCGTTGGGTTTTTGCTGTGACTAGAAGTTTGTTAGCTTTCGTATTTTGTAGAGATCAAATTTTCAGCTATATTTTCCCATTTCTCATGTGGTTGATGTTGTTGGTTTTAGCTGTTTGATATAGTTCTTTGATACATCTATAATGGATATTGTTTTTAACCATAAGCAATTGGGATTTATTTCAATATAGGTTTTGCATGCTGAGAATATCAAGTCACTGAGCTCTAAATGTATTGCAGTTCCTAAGGCTTTCTTATGGTTGGCAGGTAGGAATGTGTCTAGTTTCCTACAGCCTTTACCTGTCCTAACTGCTCGTGAAGGAGGTGCCGACATATTCAGTCCTACTCTTCCAAAAGACACTTAGGGCCTACAGGCTTAATTAATGTCTCCGTGTGTATGGCTGATCACCATCTACGGGGAGTTATTTCTTCTCTCTAGGTGCAATACGGAGAGCCGGGAAGGTTTACCCCCGAACTTTGGGGCGCAAGCAGGTGTCTAGGAATTTCACATATCCTACCCGGCATACCTACTCCTGATGGTGAAATTTTTTTCCATCGCCAGGAGTCGAATCTGCTAACCCAGCATCATAGTGCCGCAGCCAACTGAGCTTTTTTTTTTTAATTCTGCTTAACGTCTCTCTAACAGCGAGGTCTTTAGGGACGGGAAAGGATGGGGGGCAAGGAACGGGAAGGAATTCGGCCATGGCCTTTTGAAGGAAGCATTCCTGCATTTGCCTGGAGTGATTTGGGAAACCATAGAAAACCCAAATCTGGATGCCCGGACGGGGATTCGAACCACCCTCCTCCCGAATGCGAGGCCAGAACGCTAGCTGTTACACCACCTCGCTGGGTGCCACCTGAGCTAAAGGGCGGGCTTGTATGTTGATCTATCGGATACCGTGGATGGAAACTGCAACAGCCCGACCGTTTATTAATATTTCACTTAAAATGGCGCTTCGTGTTGTTATTTCTTCAGAAAAATTGATTAAACAGTTGTATCCGGTTGTATTGAACCCGGCAGTGCTGCATCAGTGCATACACTGCGGATGCAGTCTGCCAGGTGTAGTAGTTTGAAGTGTGTTTCTATATTGACGATGTTTATCGTTGAGATGCTATAGCATAAATACGAGTTAACGGGTGGTTGCATTCAAAAAATTAATTATTATTATTATTATTATTTGTTTACGTAATCAAAGCACACCATTTCTCTTTTTCCACACGGCTTCGATGTTTCGTTGCTACGCTGACATTTACTTCTCGAATTTCCATTTGCGGTTTGCAGCTAGGATAGAACTTGTTGGATTTTCTCGCGTGCTACCTCGATGCATCTTTGATCGTGGCAGTTGCGACATTTCGTTTTGCTTGCTTGTCGCTATTTTGTCTTCATTTTTTGCACATTGTTTTTATGTTCCTAGTCGTCTGTTATATTTACCACTTTTCTTGGTTCAGTGAGGGGGTGATTGTCATTTTTAAGCAGGTTTCTTTAGTGTGCATTGTCCTTCGCTTACAACCCTGCTGGTGCTTGGACACTTGTTTCGACGCTGATGTTGCATACTGGTCCGCCGAGCACTCGTTCCCTTGCTGCAGTCTGGTCCCTATCTCCGCCTGTAAACTCTTCGCAGTTGGCGGCAGTGTCCCTCTACCTGCTGTATTGTCGTGGAGAAGAAGTTAGCTCCGTCTGTTACCGCGGCGCCCTCGCTGGTGGCTGCTGTAGTCGCCTCGTGTTCTGTCTCTTGTTTGCTCCCCAGCATCTCGCAGCGTACGGCGCCGCCAGACGAAGAAGAGCGCTAAAGGGAGCGTCCATGAACTACGTAGCTTGGAATAGGGGGGGGGGGTCCGATCCAGGCCACGTAACTTTTCATTCAAATTATTTGTCACAGTTAAAATGAGGCACAGAACACATAACGACATGTAAATACCTGTTTTCGTAATTTAATTATCTCCGTACGTAATTTACAATAGTCTGACAAAATAAAACAGTACAAAATGTCATTTCGAATCAATAGGGAAAAAAGCTACATACAACGTTAGGGGGGGCGGGGGAGAGGTAGAGGAGACCAAAATGCAGCTACGTCGTTTGTGGACGCTCCCTTGATACTGGTGTTGGGCCTATTTTCCGTCATGCGCATTGCGCTTAAAGATGTACCGCGCAGTACAACTGAAAAAAAAGAGCATTCTAAATTGCTAGGGCTTGAATTCTTGAGGTCAGTTTGCCACTTTGAATTTCTTGTTCCTGCTCTACTGTTCACCAGAAAGTTGTACATTACTGCTGTAGGACTACAAGCGTTGTTTGATACGTTCGTTAGTAATTTTAAACGGGATGTTGTGTGGTATTACAGGTAGCACACCAACACCTGCATAACGTGGCTTACCTGCCCCGTGGAGTATGAAAGCTCGAGCCGTCCAGTATCTCGAGATGGTGATACTACTTCAGCTTGACGCAGTGTCATCTCCTCAACCACCACAGATCTATCTGACGGTCATTGGATCGTGAATACCCACCCACACGGAAAACTGAACTGGAACGTTGAAATACTTGTTTTTAAATAGTAGCAAAAAGTGCTACGATGTTGAAACAGCAGAGTTTTAAACAGCGGCGATACCGAAGCTGTTGGAACGATGCATCGGACTCAGACGAATAGAAGAAGAGGTTTAGAGCACGGAGTGTAACGAAAAAATCAGTTGTATTTACCATACATGTGGTTTGTAACGCAAAAGGCTTAAAAGTAAATTGAAAACTTGTCGGTCGGCCTGAAACTGTCCCCAGTTCAGTGAACCTAATGTATCTGCTAGCGACACACGTCAGGTTACAGGAAAACATAATCTCGGAGGTCAGCTGTCAAGCAGTGGTGTGGGTTTACGTGCGCGAACACGTGTCAGAGTGGCGGATAAGAGAGACTACCGTCCAGCAAGACAGAAATAGTGACTTTTCATTTTTTTAATCAAATAAGATACCGTGCACAAACTACATGGCTCGGTTCAGGGGGGGGGGGTTAGCTGGAATGGCTACGCTAGGCTAAGTGGGGGGAGGGGGGGATTCCGAGCCAGGCCACGTAGCTTTCCTTTCATAACATTTTTCACAGTTAAAACGAGGAACTGAACTCACAACAGCATGTGAATATTTATTTCCCTCAGTTAATTATTTCCGTATGTAATTTACAATAGTCTGACAATGGAAAACAGTACAAAATGTCTTCTGGAATCAAAAGGGGAAAAAAGCAACGTAGGGCTACGTGGGGGGGGGGGGGGGGGTTCATAGGAGGCCAAAATGGAGCTACGTGGTTTATGCACGCTCCCTAAGTGACGGTATGCGGTGCGTAGACAGTGGTTTTCGGCTACAATCTGACAAGTACTCCACCGAGGGTTCCGTCAAAGCAGTTCGCACACCTACTGCAGTGGCATCACACTTTCTGAAAGCCTCTTTGACAATACACTGATCAACGAGAACATTATGACTACCTACCTACTATCGATATAAACCCGTCCAGGCGATAGCAGCGTCACCTGACGAGGAATGACTGCTAGTCAGACAAACGCGCGGTGCAT
The DNA here is from genome assembly GCA_031002005.1 of Vandiemenella viatica. Classification (NCBI taxonomy): domain Eukaryota; kingdom Metazoa; phylum Arthropoda; class Insecta; order Orthoptera; family Morabidae; genus Vandiemenella; species Vandiemenella viatica. Next base: position 336,933 of record CM061918.1, on the reverse strand, counting down.
GTAGTCGGCGTGCTATCCCTGTTTAGAATGGGGAAGGCGTGCGATCTGTCTGAGTTTGACCGAAGACAAGTTCTGATGACCCGGAGGATCGGCACGAGCATTTCGGAAACTGCACGACTTGTCGGGTGTTCGAGGAGTGCTGCGGTGAGTCTCAAGTGGCGAAACCAAGGTGAAAAACCACGTCCATACGTCGAGGCGTTGGGCGGACACCACTCATTACAGATGTCGGACGTCGGACGTCGTAACCTGGGAGACCGGTAAAACGTGATAGGCGACGAACTGTGGCGGAACTAACACCAGACTTTAAATGCTGGGCAGAGTACAAGCGTGTCTGAACACACAGTGCACCGAACACTCCTAACGATGGGCCTCCGCAGCCGACGACCCATGCATGTGACAATGTTAACACCACAACATCGGCAACTACTTCTGAAATGGGCACGTGACCATCGTCACTGGACGTTGGCGCAGTGGCACAGCGTTGCATGGTCTGATGAATCACAATACCTTCATCATCATGCCGATGGGAGGGTGCGAATCCGTCGTTTTCCAGGGGAACAGCTTCTTGACACCTGTACTGCGGGACGGAGACAAGCTGGCGGCGGACCAATTATGCTCTGGGAAACATTCACGTGGGCATCCATGGGTCCAGTGGAGCTTGTGCAAGGCACCATGACGGCCAATAAGTATCGTACACTGGTTACAGACCACGTACACCACTTCATGACGACCATGTTTCACAAAGGCAGTGACATTTTTCAACAAGATAATACGCCATGTCACAAGTTCAGGAGTGTGATGGAGTGGTTCGAGGAACACAACGGCGAGTTGCAGTTGATGTGCTGGTGCTGGTGCCCCAACGCGCCAGATCTGAACCCGATCGAACAAATCTAGGATTGATTGATTGAGGATTGAGCGTGGCGTCAGAACTCATCGCCCCCCCTTTTCCGGAATTTACGGGAATTTGGCGACTTGTGTGTGTGCAGATGTGACGCCAGCTTCCAGCGACCTGCGAAGTCCTCATTGCTTCCACGCCAATACGCGTCGCCGCTGTTATCCTTACCAAAGGCGGACATACCGGCTATTAGGTAGGTGGTCGTACTGTTCTGGGTGATCAATGTAAGTTTCTCTATCGCCATTTTCAGCGGAGATTTGTTTAGTTGCGTGATAGTCACGAGGAGAGAGGAGAATGAGGGTAAAGTTCTGAATGAAATGCCATTTCATCGGCTTGGGACCATCGAGAATCGGAGGTGCCCTCACTAGCTGCCGAGGTTGTATGAGACGCTGTCGGATCACAACGCTTCACGTGTGTGTGTATTCGGCTGGACTGGGGTCGCACGATCGTCTTGGAGTCCTGTACCCTGATTGGCTCTGCCTACTGAGCCCAGCAGGGGACATAAACACTTACAGCTGGCGCTCCGGCGTGTGATGAGAGAATAGAGGTCGTCTCGGCGTTCGAGCCGAGTGCGATGTTCAGCCAAGTGCGATGTTCAGCCAAGTGCGATGTTCAGCCGGGTGCGTTGGAGCAGTGGTCTGGAAGCTACCGATTTCTCGGTATTTCTACCGATATGCAATACAGGTATGTCCTACCAAAATACCGAAATGTAACCATTTTTCCAAGATTTCTGAGAATACAAAGAAAATTTCCCGATTATATTTTCAGGTTGGCAACCAATTTCGTATATGTTTTACGGGGAATTATTCGATCGAATATATGATAGGTAGTTATCACCTTTTGGGGACTACCCCTGTACGTTTGTGCCCTACATTATCGACGTTTGTATGGGATTCCCGAGCTAGTTCGCTTGTCTATATTATATCGGTAACCATTACCATAACAACATTTTGTTAATAAAATGTACATACATGTTATTAAAGACAATGTGATGGGCAATGCAGTAAGAGGCAATGCGCCGTATTTGGTGAATTTTTTGCATTTAACGTGTGTCGAGATATTCCCACAGTCGACAATTTTGGTCAGGTCAACCACCCGAAGCTAATGGTTAATATCATTTTGTTAAATAACTTAATAAACGAATGGCAAATTACTAAGTCTATTGTCATTGTCATTGTTATTTTGATTTATGTTTTACTAGTATTGACTACTGCTAATTCATGATATTAAATTTTTATTTAAAAAATTCTGGTATTAGTTATAAATTTATAATCTATCCTGTAATTTCCCTATTATGTGACAAAGATAAAGAAGTTTAAAATAAATTAATGTGGTAATGTAATGAAGTTTTAAATAAACATAAATAACTTGTATTTCATACTTTAACTTAAAAAAATAGCCTCACTGTTATCTGACTTTAATTTATATTATACGAAGCTAAAAAGGTAATTTGAAATTGAAGCCCATCTTTGAATAAAAGTTCAAACCAAAATTTTGTTTCCAACTTTTGATGACTAATTTGTCCTCCAGTTGCGGCAGCAGATTGGCATCAATTTGCAGCACAGTTGACGTCAAATTGTTAGCAGATCTTGAAGTTCCAAGTCTGGCAATAAAATTGGAGGCAAACTGATAGAAATTCTTCGACGGCACACGTTGTCCAGCAGACTGTGGTTATTTGGGTTGTATTATTTTCATGTACCGCATTTTGAGTTTGGAGACCGCTATGTTGGATAGCCAGGCGCGCGCTTTGGCCATCTCGCGCGGAAGGCTCTGATTGGCGTAGATACGCTCCATCGCTTGCAAATCGGATCAAATTTCACGCGTCAAACGTTAATGGCACAAAATCACCAAGGTGCGAAATGCCAATATCGATTTTTCAGTAAACATGCTTTTATGATTTAATCTCAAAGTGGTTCAGATAATTACTAGATTACTAATTAAAAGTTATTCTTAAGTAGCACGTACAACATTTCCAATAAAAGTCATTGTATACCGAACATGTACTGGGTATCATTTCGGGAATGTTTTCAAAAACTGAATAAAAACTATATTGATGGATGAAATTGCTGTTAATTTTGATGTATATGTATTTTATGTATAAGCTAAACTGAAAACATATCTAATACACTGGATGCATTTAACATTTGCCGGAAAATGTCATATTTATGACATAAAAGTTTATTTCGTGTAAAATATTAATTTTGTTTCGTGTTGAACTACCTTCACCTACAATGAAATTATGATGTATTTTAATTTTTTAGATTGATTGACAAAAAAATCATTCAATTTTACTGTTTTCTGCCCCTTTCGGGTACATTCCCAGGAAAGACTGCGTTCACGGAATGATGATGACATTTCCTAAACGACGAAATAAACGCATAACAGGTTTTTAATCAAATAATTCGTGCATCGTATGTTTTAAAATATTTATTGCACTGATTTATCTACATATACAGTTAAATTAAATATGAAATTTAAAAGCCTAGCGTTGTAACAGAGATTAGGCTTTTTCGAAAATAGCAACATTATTCTCTTAGTAATACTGTAATATCCAGGTGATTTTTTTTTTATTTTTTTTTCAGGAAAGATGTGGGTATAATTTGAATAATATTGTCAAAATTGACGTACCAATCATCTTTGGACTCCAGTTTAAAAAATTTGTTTCGCCCACTTATCTTACAAATTTAACTACAGTAGAACTCCAATTGTCCGAATCAATTGGGACCGGACCCCATTCGGATAATCAAAAATTCGGATACTCGGATTTTTTTCCGAAAAAGGGTCTATTTTAATTAATTTCGTATGTATGTTGAAAATGCCTTCTTTTCAAAGAGATTTTTGGTGCTTTTCCACTTCAGGGATGAAAATTTCGCCGTACCACTTGGTAAACAAAGCTGCAGTCATCCGAAATTTGGGTTGGTTTTTATAAAAGAGGGGAAGCCTTTTCGCAGTACGTTTCCGTCTTAGTTAAAAAAGCGACTCGGATAATCGGCAATTCAGATAATGGGAGTTCGGATAATCGGAGTTCGGATCATTGGGTTCTACTGTACTCATAATTTTCGGAAAAGTCAATGTGTTTCGAAAATTAATTTTTGTTTAAACTTTCTTTAAGACTTTTAGTTTCATTATCGAAGTAGTAGATAGGATGTAAATATTTCTTCATTACTGGAATTTCTTTTGCTAACTGAATCTTTAACTCTCAAATTGTGATCAAGTTCGACACCTCTTTTTGTAATTTTTAACTTTGGCATTTCTTCCTCCATAATACTTTCCTCGGATTCAGAAACACACAGTGCTAAAACGGAAACGCTTTTCTGTTTACTTAGCCGTATTCGAGAAGAGACATCATTTCGGGAACACATGTTATGTCCGAGAACATTTCCGGAATGACCGTTCCAGGAATGTTTTTTTAATTTATTAATTTTGGCCTTTGGTCTGAAACCATTTAGCCAGCATTCTGCATTAACGTATATTTATTGTTGCCTTGTTACAACATATTGGAGGCTTCAAATCTCGATTTCCGTGTCTCGAAGGAAGCGAACGATGGCCCTGTAGATCTGCACATTTCTTGAATGTAGACTGGTGGTGACGCTCGCTGGAAATTTGGCGTTAAGCTGTTCTAGGCGCCTGGAGAACCGCGAACAGGAGAGCATGATGTGATTGAGGTCGACGATCTCTTGGTCGAAAGTGCATACAGGTGTTTCTATTATATTGAGGCGGTATAGGTGCTGTGGGTAACAACCGTGTCCTAGTCTCATTCTAATAATGGTTGTTACGTGTCTTCGTGCTATTTTGTGCTCTGCGAACCATGGTGTCTTCGGTATTGTAGACTGTACTGCTGCATAGTGTCTTACTCTGCGTCCGGGACCAGTCTTCATTCCAATTGAGGTGTGCCTTCCTAGAGACTAGTGGGATGAAATCCCTCCAAGGTAGCTGCATGCCTGCAAAGTGCCCTTCGTTGATGCTCTGTTTCGCTAACTGGTCGACGATTTCATTGTGTACTATTCCTATGTGACCTTTGATTCAGAGAAAGTGTACTTGTATGCCATCTGAAGAAGCTTCTGAAACTAATCTTATTATTTCATAAAGGTATTGGTGCGTTTTGTTACTCCATACTGGGTTATGTAATTTCTGGAGAGCGCTCTTAGCGTCAGTAAGTATTTAGATCCTTGGAAAGTGCTTGTCTAGCCCGTACGTGATAGCTACGCACATGGCTATGGTTTCCGCTGTGTAAATTGACGTCTCTGCAGGTAGTAATGTTTGTGCATACTCGTTAGTATGTGGGCAATAATAAGCGTATCCTGCACCTTCCGTAGTTTTAGAGCCGTCGCTGTAAATATGAATGTAGTTGGGCCAAGTTTTGTTCAGAAAGTGAGAGATTGCAGTGTTGACGTTGTTACTCCGGATGACATTTTCTGGTAGATAATATATATGTAGTTTCAAAATTTGAAATTCGTATGGATACAGGAAGCATGGAATCGTGCGGTTTTTTAATACGAGTGGTTTAATTTTTTCTTATTCCTTGTATCGTTTGATAGTAGGGGCACTGTTCTCACTGGCCTCTGTAACTAAACGTTAGTGATCATCGACGCTGCTTCTCAGTAACAACAAGCTCCACGTCCCGAAGGTCGCCGGTTCGAGTCCGGCCGAGGGCATGGCACAACAAGGAGTGCATTGAAATACTTATTTGTAAATCTCGTTGAAATATTAATTTCTTATCAGTGTAAATATTTAGATGCGTTCCCGGACTGACACTGTGCTGATGTACTTAATTGGCTGGTGACAGAGTATCCGACCGTCATCCAACCTGGTCAACTCCTATGACGTAGTGCTCGCCGGCTTCACCCGCGGTTCTCTCTCAGAACTATTTTCTTCAGTTAGTTATTGCGTTCACTGAAATAACGCGTTCGTCACCGGACAAAGTTTAAGCGTATTCTTATTTGAGGTAATATTGTTTTATTTTGTAACAATTAGAAATAACTCTTACCGAGCTTTCGCGGTGTTTTTATTCATTTTTTGATGTTCTTCTTGTTTTCTTCTACAGAACTAGTATTTAGGGAAGAGATCCCGAAATTACTTTTTGTGTTTGTTTTAAATTTTAATGAATGAAATGACTAAATTTCTTATTGGACTGGCCTATGTGCCATTATTGATCTTACTTATATATATATTTATATATATATAGACTTGTTTCCCTATATTTCATTCTGCAGTCATCACTACCGTCAAATCTCCCATCGTGCGCGATGGTGGTTTCATGTCGGTAGCTATGGGGGTGTCGGAGATATGGTGGTTGAAAGTGGTCGACGTGGTGCACTTTCATATTTCGACCAAAGACATGGGTGTCCCTATGTTTACCTTTGCGGCCATAAATACCTTGCGCAGATCACTTGCGTTTGTCAGAGGTATTAACTTCGAGTCTCCCATCGTGCACTAAGGAGGTTTCATGTCGGTAACTATCTTATTGGAATTCTTTACGAACACGAAGTCGTAGGCTCCAGTTAATAAATAATAAAAATAAATTTCAGTATATATATATATTTATAAGAAATTACTTTAAAGTCTTCCATAGCGAATTTCCCACCTTGGTGATTTCGTGGTTAATATTGTTTGGGAGGGAGGCCTTTTAAGGGTTTTTCAGCTCCTGACTAAAACACAAAACCCTAATTGAAGCGCTCTCTAATCCGCCTGTAAGTCACTTGAGACTCCTGTAACTTAGAAATCTGAGATTGCGCACACTGTTTCCTACTACCAAAAAATCTATAACACTGTAAAGTTTTGGAATAACATTCGAGTGAATATAATTATAGGGGTTTTAGCAGGAGCTTGAAATTATTTTTCTTTGTTTTGGTAATGCAAAACCCCAACTCTGAATATGTTAGTTACCATTTTTCTATATAACTCGATCTGCACCACCAATTTGCGAAAATTGTTGACAAAATTTACTTCAAAAAATTACAGCTTCGAAAATTCTTTCCTAATATCCAGTGAGGTCTTAAGTCTTCTAAAGGTAACAGGAAATTATAAGTTTAACAGTCTGCGTCTTTAACAGATTCTTTTTTCGACAGAAAATCATACACACCATTCGATAGACAATGAGTAAATGTCATCAAAGTAGCATTTTTTTTTAAAAAAAAAGACACGATTTTTCAAATATGTATATATTCGTAACAGCTGGAAAACTTTTCGCATAAGAAACTCTTTTGAAAAATCACTTTACTACTTATACAGGGCGTTCGCCGGAAAACGCTACCCTCCCAGTCTGTTGCCGTCGGCAACTTGCTCGGTAACTGGAGCCAGCAGTTTCCGCCAACCGGCACCGTGAATCACCGCACTGTTTAACACCTCCGCTGCCCCAACAGTGCAGTGCAGTGACCCTTACATTGTTAAGAACGGTTTCTTTGCATTGTAGATAGTTTGTGACTTCAGTCTCTTATTAATCAGTGTTGTGAATAAACGTTTCTTTGCGGTTTGGCTGGTTTGGGGCTTCATACTCTTATTAATCTGTACCGTGTTTGAGTGTGAGTAAAATTATGGTACGTTACAGTTTGCAACAAAGAATATTTCTCTACGGTACATATGTGAAGAAGAAGTCGTTTAAAAAGTGTCGCAGTAAATTTCGCGCGAATTTCCTGGCGCTTTACTGCCAGCTAAATCAAGAATTCTGCGTCTGGTTAAAAAAGTAAGAGAAACGGGTTCATTTTTTAACAAAAAGAGACTGTCGGTCAACCGTATTCTCACAGAGGAGAAAATTGACGATATCGCTTTTCGACTAGAACAGTCACCCAAAAATCATTAAGTCAGTTACGGCAGCGTGTGTCTCGAAATATGTTCAGAAGATGTGAAATGTGCATTACACAAGAGGGTCAACACTTCCAGCATCTTTTATAAGGTAAGCTAATGAATTACGTCACATTTAAATGCGTAGCACACAAGTTTATGAAGTTTATGAAGCGTAATTATTATGAAATAGTCCGCGGCCGACGGTCGAACAATGCCGGAAACTGACCGCTCGATCGCCGGGAGCAGTTTCTTCCTTGTAGCGCTAACAGTGGGTTGCGTTTCCCGGCGAACGCCCTGTATATTTTTTTAATACGATTGTACTCAAAATTCTTTTTGATGGACTAAATTTAGTCACTCGATTATTTATTGAAGGTACTTAATTTCGGCGCCATGTTCACATTTGAAAATCCTGTGAGGAGCTGCTACGACTCTGGGTGGGGTGATGGTTTTCTTATAATGTTGTCAGGGCCGCCAACACAATGTGCCAGTGATTTGGAGCTCAAGTAGCGTGGTAGTAGAGACGATGTAGTAAGCTAGCTACAACACGACATGCTCTGCGCTCAAACACAGAGGTCACTTGAGCATGTAATTATTTACTTACATCAGTAAACGGTCACTGAATTATGTACAGCCTCATTATTTCCGCCTTCCAAGTCGTGAAAAACACATGCAATTAGGCTTCCGACAAAATTAATATCGACTTCATGTCGAAAGACTGAGTCTCGCTAAGCTGCATGCGATGTTGTCACGCTCCACATCGGGGAGGTGGGAATACTGCATTTCGTTAGAACCGCTTACGTACAAGAAACAGCGGCGACACCCCCAATTACGGTGCGTCCATTAATAACGTGAGGTGAAATGGGGGAGGGGTCGACGGAAATCTCACCAGAGGGGGAGAGGGGTCCAGAATTCCGGAAAAACTCGTCGCGTAATCAATGGACGTCGGTGCCTCACGCCTCGTGGCCTGCGCCTGCACGCCCCGCGGTAGGCTGCCAGCTCGACGCACGCCATTCATACTTCGCTGAACTCTTCTGCAAGCCATGTCCCACCACTGCAAAAAACTGATGCTTATTATTGTGTTATATATCAATAGGGGGCATCCATAAATTACGTGAGGTGAAATTGGGGGGGTCCGGCGAAATCTCACCACGGGGGGGAGGGGGGGGGGGTCTACGAAAATCTCACGTGAGGTTTTGGGAAAAATTATTTGGATTGTAGAGTTAAAAAAAAAGGTCTACAAATTGCGCGAAAGTCGATTTTAGGGGGGTATTTCGTCGAAAAGTGGGGGGTGAGACCTTAAAAAAAAGGTCTCCATAAGTTTCGAGGGCGATATATAGGGGGGGTTTCTCACGGACCAGATCTCACCAGAGGGGGGGGGGGGGTCCAGAAATCCGGAAAAACACCTCACGTAATTTATGGATGCCCCCATACACAAAGGGGTGGGGGGGGGGATGGATCAAGATATATACACTTGGTCATTAAAATATTTTTTTCCATATGTATTAAGTTGCTTTACGATAAATTACTGCTACAGACTTTTATGGATAAAATAAAATAAAATTGAAATCTGCCCTGTTAATTGGATTAAATGGATTTGTTTATTGAGTGAATGGACGGTGCTGCCATTACTCTCAGGATGGTTATGTGACGTAGTGGATCTGGTGAGTTAGCGGCCCTGTCTATTCCAGTATTGTAGTTTCACATTGTATTTTATTTTCTTTTTTAATGTAAAGTATGTTATTGTTGTAATGTCTGGAGTGGTTTCCCTTCAAACTGAATATCTTCTTCTTCTTCTGGTCCCTATCCCTTTCGGATGTCGGCAACCATCTTGGCTGTCTCGTCTCTGCTGGTTGATGCTCGGATTAGCTCCGTAGTTGTCTTGGAGGTCCATGTTGTCAGATTTTTTAACCAAGAAGTTCTTCTTCTACCAGCACTTCTCTTTCCTGGTATTTTCCCTGGAGAACAGACTGCATTAGTTCATAACGGCTATTGTTCCTCATGATGTGGCCAAGGTACTGAAGCTTTCGTGTTTTTATGGTGAACAGTATTTCCATGTCTTTTTTCATTTTGCGGAGCACTTCAGCATCTGTGGTGTGGTCTGTCTATGGTATTCTCAACATTCTTCGATACAGCCACATTTCAAAAGCTTCTAACCTTTTACTGATAGTTTCTGTTAATGTCCACGTTTCACCGCCATACAGGAGGAAAGAGAACACATAGCAGCGCAGGAGTATCATCTTCGTCGTAACTGATAAATTACGACTTTTAAAAAGGTTATTCATTTTATTGAAAGTAGCCCTGACTTTACCAATACGTGACTTAATTACATCAGACGGATCCCATTGGCTGTTTACTGTGGTGCCAAGATACTTATACCTTGATACACATTCAGTGATCTTCTGGTTAATCATAATATAGCATTGGGAATTGTTATTTTTGACAATGACCATTACTTTTGTCTTCAAACTCAATATAATCGACGATATTCCCAAATAAAACATGCGCCTGTGAGTACTCACGTTTCGACAGCAGTCTGGGTTCTTCTTCTGGAGTCCGCAGTTGGGAATAGTTTTGTATTCTAATAGCGTCGCCCGCTCTTAATTGCGGTGAGGGGGGGGGGGGGCGAGAATGCGCCTCTTCTCGAGGGGAGGGAATCACGACGTGGCGATGTCGCAGTGCACGAGACACGGAAAAGAGTTTCGAATCAAAACACTAAAGTAATGAGAATCGGGAAAAGAGCAGGCAATGCACTGGAAAAGCTGAAATCGTTTCGACATTTTGGAAGTTCAGTAACTTGGCAGTATCGTCGCTGTTGTGTTCTATCAGGACAAAAAGTAGGATCCTGACTATTTCTCCTGCAGGAGGTTCAATTTTTTCTTTTACTTCCTTCATTACATTTCGATGTTACATGGCCTCGCATTCGGGAGGACGGCGGTTCGAATCCCCGTCCGGGCATCTAGATTTGGGTTTTCCATGGTTTCCCAAATCACTCCAGGCAAATGCCGGGATGCTTCCTTCAAAAGGGCATGGCCAAATTCCTTCCCATTCCTTTCCCCCCATCCTTTCCTGTCTCTAAAGACCTCGCTGTTAAGAGACGTTAAGCAGTTAAAATAATAAATAAAATAGTCGATGTTACAGGCGCGTATATTGATGTTTATAGTCTTTAGCAATTTTCTTAGTGAACCTATGTTATTTGTACTTGCATCAGTGCGTAAAATTTACTTGTGGCAGAACACACTGCGAGGGGTGTATTAATAATTAGCCTCCTACGCACTTTGCCTGGTACGGACTGCAATGAGGTCGGTGAACCCAGGCTCGCTGCTACTCTACCAGATTTACTAAGTGTTGTTGAATATCTCACTCACAAAACCTCATCGTGTTCTCGTCGAGTTCGGTTAGTTAGCGCTCTGTCATTCGCAGTATAGTTAATACATGCGAAACGTCGCTAGTACAAAGTATAGCTTATACTCCTTACATGTGCGCTCCATACGCACGTCTTAAGTGACGTCTTTTCTGCTCGAACGTACTTGTTACTATGCTCGAAGGCTATAAGGACTCCGCCAGTGTAATTTAAATTAATTAATGTAAATGCATTGGAGGAATTTAACCATACACCCAATTTCTCCATTTCCTGTTCTATTGTTTGTTTGTTTGGTTTTCTTTTTATATATATATGTTGAATTGAGTTCAATATCATCACCCCAATACGAATTTTAATTTTAAATTCTAATTAATGCAGTAATTCTGGATGTGTACACAACTTTCCTCTTGCCATATGTCTCGCCTCTATCATTATAAACATTGTAAAGTGGATTTGAGTTATTGTTTTTGTTCGTCCTGGCCCTCCTGTTTTCTCTGTGATAAGTGATGATTTATTTTCCCTACCATTCCTCGTTTTTAGATTTTAGTTTATGATTATTAGTAACACCAGTTATGATTTAACTTTGCCTATTACATTTAGCTGAGTAAATATCACGTTGAATTTGAAAACCTTCCATTTCGTGTGACACAACAACGGTACTCTTGCAACTTGTACGTGGGGTTGTGCTTCATCACCAGAAAATTTGAATCTAGGGAAGATCACTTTTCACTAGAACTGTTAGCTGTTCACTGAGCAGGGAAGCAGGAAATGCGGTGCTGTGTGGGATGGTCACAGAAATACATAAAGGATTTGTTAATTTGTTAATGGAGGGAACAGTCGAAGCAAAGAATCGTACAGGAAGGCAAAGATTCGAATTTTATGTAGCATGTAATAGAGGGCGTAGGTTGTAAGCGATTTGCAGAGATGAAGATAGGGAGAAATGAAGGACTACAAGCCATATTTCACCTATAAAGTGGTTCCCGTTCAATCTAGTTCAGTAATCGCGCAGGAAATGTTACACTTGATCTCTTATTTTGTACTTTCCCTGTGTTTTTTTTATATATATATTGTCTTCCATTTAACAGAAAATTAAAGTAGGTTTTGGGTGTTCTGTCATAAACGGAGCCGCAAATGTGTTTTTATTTCTTTGATCATGGTGTTGTCATTTAATCGCCAATGTTATAGCATCCCACAGTTTGGACACATTATGCCCGCTGAACGATACCAGGATTCCTCCACTTGTAAGATTCGTGAGTCGGTCGCTATCCTCACTGGCCTTCAGTTCTTCTAAATGGCTCCACACCGCGTGCGATATAACTGGAAAACCGGACTTCAGGAGGGAGACCTGGGTAGGCACAAATCGGACTCTATGGTATGGTGGCGTTCTTGATTGGCTGACTGGTCTGTTCTAGTATGCACTGAAATAAATAGGTGACCTCTTATATATACAACTATTTCAAGTTTATTATACATCGCTGTACGATACTATACATTCGACATCGGTGTAAACACTTCACTGCTATTTATCATTCACTGTGTTAAAACATACATCCACAGTTCACTTCATATGGCTTTGTACAGTTCATAACACCACTCCTGAACGATATAAATATTCATCTATATTGTTCCTCACCGCGTCCATTTAGTGAATACTTTACTATGTACTTAATACAATGACGGCAGCTTAAAGCTGAGTTCCCACGACCTGCGCATTTGCTGGCCAGACCGATCCAGCTACCAAGAGTGGGCCGTGGGAGGGGCCCCCGCCTGTGCTGGCAGGGACGGCAGAGATCAAAGGCCGTGGTAGCTGAACTACATTAGGCTGTGGTTACACTGCAAGCGAATTCGCGCGAAATCCTTCGCGATTTCGCGCGAAATCGCTATTATAAACAAACACATATAAACAAAGGCAGGTGGTTACAGTAAAAGCGAATTGGTCGAGTGAATCGCTTGTTGTCGCTAGAAGTTCAAACGGGTTGTTTTTTTCGCGCGAATGGAGCAATTCCATTGTAGGCTGCGGCAAGTGTTGATTTAATTTCTTCCAAATAGCCGTACATGTTTCATATACGACTTTTCTTATCGTACCATGTGACATTCGAAACGAATAGGCTAGGGAACGAAATCCCAGCCCAGTTGAGAGAAATCTGAAACAAATTCAAAATTTTAATTAGAATTAATATATAAATGCAGTGCCGGATCCAGGAGGGTTGGGGGAAGGGGGCAAACCGGCGCGGCAACTTAAGGGGGTGACAAATGGCAAATTCATGTGTCGGCAAACTCTTTTAGGGACCGTCCATAAACCAAGTAGCTCGGTCTATGAGAGGGAGCGGTTGGCTGGAAAGCTACGTGGGGGAAGGGGGGAGGTCCGAGCCAGGCCACGTAGCTTTACACTGCCTTGTTATTTCTTCCTCTATTGCATTCAATATATATGAGTATGTGTCTTAAGTCATTCGATAATATTCATAAAACTTTAGTGGCTGGTTCTTTAATTCATCAAAAAGTTTAAAATATTCACTCAAATGGTGATACAAGAATATTTCATTAACCCAGAATTGCCTCTTCCTTTTTTCAGATGCAAAGAGTTTCAAAAATGGGTTTTCAGCAAAATAAAATTCTTCTTCAATATCCATATTCTTGAATCTTCGCCAGTCGAATATGATATGATAAATTTTACTTAGCTTTGAATCGCGTGACCACTTCTTCCGGCGACTACGTTCACGCGAATGCGCTTGCACTGTAACCACAGCCTTAGTCAAGGTGGTGGGGAGGCGGCGAGGGCTAGCCTGTGGCGCGTGCTCATCGTACACCTCGGCTGATGTGGCGCGGCCTCGAAAACCGCGCGCCGTGGCAACGCAGCGCAAGAGAGCCCACTCTCTGGCACGCGAACTCGGCGTATCAACTTAACAGTATTCGCACAACATCTCATTACTAAAACGTACAGAATAAAACTACTAACAGAAAGGTATTAAAACAAGGACAACCGCAGTTGAAGTTTCCTTACGACCTCTGCGTGAATCGGGGCTTTATCATTTCGGTTTTGGGATTAAAGTATTGCGGGCAGTCACAGCATTTTTCACTTCATCTCGATTTCAACTGCAAACAAACGCGCACACCAATTTTCGTTCGAAGCTACCTGATAGTGAATTTCGGATACGCAGGGGGATAGCATTTCGAATCCGTGTAGGCAGAGGTGGAATGCGCGGCGTAGTTGTGACCGTGTTAGCGTTGATGAAGATTCGTGCACAAATCAAATGCTTTTTGACGGTCTCAGTATTTGATATCCCGTTGTCTCTCTTTCGGATTTCTTCGCTCCTAACATGGAATGCCCCGTGTGCCGTTTGCCCTAGACATACACTGTCAGTGTTGGTCCATCTTATTTTGCAATGCTAATTAGCTTTTAATATTTTCCTCCATCGTATATATTGCTGCTTCTTACATAATAACATCCTCTGTTTTGATATTTAATTTCTACTAAATCCTAGTTCTTATCGTTCGTACCTTACAGTGATTGTTTCTTATGCGAAATTCAAAAATTTTCTTTCGCCTCCCTTATTTCTTCCCGTGTATTGACGTATAGATACTGGTTGTCTTGCTCTCGGCGGACATGTTGCAGGTAGTTGGTGTACTGGGCACTCCTTACTCCTGATTGGATGACGTTGACTCAACAAGAGGCTAATGACTAGGGTTAGGATCTTTATCACCAGAAAAATAGAGAAATATACAGGCAAATATGACCTTAAAAATGGCTAAATATGACCTAAAAATGACAAACTATTACCAAACATTTAAATTTACTATACATCAAAAGATGTTTAATTATACATAATTTATTTTAGCTAGTGTCGCTTTCATGTAGACAGCATAATTTGCTTCCGTGCACTCGCGGCACTATTGGAAAATTAAATTTTAAATTGTTTTGTTGAAGTCGCTTTAATTTCAAATAATTTACTCTTCCATCTGTACTAAAATACTCGTCTCTAAATTCCCTTATGTAACTTCGCACTTTCAGAAAATTTTATCTTAGGCATGGCGAAAATCCACTGCAGATTTAACGATGACTGAGGATATTTCATTGAGATATTGATTGACGCAGATTGACACTGGCATGCATGCTGCTGTTGTATTGTCGATATTAGAAGGCGGGCGGAATATTATGTTTAGAGAGTGACAATAATGTATACCTTTAATTCTTGAGTGGTGGTTTCTGATCGCAATTAAAATTAGTCCCCCCACCCCCAACCTGCATAGCAGAAAGTACAGTTTTGTTAATAATTATCTTAATTTCTTCTCATTTAGATCTAGTGAATTACCGGTACCATTAAAAAACTACCAGATTTTTCCTCAAAATATGACAATATTACCATAAATATTATCGAAATATGACAAAAACTGGGAAAATGGTCTGAATATGCATTTATATGCTATATAAAATAAATTTAAATACAATCAGAAACGTTGAATCAGTGTTTAATTCAGAATTTCAGCTAAAAAAGAAGGCAGGAAAAAAATATGACTTTTCCTGAAGATCCGAACCCTACTGATGGCTTTGTCTAGTTACAGGGGTTTCTTAGGATAACTTTGCACGGTTAGGTTCATTCCTTGGTTAGTCTTCGTCCTGTAATAGGGAGCGGTTTGGTCACTGCAGTTAGGCTGGTAAATAAAATCCTGGTTTGTTCCTGTGCGGGTGGGGCATGCGGGACGACCGCCGTTCACTACTTTTCCGGACATCCAGATTTCTCTGTTCGGTGGTTTTCCGAATTCAGTCTGTTGCCGGAATAATTCCTCCATAAAGGACTCTGATTGATTTTCTTTACGTTCTTATCCCGGTTCTGTTGACCAGTCGCAAAGCCTCCATCAATAAAGTGGCCCATAAATACCTTTTAGTAAAAGTCCGATACGAAATAACATTATTTGGAGTCGACTTCTCGGATCTCGGTTCACACAACAGGTGATGGCGGACAGTGTCAATATGGTAACAGCCAACTAAATACTGTCAAATCGTGAAAGCTGTATTTACGATATAAAATATTAGTGGGCGACCCAAAAACAAAGACGGTAGGAGAAGCAAATGGATCTTCGGTTAAACGTGTATGACACAGCAAGACCTCTTTCCTGGCAGGGTCGCCAGAATGCAAGGAGGCCGCTTCTCCTACTGCTGCGCCGGACCCTAAGCTTCGTGAATGAGGCGAGATACAACTTCCATATTCATTTGCGCGGATTCAAATTCGTCCGGGAACGACGCCGAAATGACGAACACTTGGATACCTTAATGGCAAAAATAGTGTGGCTCGAAAGTCCAGGCGCTAGCGTCTCCCACAAGCGAATGCAGTATTCGTAACACTGATTGGCTGGCTATATCCCAGATGAGTTCACTTTGCTGATACTACAGATCCTAAAATAAACTTGCTCAAGCAACGCTCCAGTTTGGATTACAGGTTGCCAAAAAAAAACCGCATAATACCTACTAAACGCTTGCTGAACCAAATACACTGCTTTGTCGCTGAACACACTTCACTATGACTCAGAAGAGTTTATTTAAAACTGTACATATCGAACGCAATTCTTTGGCTTTACCACAAAGAAGAAGGCATCGAAAGGTGTTAAAAATCAAGGGAACAAATAAAAGTATAAAATCGAATTGTTCTGGAAATGATGGGCGGGGAAAGAAGTTTACGAACGAGTCTCACAGGAAAAAAAGAGACGCTATGATTGATTAGATACGTGCGGCTGGTTTTCGGCTGGTTTTGTGTGTTAGTTGAAAGTAAAGATAGGAGAAGCAGGATATAAATTGCATTGGTTATCTGAAGAGGACTAGTAGACTGGCCGTGGGAAGGACGAAATGTTCTGCGTGGTGGGAGCAGGTTGGTCCAATTCTTATCCAGAAGTAACATTTTATATGTCCATTATCCATCACAGCCACCCTACTCAGTTGCCATCGCGTTTATGCCAAGTTCTTAAGATTTAATTCAAACTCTTCTGCTGTCTGAGGTAAACTGTCGAGCCTGAATCTCACTGCTTAAGTCCTGAATGCAAGTGATAACTTAATCAACTGTTGACGTCTACGACCACATTCAAAACCATCATCACAGCCCCTATTAAATATTTTATTTCAGATGGAGGTTCTTGTATTTTCGCCATTTTGCATTAATCATCAACTTGTGGGCAGCAAGTTCTATGCCAGTCGTAGAGTTGGATTTTCTGGTTTTTAAATGATTCGTTTCCATATGAGGAATATCACGGAGTGGTTCCTGACTTTAGGTGATTCCTTCGTGAGAAACTTCCGGCTTCGCATAATGGTCGGGCCACACTAGCCCGCACCGTCACCGCACCGACACTCGGCTCGCCCCCCTCGCGTCCACACTGGTCCGTAGCTCATCGGTGTGACGCACGGGTTCATACTCAGTCTTCAGTCTCCTTCAACGTTTACACTTGATTGTTTCACGGAATTAATGTTAAAAATTACTTTTAAATGATTTGGGGATCGCAGCTAGGGTTACTTCATTATAGAGTACTGTGTAATTTATTTTGTCTATACGCACTTTATAATCTACGAAAGTAATAAAGCACGTTAAAATACTTTTTTTTTTTCCTGATATCGTTATCAGCACAGTGTTAGATGCTTTATGTACCTAAATAGTATCCGAACGCAGTTTTAACAGATGATCATCACACTGTACTGGACTGAAAGATTCTCGTGTATCTCAACATGGTCACAATGAAATGTCAAGCTTTATCACTTCACGTTTGACGTGTTTGTTTTGGTTAAGGTTTTTTTTTCGATATGTCTATTTTTTTTGTTAATAGAGAATGAGATTATTATATATTTTAATTTAAATACACTCCGCAAAGATTCTGTATAATAATAATAATTTCGTGTGATCTCAAAGTTCCAACCTCAGAGTTTTTATCAGCTGAGCAATACACCTCTATTGTTGTCACCTAATTCGAGAAGGACACCTACAGATTAACATGAAATTCGAGCCACAGAGCGTTCTAGCATCTTCATATTAACGAATCAAAGCTTTGCCAGAGGTGAATGTCAATTTTAAGACCTGTAAATATTACAGCTGAGACAGGATTTGAACCAGGGACTTTCGATACCCCAATTGTACACCGCAACCATGAACAAATCTGGATGTAATGAAAAATAAATATTCAAACATAGTAATATAAATATACTTTTCCTATATCATTTATTTTTGCTATCTCAAAACACAAACGTATTTTAAATGATTGAATACATATTTTTCAGTACTTCCAGATTCAGATGTTTACGGCGTGTGTGATTCGGGTATGGAAGGTCTGCGGTTGAAAATTCGTGTCTCGGATGTAATTTTTTTGTGGGCCTTAAAATCGACATTCACCTCTCGCAAATCTTTGATTTGTTAATGCGAAATTGCAAGGTCTCTAACTAAATTTTAGGAACATCTGATGAACCTAAAGTGAGTCTGAAAAAAAAGACACTTTTCTAAGCCAATCAGTAACACTAAAACAACATTTAGTCGTAAAGAATCGTAAATTTCCTAACTCTTTCTATACATTTCTCCATATCGACCAGCCCGACACCGGCCCGCTCTGTCAAAACGTAAACCAAACTAATGTCGGCTGACACTCGGCCTAGTCTCGGGTGACAGGCGGTGTCGTTTGAGCCCACTTCGATCGAGTGAGCGACAACAATGGGAAAAGTGACGGTGCGGGCACGGTGCGGTCTAGTGTGGCCCGACCTTAAGTTGTGGAACCGTGTGGCTGGATGTTAGGAGCCAATATAATGGCGTAGAATCAATACAACCGGAAGAATGTAGTTTGATGACCTTTTTAAAATCGTGGGTGCTCTTCAGCCCAGTGCTTAAGGTAGCCACACACGTGGAGGCCGGGTCGCAGGGAAACAGTCCGCGGGCCGGACCGTAGGGATTTCATCGAAGTGGCGCTGCACACACACGGGGCGTTAAAATCCTCAAGGGTTTCTCAGTCTCAGAGTTGGCTTCACGATGGCAGCATCCGATGATGTGCACGCGTTGGCTGCTTTTACTATTTTCTTTATTGAATCTGTCACAGTGCTACCTCTCTCTAAGATGCCTAGTAAAACTTGAAGAAGCCTTTTTCTGTATTTCCATATCTTCATAAAAGCTTCCTATCATATTTCAAAAATAATCTGAACTCGGATAACCAGACTTTTATTGTAATTGATTTATTCCCATTCTAAATATATCAACAACATAAAATTAAGTTTAAATGACATAAAAACTAAATTAAAATAATATTAGTTTAAAGTCATGTTGTCATTAATATAGTTGATCATGTGATGTAAACTCAAATTCAAATCACATGACATCATTTGCATTATAATTTGATAGAGCAATTGCTGCTGTGTCGTTGTTTTGAGGTAATTTATCAAAATCTGCTGGTGGTTTATAATGATCCTGCGGGTGTTGCTTGAAAAGGTTGTGGGCTGAGACTATTCGATGAGGTTCCTGGATAAAAAAAAAAATCCAGAACTGCTGCCTGCAGAATAGTACAGGCCGTTGCTCACTGTAAGACATTCCTAAACAGCCCATTTCGACTTGAAACAGGGTGTCATTAATTATTTTTTCTGCTATTAGCATTTGATTGGTCGGAAGGCCATGTAATTTTATGACAACGGTTTTGCTAACAACGTCAAAGTGATCTTCTTGCAACCGGTGTTTTTTTTTATTATTTTTTATTTTTTTTATTGTTCTTCTGCACATCACTTCGCAAAGATTCATTTAATGATGGTTTAATGTTGCTGATTTTTTTAGTATTGATTCTTTTTATTTTTTTGCATTTGGTTCATTCTCCTTCAATATTTATGCCAACTTGGCGTAGGTAGCTTCTCGTTTGTTTGTGTCGTTGTATTCCTGGTACTTCAATTCCTATAGATAGGGCTCACTATCATATATATTTATAAACACGGAACATCACGAAACGGACCAAAACAGAGAAACAAAATCGCAACACATACAGGCACTCACAAGAAATCCTCGAAGGCCGACTGACCGCAGGACACACGCTGAGATTCTCACCCTCCCTCCCGGCCTTCGAGGAAATAAGAATTGTTTTTCGGTGAGGATTTGGCCGCACTGGGGTGCGGCCACGGCCTCAAGGAAGTGCCCACACACGTGGCGGGATCCCGCAAGGCCGTGACCATTGCGTCCAAATCCCTTGGGTTTCCCGCACGTGTGTGGCGGCCTTTAGACTTGTCATTTATACTGTCCCGCGCTGCGCTTTATTGTGGTTGTCTGGCTGGTGCGCTTGAGGGTGCTGGGTGCTGTTGCAGCTGCGGGGTCGTCGACGGGCGGCGACAACGGAGCGCCGGGGGCGGCCAACCCTCGGCGGGGGCCCGGCTGCGGCAGCGCGGGAGGCGGCACGGCGCGCGACTCCGGGGGCGGCGGAGGCGGCGGACCGGCCGGGAGCGGCGGGCCCTGCGGCAGCGGCGGCCCGCTGTACGGCCGCCTCGTAGCCGAGGACGCCCTGCCTGCGCACCTGGGCACCTCCTCCGACATCCAGGCGATGCAGGCCGGCATCCCACAGTACTTCCGAGACCCAGCCCACGCCCCGCTGCGCAAGCTCTCCGTCGACCTCATCAAGACCTACAAGCACATCAACGAGGTGAGTGCACAGCCATCTGAACTTGCTGTAATAAGCACTGTGCACGATGTACTGGGATCCACGACAAGCTACGGCACTGGTTGGCAGGGGCGCAGCTACCATAGGGCTAGGCGGTGCAGTGCACCGGGGCCCTCATGCTCAGGGGGCCCCAAGCTCTGCTCAGGGGGGCCCTATCAGCAACTTGGTAGAGCTAAAAAAAAGTTGCCCATCTGGCCTGAGGGCCCAAAATAATTTTATTTTGCACCAGGACCCTTGTTGACCTAGCTACGCCACTAATGATGTCCCGATACCATCATAGTATCGATACCTATTTAAACGAGTAGTACTCAAATTGTTTTGCGTTACTTACTCATATGAGTACTGCAAAAGTATCGATACTTACTCATATCGATACTTTTTTAATTAATGTCAAAATGTAAGAATATACGTGACATTTTTTCTAAATTATTTACTTTATTTGCCTAGTGCAATAAAATCAAATAACACTCAGTAAATATCCTTATTTATTTATTGAAATTATAATAAAGCACACATTGTAAGCAAACTTCGAAGGTTTTGACTTATCTTTAAATATTTCTTTATTGCAATTTTAACTTTTTTAATCAAAAAAGTCCGCTTTCGGAAGGTTTATCAAAAAAGCAATTGTTTCAAATATTTTGGGGCCAGCTTGTTTCTTTTGTTTGTCATTGTTTCACCTGCATTAGAAAACAAACATTCACTCAGTACTAATGTTGCTACAACAATAAGATACAGTTGTGGGCAGGAGCGGATCCAGAGGGGGGGGGGGCTAGGGGGCTCAAGCCCTCCCCCCAAAAGTATCTAGGTCAACCCCCGACACTGTAATTTTGGAGACTTTTTTTTTTTTAGCTCTACGGATTTGAGGCCCGAGAAGGCTATAAAGACTACCGTAAGGGCCGACTCAAGCCCCTCCCCCCCAAAACCAAAATCCACTGAAGGCAAGCCCTCTGAACCAAATTTCATTCAAGCCAAGCCCCCCCCCCCAAACCAAAGTCCGCTCAAGCACCCCCCAAACCAAAATCCTGGATCCGCCCCTGGTTGTGGGTATTTATAAAGACAAGGAAATATAAGTTTCATTTCTTTCCATTCTGTAAATGGACTGCTTTTTAGAGACGTTAGAGTGTTTGTCACTACGATGCGTTTTCTTTTTCTTTTTTTGGCTGTAGGCTGATTCTTTGTGATGTTTCCAGAAGTCATATTCCTGTGAAACGCTAGCTGAAGCAGCTTTTTCTTCCGATTGACGTGGGCTGATGAGTTGCGCATGAACTATTAGTTTATGCATGGGGCTGCGCGGGAGCGACCTTAGCGGATTCGCCCCAAGTACGACTTCATTATAATGAAACAGGGTTCTGAAACAAACTCTTCGAGATTAGATTCTCTGCGGCAGTTGTCTATTCTAAGACTGATTCTGTTTGATTTTCAATTCTACCAACTTGTCGCGGGAAATTAATTTGGCAGACGCGACTGAGTGCGTAGCAGGATTGATGCGTTTAGAATTTAACACCTGCTGGGTTCGGTACTTTCGATTCGATACAAGTACTTTACTTCCGAAACCGAGTAAGTATCGAATCAAGTAATTCGAATACGAAAAGTACTCGGTATCGAAACAAAGTTTCGAGTACTTACTCGTATTTACTTGTATCGAATCATCACTATACGTCACTGCTGGTTGGAGCTTCTAGTGTTTAAAGTATTTCCCGGGAAAACGGTGAAATCTACGGCGATCCCCATTGGTCACATTGCAAACTGCGGTTTACTAAGCCACGCTAGGGATGTAACGGATCTCCGCATCCGCAAGTGCGGAACTTTCGCGTGAAATTCCACATCCGCTTTCGCATCCGCAATATTTATTTCGGATGTTTTGTTTACATTGCAATATATATTATTCTTTTCTCGCTATACGAGATTCTGTCCATCGTCTCTTGGCTAACAACAATGGTTTTTTTAAAAATTTTACGATCTTTCAATAAAAATAACGATGGACTAAATGGTGTTATTAACTAAGCGATGAATTTACAAGTTTAAACTTGCGTGTAAAGTAAAGCGCCTTCTTCACGGTCCAACTTACAGGACATCCGTATAGAACTACAATAGGATGCGCTCATCCACTCACGCTAATAAAAGGAGTCCAACAAAAAGTTCCAAGCAATCCTTTCCACTCGTACTTTCTCGCGGCACACCACGTATCCTTATCGCATATTCGCAGGATTTTTCCTCCAATCTTGATGTAACACCATAGCTTGTTGGACAGCAAGGACTCGTATTGGTTGTTTGGGAGTCCCAACATCAAACACGTCCTGCGTGTACTTCTCTAACCCTTTTCATGGCTCATAAAGGATCTTTATCGAAAATCGGATGAACGTAGGTCCTACAAGTTGTACTGTGAATGTGCCGCTAGAGCGGTGGAAAGGCGGGTGATGGGCACGGAGATGTGCGGTGGCGTGGCCTTGTGCTTGACGCTTGAATTAGTCGAGTCGCCAACTCTACAAAATTGACATGACAAAGATTGTTTTTTTTTTTTTTTTTTTTTTTAGACGCGTTCGTCGTTACATAAATAATTTAATTCAGTTGTGAAATCATCCTTTGTTTTTTGTTGTTGAAAGATGAGGCAAAAAATAAATCAGTGTGGCAGTATTAAATGGAAATAGACGTTATTTGTGAAAAATGTATAATTTTGCATAAAAAATATACTTATTTTGATTTTAAGTTTATTTTTGATAACATATAAAAATATAAATAATTATAAATTTATCTTCCACTTCCGCATCCGCAAAGATGTCTTCCGTTAGAACCCTAAGCCACACCGTGGAAGGTTCGGAGTCCTGGAAAGTGCAGATGACCGCATTTTGTTGACCCGCCTGGTGGACGGCATTTATTTTCTCCTCCTCACATGATCAGCAGTTAGTGAAACTTGTATCTTCACAGACCAGGTAGTGTGCCTGCAGAACGTTCACACAATTTTCATCAAACAAGATTAGTTGTGTTATTTGTTTCTTGGACAGTCTCCTGCATTTAGCTCACGAAACTCGTGGAAACTTGTAGACGGCGAGTGGAGAATTTTCCAGGCTATGGCGCGTTCGTAGTGGAGCAGGGCTTGAGTGGTTTTAGGGTACATTTATATACGGTCAGGTAAAAGTAATTGTTGATTACTCTGGAAATAAGTAGCGTATCTAAAGTATATAAAGTACTGCTTTGATCTCGAATTTCTATAGATATAATAAAGCAGTAAATCTGAAGAAGTTTGTAAATTGAAGATCGCTTTGAAAAAAATGAGTCGAGGTTGTTGTTAATAAACAATGGAAACGAAATCTTCTGTTTTTAAGAGTTTTATCTGTCTTTTGCTTTGACTGCGATTAATACAAACACTAATAGAACGATTTTCTTAGCATTTCGAACTTGTAAAGCCGGGAGATCAATGGCATGAAACGAGACAACTTCAACAAACTGATAAGTAAAGAAGAAGTGTCTCAAATTTAATTGCAATTGCTGGGCACTAAATGTTAGTCACTTCTTGCAGTTTCAAATATATAAATAGCTGAACAATCTGGTAACGGAACTAGGGCAGCAGGATGGCGTGAGGACGTCACTTGTCATCGTAAATAACTCGTGGATCTTCGTACGATCCGTTTGAGTTCTAAAATCGAGGAAGCAGCTGCCTTCAACAAGACTCTATTGATGGAAACCTGGTGGGATAGGCAGTGCAGTAGAGATCAGGTGAACTCCCTACTCCTCAATTAACAGAGCGCCGATACCAGTCCTAACTGTCTGTGACTGTGTTGGGGGGACAGTCGTGGTTTTGTCCTTACAAAGCACATCGTAAATGCCGCGGCTGGTTTCTGTGTGTGTGGCCGCCGCAGCTTCTTTCACTTCTGCTTCAACTTCTGTGAGGAGATTGCCAGTTACACGTTCCTATTCGCCATCTTCTTCTCCATACCCATACCATTCTAGTGTTCCTTCCATTTTGTCCATGGTCTTGGTTCCTTCACACCGAGCTCGGGCCTGGCATTGGGGAAGACACGGGTTCAAATCCCGACTATCCAAATTTCGATTTTACGTGGTTTCCAAAAATCACTCCACGTGAATGCTGGGATGGTTCCTTCAAAACGCCGTGTCCATTGGCCGAATACCTTCCCTCTGATTGCCTCCAGACCTTTCCAGCCTCTAACGACCTCGGCGTCAACGAGTGGTAAACCATAAGCAAAAAAAAAACTTTCTCGAAATCACTCGGGTGAATACCGGGATGATGCCTTTGAAAAAACATGGCCGATGGCCTAATACCTTCCCCTTCTTTGCTCCCATCCCGTTCTTGCTATAATTAAATCTTCGTGGATGAGCGGCAAAAGCCTTTTATGAAGTTATGATACATAAAGCACTACCACCACTACCACCACTTCCGATATTACTGATGGCGTATATTTCTCTCTGTTTGACCCCTGTTGCTACTTCTTGACCATAGCACACATTGTTCAGCTGTTATGTGCCCTTTTTAATTCTATTGGTTATGGGCGTCGTAATATTAATAAAATATCTTCGTTGTGTCATTTAGTTATTAATTCGGTTCGGATGACTCTGACCAACGAGGTTCGTAACATTTGCACCGTGATGCCTGCGAGTAATAACAAATGCAAGCATCTTTGGCAGTCTAACCCATGTGGTAGGTGCTGATAAATTTAGAACTTTGGGCATTGTTCACGGATAGAGAATGTTCTTTGTTTCTTCTACTTGAAGATGAAATCTCATTATCTTGGTTCGAATCACCGTCCGGGCATCCAGTTTCCCAAATCACTCCAGGCAAATGCCGGGATGCTTCTTTCAAAAGGCCATGGCCGAATTCCTTCCCATTCCTTGCCCCCCCCCCCATCCTTTCCCGTCTCTAAAGACCTCGCTGTTAGGGGGCCTTTAAGCAGATAAAAAAAACCCTCATTATCTTCTACCTTTTTTCTTTGTGATGGTGTCAGTTATTCGTCTCAGATATACTCTCTGTTAACTTAAATACATGTAGCTCCGATCTGATACTTTTGCTGTGTTGGTTGTACAGAACGTACAAATTGGCAGGTAAACGTTTTTCGATTGATCATAATACAGGTAAACGGAAGCACAGAGACAACACGGTTTGGAAATCTCGTGAACTGTCGATTGTGTCTCGACGGCGACATGTACGGCAGTGACACTGGTGGCAACACTGTGCACAATGGAGCGTCGTCGGTACGCGGCGCCGTACGCACGCACGCACGGTGGCGTCGCGACGCCCTCGACGCCCGCCGAGAGGCCCTCGAGGACGCCACTTGCTAATGACTGCCGGCGTCGGATTGGCTTCGTTAGCCGGCGCCGACGCTGCCTTGGGGCGCTCGCCGTCACGGCGGAGACCAGTAACAGAGAGCAAAAATGGACCTGAGGACGACGGCATGCTGGCGAACGAAACGCTACGAGGAACACTGAACAGATCGATGTTAGGTGTGACACAAACATAAACCTGTGAGTGATAAACTCATAACCAAATGTTTTGTTGAGCTCGTCCCTTGAAAGAAGCCTTATAAACTCATAACGGATCCTCCGAATATTTCGTGGAAATGATGGATGATGAAAGAAATTTACTGAAGAATGGCGCGAGGTTGGTCAGTTTCTTGTTGGAGGAAGATTAAAATACAGACAGAAGATAATTGAGTATGAAGGATGTAATGGATTCGTTGAGATGGGAAGATGCAGATGTTTACGAGGTTATCACACATTACAGGTTTACGCAATCACATTCCTGGACTGTGACTAGAGCTGCATGACTCAGAGGCGTATAAACTACTTGTTGCTTAGCGGTTATTTTCAGCGGGAATATTCGATGACGAATCACCCATGATATTCTGACCGCCCAAAATGTTCGATAGCAAATGGTTTATCATCTGAGATTCTGTTTTGAAGCTGCACGTACAGAATGTGTTTCGCTGAAGAAGTGTTGGCAAGTTTCTTATTCCTCACACGCCGGCCCTGCCACTCTTTCCTTGATTTTGTTTTAATTTTCGCCTTTGAATATCTCGATTGACCTTTCATTGCCCATTCTTCCATGCGTCGTGGTCTCTTCCGCGTGATAGGATTATCAGCTTTGTGACGCATACAGCTTGTTTCACGTCTACACGCCATTTGAAGAAAAAAAGGAAAATCCATGATTAAGTAGATGTACTTAAGTGTCATGGATTCTTCTTTTTTTTTTATTTCGTCATTTCCTGTATATTCTAATCCAGTGCTATTTCGTTAGAGATCTATTTCGACAGCCTCCACTGTTCGTCAATGCATTAATCCTTCAGTTTCAGACAGCAATGTTGAAGAGAAATCCGGAAAAGAAGGATAAAATACGCCGATGGTAGATTCAGTTTGGTAACCGGAATAGGGAGACGCCTTTCTGCGTGGTTGCTGGTATCACTACAGCAGAACCCTGCACAGCAACGTGGGAGAACTGGCCTAGTGAATTCCGGGATGGTTCCTTCAAAAAGCCTACGACCGAATTGTTCCAGTTTCTTGCTCACAGTCCTAGAGACCTCATTATCAATCAGCTTTAAAACCCTCTGTTAGAAAAAAGTTTTATCGATGTCGTGTAAATAATATAATTTTAGAGTGAACGGTTTGGAGCGAGACAAGGCAAGATGCGAAATGAAAACGCGAGATACACAATGGGAAATTTTTAGTGTTTTATTTTTATATTTTTCCTCCTTGGATCCTAACGTCTATTCGACTGAAGACGATTTGAGGCAAGGATCCGGAAGGGATTCGGACATGGCCTTTTGAAGCACCTGTTCCTACATTTGTCTAGGGTGATGTTGGGAAACCACGGAAAACCATAGTAGGGTCGGTGTTTCAGAATTTAATGGCACGAAGAGAAGACAAGGTTGAGAAAGAAAGAGACACAGGAAATTTATAATCTAAAGCTTGGAGGAATAATAATAATAATATTTAATTAAATTGCAATGGAGCGCACGCTCCGGTGGCAATTTCCCTACCTTCCACCTTTCCTGCACACGCCTACATTTGCCCTCTGCAAATTTTAACTTTAAATTCTTTCATCGGTTTTGGTAAATTATTCATAATTTCTCTTGGTAACTTATTCTAATCCTTGACCCCTTAGGGAGCGTGCACAAACCACGTAGCTCCATTTTGGCCTCCTGTGAACCCCCCCTCCCCCCCCACGTAGCACTACGTGGCTTTTGCCTCTATCTCCCCCCCCCCCCCACGTAGCACGTAGCTTTTTTCCCTTTTGATTCCAGAAGACATTTTGTACTGTTTTCTCTTGTCAGACTATTGTAAATTACATACGGAAATAATGGAATGACGGAAATAAATATTCACATGCTGTTGTGAGTTCTGTTCCTCATTTTTACTGTGAAAAATGTTATGAAAGGAAAACTACGTGGCCCCCTCCCCCCACGTAGCCCAGCGTAGCCTTCCAGCCACCCCCCCCCCCCCCGGACCAAGCCACGTAGTTTGTGCACAATCCCTTACTTACCAAAAAGAATCTTCCCACACCCTTGTGCCTGAAATCGAGTGCCAGCTTGTGGTCATGAACATCATTTCCCTTGCATGCATTAATTTTAATTCTTACACCAATATCTTTCCATGCCCCATCACCAATATACACCTTGTACATTCGCATGACCCTCTTCGCCCTCTTCCTTTCTTCCAATGAATCCCATTCGAGCTCTTTTATCATATCTGTTACTGATTGCATTCTGCTATAATTTCCAGAAACAAATCTAGTAGCCCTTCTTTGCACCCTCTCCAACTCCTGTATTTGATACGCAAAATATGGGTCCCATACTACACTACCATATTCAAGCAATGATTCTGACCAAAGTTTTGTAACCCAATTCCTTGACTTCTCTCGTACATCCCCTCATCAGTCTCTCCAACAATTGCAGAATTTTGAAACCTTTTCCTACCACCTGTCCAATGAGTCCTGCAAGACGGAGAAGGTGGAAGACGGGGGAACGCCGTGTCGGGGCGGCGCGGCGAGTTCTTTGATCCCGCGGCCGGCTGGCGGGCTGGCTGCATAGTGTTGACAGAGGGAAGGACGGCGGCTGGCGGGAGGAGGGGAGGATTCGGCGCGTGGGTCGATAGGGGGGCGGCTAGTTGGGCGCGTCTGCCGCCAGCCGGCGCTGCCTCCGCGCCTCCGCGCCTCACACTGGTCCGCCCCCTCTCTCGCAGCTGACAGCTCTAATAACACTGTCCCGCTTGCTTCTATTTATATTTTATCATTTAGGTGTAGTGACGGTATCTGTGCCAACACGGCAATTACGAAAATGCCTTTATAGTCTATTTAGGATAGTACGAAATTGACCCTGAATCTCTCGATAACGAGACAAGTCGTTAAACAATTCGAATTAAAGAAAATATGCGATTTTCAATAAATCACCAAAGTAAACGAAACCTACTTGTTACAGCATTATTTAATCACGACCTTAAGGACGCAAACCAGCTGGACTTCCTGTATCCTTCGATAAGAATTAATCGCTTTGCAAACGCCATTAGCTACTCAAAGTCTTGGGTCATTCTCTTAGTAAACCAATTTCATTACACGAAATAAAAGTGCATAGTTATTGATGTTAGTTTAAGGTCGGGGGTGAGCTTCCAGCGGGGCCGTATGCATTGTGGAGAGTCTAGAACCAGTTGACTCCGTGCCCCGTCCCCACAAACCACATTATCAGATTCTCTGCACCGTATTCTCACTTTTACAGCGTTTAGCGTGTAGTTGTGATACACGATAAATAACTTCAGTTTGCTAAATGAGGCAGCTTCTGTTAACCCGTTCCTAAGTGTTTTATACGTTTTTTGCGCTTATTAGCAGTGTTTTGTGGTAATACCGTTGGATCATTGATTAATCAGCGGTCGCACTAGTTCATGACGCTTGCAGAAAAGGTAAGAGGTGCAATTCAGAAGCGTATTG
The DNA here is from genome assembly GCA_031002005.1 of Vandiemenella viatica. NCBI lineage: Eukaryota > Metazoa > Arthropoda > Insecta > Orthoptera > Morabidae > Vandiemenella > Vandiemenella viatica. The sequence goes on along the minus strand of CM061918.1, from coordinate 307,323 downwards.
CACGAATTCTAAAAATCTAGTTTATTTATTCGTTTATTAAACGGTATGGTGGATCAGTGATTAAAGTGTCTGAGTACAGATCGAAAGGTCCCCTATTCGAATCCCGCTCTCGGTCGACCTTCACGTCTGTAATGTAATAGTGCTTTGTGGTTAGGATTACACGTTAAACTGTAGGTCCACTGTACCCGATAGGACAGGACAGAAACGCATCGAACTACTGTCAATCTGGTGGCCGAACAATGCACGTTATATATATTATTATTATGCTCATTTTTTATTTAGCTTATGGAAACAGTCATATTACGGTGGAGAAAACAAAAACAGTTTTCAGCTTAGATAGTGTTGATAGGTTATTATTTCAGTTTTTCGTCAGTAGCTGAATATGTGTTGGACTGTTTTTCTTCCTCGACTTGTGTAGTCGGTTACTCCCGAGGTTGCACGTGGTCTCGTCTAGCTGCATTGCTGTCTTTAATAGATCCAACAATGACAAACCTCGTCCTTCCGAATTCCAGGGCAGAACTTAACTCTTCGAGCTGAAACGCGAGAAATAAACCGTAACCACCAGGAATTAACGACAATACCTGAATGTTGATATCTGCGTCAACGTGAAGAGTTAGCATGCGCGTGTCGTATGTTCTATTTGTAACGCTCTGGCCTCGTATTGGGGGAACGCGGATTCGAATATCCGTCTCACCATCCAGATTCGGATTTTGCACGGTTTCCCCGAATAACTCCAGGCGAAGGCCGGTTCGTTAAAATTGGCCATGGCTGAATTCCCTATCGTTTCTTACGTCTAGTACTTCCCTGCCTTTAATGGCCTCTACCTTGACGTCTCGTACGTGTAAGGCTATAAACAAAAAATGCTATATTTGGGGCTGACATTGGGAACCATCAAAATATTCGCCAAGCAAAGTGAGAACAGTTCACAGCCGGCCTGTTAGTGGTTAGTAACCGCTGTGGTAGCACTGGGTGCTGCAGAATTTACCACTTTAACATCACGTAGAAATTTAGAATCGATTAAAGAATCAGTTTACATGAAAATTTCATTTTGGTTCGATGTAACTGTCTCAGGAAATCGGTCACTTGTGTTGCTGAACATGGCGTGGTTTGTAGTGAGATAATAAACTCATATCAACGTAGCGAAGCTCTTAAAAATTCCTGGCCGCACTGGAATTTGAACCCGGGACCCTAAATCTAACCGTCTATCTGTGCAGCGTTCTGACCCGTATTCTTTGAATTTGCTAAGAGTGCAGATCGCAGCCTCTTCTTAGACCTGTTGCAAGGATTGCTGTGATTGTAACACGCTGAGTCCTGTTCCTATAATAATTCACTCCCTTTTTACAATTTTGGGTATGGATAAGAATTCAGCTGTAGAAAATTCGATGAATAGACGTCGGGGCCTGTTATTGCCTCCTCTGATCCGTTTTATATTGCGAGACTGTGTCCACTTTCGTGGAAAGCCTGTTGACCTACAACTTGAAATGGTCGAGTCAGTAAAATATACAGCACAACGTGATGAGTGAGCGGCTGTGTATTGATCTTCAGGAGCCATAATGTCGGCATCTCGAGCAAAGAAATTTTTTTTTTTAATCTGACGTTATTATTCTAGGACAAGTAATCATTAGGCATGTTCAAAAATTACCGGCTATTATTAATAAAACAGTGCTAGAAGGATTTGAAACAAAGACGGGTGTAAACAAATTATGACAGCTAAATGTAATGAGGCAGTTCTCTTATTCTCAGAACCAGAATACTGCTAGAGAAAGCGGTCCTCATCTAGTTTAAAAAATTGAATTGGGACTTAAAAAGGACATTCTAAAACTGTAAGTACGGAGCACAGTACTTCACGGAAGTGATGGCTAGACATAAGGATTGCGAGGAAAAAGGAATGTTAAAGTATTTCGGATATACTGCATGGATAAAGTACAAAATGAAGTTGCCGGAAAAGAAGAAACAGGATAGTGGGTCATGTTTTAAGATGTGCGGTGATTGAGGCGTGTGCTGTCGAGGACGTTGTGTGGTCCGGATTACATGTTAAACTGAAGTTCTACCTACAACATAGGCGAAAATAGGCGTATAACCAATCTGCCACTGCAGCATGTACTACATCGCAATTTAAATTACATTAATTGATCTTTTTAGTGGCATGAGTTGACTAAGGAGAGACCTGTAGAGGAACACAAAGATACACATATGTGAAGCAGATACTGGCTCAGAATAACGAGAAACTGGGAACTGCATCAAACCAGTCTAAAGACTTATGATAGATTTCTATTTCTTTATATCGTCCATGTGAATTGCATACGCACTTGTACCTGAGTAACATGACTTATTGTCTGCTAAGTTGAACGATGACTCAGTTTTTCAGAAGATGTAGTCTCATTTTACTTTAAGTTATTTCATGTTTTAAATTAATTTCGCTGAGAAACTGTTATTTATGGCAAAGACGTGACTTCGTAAATTGCTCTATAAGACCGACTCGCTTCGCATTAATGTTAAATCTTGTGTCTAATTCGCGGGATGCTGTGTCTGTCCAAAGATGTTTGCTCGCGGAGATACTCCGCCGGTGCTGCGTCACCGAGGAGGGGCCTGCGTCATCGATCAGGCACAACCCGCCACTGACGTCATCGTCGGCCGGGTTCACAGCTGTGTCCCTGGCGCCCAAACACAACTATCCCTTCGCTCTAATCTCATATCACTTAAACACCATATCACCGGTGGAACTTGTGTTTTGATATTTCCTTTTCCCACAAAAGCATCCATAAAAGATTGATATTTTAGAGTATATTTTATTCTGTACACACAAATAAAAGGGAATTGTTCGAAACGTTTTTTCGACTGTTTTTTTCTGCATGATAAGGCGTATTATTTTCCACAACAATTAGGTTGTTGACATAAATTTTCCATTTTTAGCTTGGTGAAGTTTTTTAAACTGCTCACGTGATCTTTCGAAAGACAAACAAGGCGTCTATCTTTCCACAGATTTTCCTCTATACGTCACCTGTGAATATGAATAATTATCGCCTTTAATAATGGAAGGGACCATTTTCTAATTTGTTATTTTGTTTTTCTTTATTATTCTAAAACGACTTGTTAAAGAATATAGTAGCGTGTTGTCAGCTTAGCTATATCAAAACATGTTCGATGAACCTTAACGCTCGGTCCTGATATTCGGAAAAACATGGTTTCGATCTCAGGTTCAATCATCTAGATTTCGGTTTTCCATGACTCCCGAAATTAATCTATGAAAATGTCTGAATGATTTTTTGAAAAGGCCACTTAATTTCTTCCCGCTTCTTGCCCCCACTGTCGTCTTTAATGACATCGACAAATCTTAAACTGAAATGGACTCTGATGGGGTAAACCTGGTGCGATTTCTAATTCCGTACTTTTTTTTTTACCATGCTATATATTTTTAGTGTGCATTTCCAGGTGCACATTGGATCTTTAATGGATTGATTTCCAATCTCCTTATGCATCACATATATTCGCCCCCAGTGACCGCAGACTCGCCTTCTTACGAGGATGCGATTCATTCATTCACTATGATACACTACGTGAAGTAGAGATTGAAATCTGATTGGAGGATGCTGATATCCTTGAACCCCTTGCCTTATCGTAACATAGGTTGTCGACAATGTTGAGCGCACTTAAAATAAGGAATCAGTTTCAGTTGTGATATAAAAATGCAGGTCGTATCGCCAAAGAGTTATTATCTCTATTTTAATTCTTCAAATAGCGATCGCAGGGATGTTTTAAACGACGATACAGGATATTTCAGATGGGCAGAGATTTTTATTATTTATATCATTGGCCGTAAGGTCGCATCTGTATTAATGTGCTTAGTTTTTTGTATTAAAGTTTTCAAAGGACTACAAACAGTTTTACTGACACTCAACATGGTTCTCACTTATTGGTATGATCATCTTTGCTTTTGGATTATAATCGGGATGAAAGGCGTTTTGCAACATATGGCTGTTCCTGCATTGCTGGGGTTGTCCGTATACGCCGTTAGAGTAAGATCATTATAATACTTTATCGAATTAGGCTTGCTCATTCAAAATTCAACAAATCCGTCTTTATAATGATACAAGAAGTTAGAAGTCGATTTCAGCAGATTCTTATACTTTCTGAATGATAAGGACAGTGATACTTTACCTTATCCTGCCCCATCTTAAATCTTTGTTGCTGATATTGTCTAAGCCTTCTGAAACACTGTCTGTATCAATACTAGGTTCTCTTTTCTTTTGCATGCCTTTGTTGCGATAAGTTCACAGAATCTAGTTTTATTTGTGTGTCTTGGGAACATATACAGACAAAAATAATTTCATAGTTAAATATTTATTGAAAAAAATACTTCATGTTAAAAATGTTGTAATATGCTATGCTCTCATACAAACATGCTTTGTTGTTCTTTGAAACACGTAGGAAATATGTCGCAGAACTTTGATAACGTGAAAAGGTTTTTCCTTTTAAGGTGTTCAAAAGTTTTATGCGCTTCTGTTGATTTGCCTTGGCAACCAGTTGCACCTGAAATTTCGTTCGTGGTGTTTGTAAATAGTTTAAATGATTTTCTCGTATTTTTGGACACATCAGATGGAAGTTTTGACTTCTTTCGAAATTGTTTCACGTGAAAAATGCGTTATCTTTGGACTGTACCTCTATTGAACAAGGTTTGTAAATAATGTTTTTGCAATGTGGTTGATATATATATATATAAAATTCTGTGCTGTCTATGCTTTTTAATTTTTATGTTACATCTCTGTTGGTAGAATTTGAAAATTTATTAATTTTCATATTCTCTTTTCATTTAATTTATTTAAATGGTGTAGCAAAATGAGAAATAGAAAATTATTCATTTTAAGAAAGAGCTGAGTAAATAATTGAACCGTTCTGAAAACTGTAGGGTGGTTACTACGGGGGAAAGGTCATTTTGTGATTAGAATTTCTATTTTAGTTTTTTTGTCCAGGTTGCATTCAAAGCCTGTTTGTTTCCTTCATTGTATTATAGATACTGGCCAATGTTCATGCCAGCAAATGCCTGGAGGTTTACGGTAACCGGGCGCCGCAATTTCATGATGAATTCTTATGTAACTCGTGAGACAAATCGAAATAAATAAATTTGTTTGATATCTCACTGATTTCTTGAAATATCAGACGTAAGAAATTGGTTATACGTGCAGTGCCTTGTGCTTTTTCTCCTAGTCCAGGCCGCATTTGAACCTAACCACAATCGCTTGAAAGAAAACAAAATAATCGTTATGCATGTCCAGCGTGTAGTTTCGACTTTGGCGATTTTTTGTTGTTTTTTTGTTTTCTGGTCCCAGGCCGCTTTCAAACCAACCACCTCAATTTTGAGATACAGTATCTCGAGAACTAAGCGAGATACCGAAAAAATTTATTCTTCAATTCTAGTTACGTAACAATCCGCCATCAAATTGCGGGCCACAGTTATCTTAGAATTCCCAAATGCTTTAATCCAGGATTTCAAGGGAACTATTTAATGGGGCAGTTTTATCATCACCGTGGCGCCTCAATCTGATGATGAACTCGACGAAAAGATTTTTTTTTTTTTTTTTTTTTGGATTCTCGATTAGATTTCGAGCTATAGCATGTTAAAAATCAATTATGGGTATAATTACTTGTGCTTTTGGAGACGTTTCTTCTGGTCCAGGCCGTATTTCAACCTAACAACAACCACTAGGAAGAAAATAAAACTCTTATAGTTACATAAGAATACATTATCAAATTGCGGCGCCACGGTTATCGTAGAATTGTAATGGAACTATAGGTAATTTAGGATATATCCCAGACTGCTGTTCCGTTTATATATTTGCGGCTTCTGAGTCACCGTCTCTAGATATTAATTTTTTCATGACGCAATTTTAGTTCGAACTGCTTTGGAGTATGTTGTTCAGCACTTCCATCAGTTACAAATGAAAACTTATTCATTTCCTTATGCCTGAAATTGTTGATTTATTCTCGTGATTTTCTGTTTCGTTCACATACTACTTTCAATTATTCCCCTAATGTTCGCCACAGTTTTAGGTAAAAATATATATAACATGAATGCAGTATTTATAAAAAAAAGAATTCAAGCAATTATTTAAGGGTAAAGCGACAGTTCCTAAAGATGGCCCAAACCACATATGACACTGAACTTCGATGCCGTGTTGTTAGTAAGTGCCGTTAGTAAGTGCCTCATGTGATCGGAGACGACCAGTGTATAGACAGCTTCTTGGAAGAATAGTTGTAAGAATATGGTCCAAGCATCGCGATTTTTATCTATCGTCTTTGGTTGTTTGGGGATGTCAATTTTGGAAGGACAAGTTTTCGAAAATAAAGAGGAATTGCCTTCTGAGGTAAATAGGCAACTCTGAAGACAATTTCAGTAGCGAAAAAATAACTGTTATTGAGCGGAAGGAGGGAGAGAGAAATGTATAAATTAGCGATAAATGATTTTTACCACGACTATTAATCCCGGATGGTACTGCCCATGGGTACTGCTTCAACCAGAGATGGATTTTACTTGGCAGCCATGTTTTGTTTTTATGTTCAGTGTCAGAGACATTTAGTATTGTCTCTGTTTAGTATGATCAAGGAAGAGGCAGAAGATGTTTAAAATTTGGCAGCTGATAGCGACGCACTTTATCAAGATTTTTCAACTAAGATTGGTAAATGCACCTTTCGATTTTTAGTTAGGTGGGAAAATTGAAAAAAAAAAAAAATATTCCTGACCATGATGCAAGCGAAAATTTTTACTTCCGTTTTGTAGATAGAATCACATCCATGAAACCAAGCTGCTGCTGCACGATTTCAATTCCGTAGCTTTAGAACACACTTCAACACTATGAACATAGATTTTTGTGGTTTGCATAAATAATAGCTTAAACTGGCAATTTTCTATCCCCCTCCACCAGCCCGGCCCTACAAGCCCTCACACTGCCTCAGCGCTGATGAATCTGGTTATCGACAGCTTGTGTGCTTGATAATGCAGTTTGTACTTTGTCATGTCAGCCACATATTACATTGTACCAAATATTTCAAGGCTATTTTTGTATTTTGCCTCTTTTTGTTTGTTTCAGCGATGCTTTTGTTTTTAAATAGTGTTCTGCCTTCTTCCAGTGAGTTACTTATGCCTTTTAATTTCACATTTTCTCACCAGTCGGTTTATTATTATTTGATTTTAACATTTTTTTTGATGTTGCTATCGGCAGTCAATAACTGAATCACATGGTGTTAGGTACACCCTGTTTGTAGCTTGGTTGGAAGCATTGAAAAGAATGGTTATTCATTCTTTATCTAGGAATATGCTTGACACTAATCCAGTTCATAGTAATAGGACCCTAAAGACTTAGAAAGTACTTCCAAAACTGAATTTGTGACGTGTTGTAGGTTTTTTTTAAGCATTTTGCTGTGGAAGGATGTTAAAAATTAAGCGCTGAGAAAGAGAATGAAATATTTTGAATTGATGAACTTAAGATAGTAGATAATCTAGGGTGAACGTCACTACGGGCATTAAGAGGTGTGGATTAACACAGAGCTAGCACAGATGTAGTATCATGTCAAACCAATCAAGAGTATGGTGATAAAAACAAAATTGCATAATGATTTCTCCCATTAAAGACACAGAAATACTTGACAAAACAAAATATCATATTCACTAATGACGTAATAATGCTACGGTAGTGAATCACAAAACGTATTATTTTCAAGCAGTAATTCCACTGTAATACAGACTAGACCATTGTTTTCAAGCAGAAATTAGATTTTATTACACCCTGGACCAGCATGACACCATTAAATGTAATTGGGAAAGTATTTTTAGTTGTGTCTTGCTTTTGACTACTACAGTGTTATGATGCCATTTCCTTGCGGAATCGCTGTCTTCAGTATTTCCATGTTTTATACATTCTGGGGGTGGTCAGGTAGCTCAGTGGTTAAAGCACTCGCTTTCAAAAGTTCACGGTCTGGTCTTGAGCTCAAATCCTGGTTGGAACAGGAATAGTGAAGAGTTGTGTTTAATCATATGAGCTGGACATTCTGTGGCTCGGATTCCATGTTAAACTGGAGGTCCCAGAGGAAAGGAACAGACTGTCCTATCTCTGACATGATGGCTTAGTATTCCTCCTTTGGGAGGATTCAATCAATTTTCCGGTTGTACACTAAGTTAATTTCTATGTATTCTGATGTTATGGATGCGTACGGTTCACAATAAGGCTGAGATACTAAAGAACTGTAAAAGATAAATGCTGGTTTGAGTATGAATACCATACTAGCATAGTAAGTAATTCTAACTGTTTAGGAATTATAATACGTTGTAATATTGCTGCACCTACTATCTGCCACTCTAGAGTTGTGCTACAACTAATTTCTGCTGCATATGATGTATATACTATGCACACAGGTACAAATGTCACTAGCAGGACCAAGGTTTCTCCAGTGGGGACAAATTAACTGCACTAATTCCTTAAAAAATAATCATATATTGTCCGACTCAGTACAATTAATCCTAAAAGTTCCATAAGATCTGCTGTAAAAACAAATTCAGAATGATTTGCATTAAATAACTTGACAGAAAGAAATCAACAAATATAAAAATCAAATGTCTAATGGAACCCATCCAATTCATTTTAGAATGTGAAATCTAAATATACTACAAACAACGTAAGTAAACAATTGAAAGCAGAAAAGTGTGTTAATACTAATAAATTCGCCAAATAATCCAACTGTAAAGTAATTTTTAACTTCTTTGGTACAGACTGTATTTCAAACTTACCACAATCACTAAAAACAATCTGCTGTCTTGCGTTAAAATGATGTACCTCCACTTAATGCTTAATCAAGGTCCGGGTAACATTTTAGCCTAGCCACATTCGCCTTTTTTCCCCTCCCCCTAAAGATAACGCACAATTTTATTACTCCAGCAATGAAATGGTTTAATACTTCATCAGAAAAAAAAACCTGGAATATAAAACATATGTGCCTTCCCATATTCTTTACAATTCTATTGAAATTTAGAATGTCACCTGCTTTTCCTCTTGATTTGTCTTCTGTTTTAATGCAGTTCTCACTAGCGATGTATACCTGTGTGTATGTCATACACAGTATGGTTTGATGTTGAGGGTTAGTAGTGAGCTGGAAGTTGTTGTAGCGGTATTGCTTGTGCAGGTATGGTGATATAAACTAAACCCACTTTATGTGGGATTGCGTGATTCCTAATTCTGAAGACACCATTTTAATAATTATAAGAATTATGAAGTTTTTGAGGACCTTTACACAAAGATTAAAATTAGAGAATAAAAAAAAATTTAAAACTTGTTTTTATGAAAAGTGTTTGAAGTTAAGTATTTTTGTTAGTTAAAATATTATTCGTGCATTGAAGAACTTTGTGCAAGCATTGGTTTATTAAAATGAGCAATGTACTATTTTTATAGTTGACAGATATTATATATATGCTTAATGTTAGTCATCCTAAATCCATCTAACATTATTAATATTTAATTTTTGTGGCCAAATGCTTTTGGATACCTTACAAATGTCTCAATTGTTTCAGGTGTATTACGCAAAGAAGAAACGTCGCGCGCAGCAAACGCAAGGTGAGGACTCTTTGCACAAAAAGGAGCGCAAGCTGTACAACGACGGTTACGACGATGACAACCATGACTACATCATCAAGAATGGCGAGAAGTTCCTCGACCGCTACGAGATCGACTCTCTCATCGGCAAGGGCTCCTTTGGCCAGGCAAGAACATTGAAACTTTAAAGTGAGGAGTACAGGGAGTAGTTAAGAAGTTCTTGGCCTCTACCATTAATTGCTTTATGTTATTATTTTACTTTGTTTTAACATAAATTTCCAGATTCTAAATTTTTTAATTTGTTTATGTATTGTGATAATTACGAAAGTTTGTTTGGTTGTGTGCCTATAGGCCAATAACTTCTAATATAATTATCACACCTTCAGTCTAAAGTTAAATGAAATTCAGTTTATAGTTTTCCTTGATTGGGAGATTTGCTGCTTTAAACTTGAATTATTTTCAGTAATTTTAGTTCTCTCAAGATAAAATAAACTATTGTTAACTATATTTTAATTATTAATTTGGTAATGCTCAAGGTTATCATTACTGTAATTATGTGTATGAATTATACAAAAGATTGTCTGTTATAAGCACTGTTATTTGTATATCACTGTTCTTTGGCATTGTTTAGAGGCTTTTTTTGTATTTTAACAAAAAAACTTTATAAATATGATTTTTTTTTGTGTTGGTAAGCTGTGGAAAATCATAGGATCTGGTGTGAATAGTGCCCTATTTTCATACAGGATGAATGGCTCTTCTAACTTGCATCAATCACAAATAACTGTATTAAGAAATAGTACCTTATATAAATATGGCTGTGTTGACTGCAAGCTCAGTCACGTGTTTCTGTTTTCTTGGGCATTGCCCTAAATATTGTGTTTTTTTTGTTTGATTTGTTGCTGCTGTTCTCCTTTCTTCAACTTTGGTGAGTGGTGGATATAGTTTCTTTCCTTTCTATATAAATATTGCTTCATGGCATTTCTTCCTACTCAGTTGTTACAGTATTCAAACATGATTTACTACTTCTTCAAACAGTCCAATAAAACAAACACCTGATTGGCTGAGTTCCTTCTTTCTATGTATATGATCACAAGGATATTAAGATTTGTGGATTATGGTGGACAAAAGTCTAAATGTAAACTTCTTTGTAGTGTAACAGGTGGGAGGAATATAATAAATCTTTAATGTGAAAAGACACCTGTTTAATGACCCCCTCCCCCCCCCCCCTGGGATGTTCAAATCATTGTCTTCAGGGTCTTGTGCTTTTGTACCCCACACACTTCACACGGATTTCAGATCTAACCCACACCTTTTCTACTCATCTGGTGATCTGGAAGTGAGTACTACTATGTCCCCTACTTTTTAACTGAAAAATTCTTCTGCCACCAAGCCTCGAAACTGTTAATCCCCTGTCGAATGTAACACAGTAACTGTATCTTGGCTTTCTCGTAACAAAGCCTTTGGTTAAAAGTGGAGCATTTTCTGGACACATTTTTTTAATAATGTCATGTGAGTAGCTTCCAGCAGTGGAACACTGAGGCTTGTGGTAATATATAACATTAGGAAGCACTATTTTTCTTCACAGACTCTTTCGTATAAGGAGTATTGAATGGAATATGGTAAAACATTTTAGAATTTTGTCTCGTTGGTAGTGCAAGAACAGTACAATCAACAATTGAATTTTTTTTAGCATTGTGGGATATTTTAGAACATTAAATGTGTTATTTTTTGCTAATTTATTCAGTTTCGGGATTTCTTTTTCTTTCATTTCAATTTTTATTTAGGCAAAACTGAACACTTATCACATGAAAGTTTTTGGTTTTTGGTTTATCCTTAAATGCTGACAAAAAGAAACTCTTTTTACTGATGTCTTGAGGATCAATATTATACTTTTTTGCAGGTTGTGAAAGCCTACGACCATGAAGAGCAGTGCCAGGTTGCAATTAAAATAATTAAGAACAAGAAGCCCTTCCTCAATCAGGCACAGATTGAGGTGAAGCTTCTAGAGATGATGAACAAAGCAGATGCAGAAAATAAGTATTATATCGGTAAGCTGTCAAAAGTAGTCGGCCTCCCGTCAGTAATTCGTGTTGCATTCGTTAGTAAAATATTAACATTACTTTAATGCTTGGGGAAGTTCTGACATAATTTGGTAGAAAATTATTAATTAACTTTAAGCAATCTCACATAACAGATAGTAATATTATTTTTAGTAAGTATAAACAAGAGAAATGTTTTACCAGGCCTGATTAATGATTTGTGTCTGCACTGTGTTACTGTCACCTGCTGTAAGTGATGGTTTCATTTGTTTTAATTAGTATCATCAGCTTCTGTCAAAACTGCATAATTTGTTTGAGTTGTCAGTTGAACTTTCTGTGGAAGCATGATTATTTTTAATTTTTCAGGTGTCATAACTTGCAGATGCTTATTACAATAATAAGTAATGATTAGCTGTTTTGGGATTATACATCCTTCAAGGTCATGTTCAGTTGCTACAAATTTTGAAACAATTTCCAGTTATTGAGAGAATATTTTTGTGTCTTAAAATTTCCACCAAGTAAAGTCAGAAATTAAATTCATTGTCATATTATCCAATGATAAAGGGCTTACATACAGCATCCATCAAGTAATGGGTCTACTTTCTCCATATTTCTGCTGCTTCTTCTTTTTTTTAAAAAATATCTATAAATTTGGTTCTACTAATTATAACATAGACAAAATAGCTATATAATACTTGGATTTTATTTATTTATTACTAGGAATTAAAATCATCAGCCCAAGTATGTTATGTCTAAAATAATATTGGTGGCTAATGCAGTGTTTTCTGTGTACAGTAAAATTGAAGAGGCACTTCATGTGGCGCAACCACTTGTGCCTGGTGTTCGAACTGCTGTCGTACAACCTCTATGACCTGCTGCGCAATACTAACTTCCGCGGAGTCTCCCTCAACCTGACGCGCAAGTTCGCGCAGCAACTGTGCACGGCGCTACTCTTCCTGTCAACGCCTGAGCTCAACATCATCCACTGTGACCTCAAGCCTGAGAACATCCTTCTCTGCAACCCCAAGCGGTCCGCCATAAAGATTGTCGACTTCGGCAGCTCGTGCCAGCTCGGGCAGAGGGTCAGTAACTGTACAACTTTTGGTTAATTTGTAGTTCAGAATTTGAAATAGCAATATCAAAGCTCAATTTCTTTGGGCTATAATAAAGATGGAAGTAATGTAGTGTAAAGCAATTTTTAACACCAAGTCTGGTAGCTGAGTGGTAACATTCGAGCCTCCTATTCGGGAGGACACTGGTTTTTCCATGGTTTTCTGAATTCACTCCTGGCGAATGCTAGAATGGACCGTCAGAAAAAGGCTCACTCCTTCCTATTAATCCTTTTCCACCTCTAATGATCTTGGTGTCAACGAATCTTAAAGCTATAACCAAACAGTGTTGTCAAGAGTGAGGTCTTGAAATTGTGATGAGTAGTCATGACTAGGTGAAATGGCGAAAAAAGAAAAAAAAACTTGTGTTGAAAAATGTTAACATTGTTTGTAGTTAATTGAATATACAGGGTGATTCAAAATGATTGTCGGGGTTTCAAAAACTTCCTACACTTAGCACAATTGAGATACGAATTTGAATCTTATTTTGATGTGTAAAGAAACTCGTCAAGTTTTTTTACATCCATTACAAATGTTCGATATGTGCGCCATGTGTCACTCTACACACATCTATGCGATACTCCATTTCATCCCACACGCGACGCAGCATATCATCAGAAATGTTTAGAAAGGTGGCACTGATCCGTTCTCTCAGTTGCGGGATAGTTGCAGGTAGAGCGGTTCGATCCCCGTCCGGGCATCCAGATTTGGGTTTTCCATGGTTTCCCAAATCACTCCAGGCAAATGCCGGGATGCTTCCTTCAAAAGGCCATGGCCGAATTCCTTCCCATTCCTTGCCCCCATCCTTGCCCCACATCCTTTCCCGTCTCTAAAGACCTCGATGTTGAGAGACGTAAATACAATAATAAAAAAAATAAAAAAATGCAGGTAGAGGAGGAAGATAAACTTGAGCCTTGACTTAACCCCACAGAAAAAAATCACATGGGGTTAAATCTGGTGAACGAGGTGACCAAGCCATGAGCATTTGGTCACTGTCGGCTTTGCGTCCTATCCATCGTTGCAGCAATTGTTCGTTGAGACCGAGCGTGGTGGTGTTACGGCTAGCGTTCTGGCCTCGCATTCGGGAGGACGGCAGTTCAAATCCCCGTCGGGGCATCCAGATTTGGGTTTTCCATGGTTTCCCAAATCACTCCAGGCAAATGTCGAGATGCTTCCTTCAAAAGGCCATGGTCGAATTCCTTCCCATTCCTTGCCCCCCATCCTTTCCTGTCTCTAAAGACCTCGCTGTTAGAGAGACGTTAAGCAGATTAAAAAAAAAAAATGTTTGTTGAGAAATGAGGTGAAGCACCATCTTGTTGTAATATGAAATCGTCCACCTCTTTCAGTTGAGGCAGCAACCACTCAGAGACCATATCGAGGTAAGTAAGTCCTGTTACTGTCTGTTCATTGAGGACAAATGGGCCATACACTTTCGCCTTAGAAACAGCAGTGAACGCACACACTTTTGGAGAATCACGCTGGTGTTTAGTAAAAGCACTGGGATTTTCTGTCCCCCAAATCCGCACATTATGCTTGTTAACTTTCCTGCACAAGTGAAAGTTCGCTTCATCACTAAAAATGAGTTTTTTACAAAAACCCATATTCTTCCATTTTTTCTTGCATAATGTTGCAAAACGTGAGACGTTTCCGATGGTCGTCAGGTGTTAAAGCCTGAAGCAGCCCTAGGCGATAGGCTTTCATTTTTAGGCATTTTCGTAGCACTCGCCAAACTGTGGTTTGCGGAATGTTCAGTTCTCTGCTGCCTCTTCTTGTTGATTTTCGCGGGCTACGTTGATAAGCTTCTCTGACGCGGTTCACGTCAACTTCCGACACAGAAGGACGCCCACTGCTTTTTCCCTTTGCATAAGCAGCCCTTCTCCATGAACTGCGCATTCCAGCTCCGAATGGAATTGTCTGAAGGTGGATCCTTCATAATTTTTTTTTTTTTTTTGAAAGTGCCGTTGGACATCAGTAACGGACTGACACACGTGAAAATCTAGAGTGCAAAAAGGCTTCTCTATTGCGTTAGCTGCCATATTGTAAACACTGACATCTGGCGGAACAAAACGTAACAACAAGATTATCGGCTGCTACAAAACAAAACTTTGAGAGATCGTCTATTCATCCATGTAAAGATAATACTTGTATGTTTAGTACACAGCCGGTAAAAAATTCATGATACCCCGACAATCATTTTGAATCACCCTGAATTTGTGGTTTTGTTTTATTTGGTGTTGTTTTGTGTTGTTGATTGTAACCTTGCTGGAGAATATTGGAACCCAACTGAGTTGATAAATGGATAAATGATGGTTGTTTGTAAGAATTTATAGCTTAGTGTTACTCGTTATTAGTGGTTTGTTATATAGTCAAATTTTAGTTGTAAAAAAGATGACCCTCTATAATTGAGCCCCGGTTGATTTGTAGTCCAGTAACAGTTTTGTCAGAAGGGGGTTTTGCGAACATTGAATAACGTAGAAGGTTTTTTTTCCCTCCCCCCAGTCTTGTGTATGTTGGTGAGAGTATAGAGGAACCAAGTTTTTGACATTCTCGGCAAAATTTTCTGTTGCCTCAAAACCTCTAAAATTTAACATTTTTTCCAGTTTTTTTTGTTGTTGATATAACTCTCTTTCCTGATGAGACGTAGCAAGAAATACTTTATTTTACAGTTTGAAAGACAACAAAATTTCCTACAACTTTGTACTAAAAAGTGTTTTCTTAAAATTAAGTGAACTGCATTTCTTTGAAAATTGGTGGAGTTTTGAATTTTACCTAAAAGTTGGGTTTTCACCTACTTTGTTGCTCTAAATGACACATATATTTCTGCACGACATAATACAAATACATATTGTACTTTGATTAATAATGGCCAAATGAAATCATTGTTTGGCTTTGTTGGCCGGAAGATCCCCAAGGATTGTTGGGCCGCCAGGTGACGTGGTTTTTGATTCGCCACGCAATACACCATGGCATTCTAACCTAACCCGGTGATCCTAATGGTTGTAGGGATCTACAGCTAAACGTGGATTCTGATTCATGGAAGCATTCAGGCACACTCCACACTACACAGCAAGCTGAGCTGGAGGTGAAGGTTGGGTTAAAGGCCCCTGAAAATCCCAGTCGAGATAAAGATTTGAAACCTGGCGACCTTTCGATCTCTAGTCAGAAGCCTTAAACACTGAGCGACCAGACCACTATATCACTGATGGTATTTATACCAGTTGTAAAATAGGTTGTAGAAATGAAAACATGATATTTAGCTCTAAGTGTTGTTCATGCACTCAATATTAAGTCAAAATAAAGTCATAGTAAACTTGTAATAAGTAAAAAATTGTATGTGGATGATCTGGGATGATTAATGTCTTCATATTGTATTATGTCTTGGTTATCCATCGCAGCAGTAGTAGTTTCCATACTGAGCGTAGTGAGTGAGCCCTTGCCTTGCATTAGGGAGACTTTTAAATCCCCTCCCACCTGTCCAGATTTGGCTTTTCCATAGCTTCTACAACAAATCAATACAGGAAATATCGAGATGTTACCGTAACCAAATTCCATTCCTTTCCACTTCTGATAACTTGGATGTCAGTGAGGTGTACGTCGTGCATTCAAGTTCTAAGGCCACTGATTTTTTTTTTTCTAACTACTCACCCGAAAACCATGAAACTGGTGTTACTACTCGACGCAATCTCTCTGCAGTCCTACACATTTTTTACAATGTCGATGCCATGATTCCATGGTTGCGGCGAAGGCTTCTTTAGAAGTCTGTTTCGACCACTGGAAAATCGCTGTAGCATTGCAGCACGGCTGGGGAATGTGCAGCCGCAGAGAGTGTCTTGGAAACAGCCAAAAGTCACAAGGAGCCATTTCAAGTGAGTAGGGAGCATGAGAAATCACTTCAAAGTTGTTTTTACGAAGAAACTGTTGTGTAACATTAGCCTGATGTGTGGGTGCGTTGTTTTGGTGAAACAGCACACGCGCAGCCTCTCCCAAACATTTTTGTTGCGGTGCAGGAAGGAACTTGTTCTTCAAAACATTTTTGTCACCGTAGTGCCCTTTGGAACGCAATGGGTAAGGATTACACCCTCGCTGTCCCAGAGCATGGCCACCATTATTTTTTCAGCAATGGCAGTTACCCAAAAATTTTTTGGTGGTGGTGAATCTGTGTGCTTCCATTGAGCTGACTGGAGCTTTGTTTATGGATTGAAAAATGGCATCCACGTCTCATCCATTGTCACAACCGATGAAAAGAAAGTCCCATTCATGTCTTCATTGCGAGTCAACATTGCTTGGCAACAGGCCACACGAGCAGCCTTGTGGCCGTCCGTCAGTATTCGTGGCATTTTTTCGCATTTTCAGGTCGTCATGCAGGATTGTGTGCACAGAACCCACAGAAATGCTAACACTGGAGGCGATCGCCCAAAACTAGTCTCTCCAATGCTCGATTTCGGAATGGTGCCGTAAATGGCAGCTTACACTTAACTGCAAAAAGTGCAAGGCAATGCAAATAAGTAATAAAAAGACCCCATTTTCTCACGATTACAAAGTTAACAATTCAGTTGTTGACACGGTAGACTCCCTGAAGTATCTAGGCGTAACAGTACAAAGCAACATGAAATGGGACTTGCACATAACTTCAGTCGTAGCTAAAGCTAATTCTAAACTACGCTTTATAGGTCGTATTTTCAGAAGTTGTAATGCTCATACAAAGGATATTGCGTACAAAACACTAGTTCGTCCGCATTTGGTATACTGTTGTGCAATTTGGGATCCGTATCGCAAGGGATTGATTGATACGTTGGAGAAGGTACAGAGGAGAGCCGCTCGATTTGTGACCGCTAGTTACAGTCCTTATGTAAGTGTCACAGAGCTGATACGTGGGTTGGGCTGGGATTGTTTGGCAGACAGACGACGTCGTTTTCGTTTGAATTTGTTGGAGAATATGCAAAACTCTTTAATTTAAGAGTGCAACGAAATACTTCTTCCGTCAATCTATTTAGGTCGCAATGACAGGAGGGATAGGATTCGAGAAATAAGATGCCGTACTGATAAATTTATGTATTCTTTCTTTCCTCGTTCTGTTCGGGATTGGAATGCACTGAATTAGGATTGGTGCTTAGCACCCTACTGTGAATTGCGGAGTGTAGATGTAGATCATGTTGTCCGAGGTTGTTTTGGTTTGTTGTCACACATTGTTCTGCCCTCATATTGTTGCACCCACGAACGCACTTTTGACACATCCATAACTCCATCACCACATGTCTCCTTTAACTGTCGTTGAATTTCAGTTGGTGTTACACCACACAAATTCATAAAACGAATGATTGCACGTTGTTCAAGTAAGGAAAACATTGCCATTTTAAGTATCTAAAACAGTTCTCATTCTCAACGCTGCCGCTAGAGTTACATCTGTCGTACAGTGCTACCATCTCTGTCACGTATTGACAACGACTGCACGCTCATTTTAAAACAATGCATATGTTTCTATTTCTTTCCAGTCTGGACAAAGAAATCGGAGGCCTCAGAACTTTAATGCACCTCGTAAAGGCATAATAACAACATAACAGCAGCTACATGGAAGTCGAAGAACGCTTCCTCTCCTTCATCTACTTGTGTCTCAGGAATGTTTTCATATGACATGACAGCAGTTTTTACATGCAGCTGAATAGTGCAAGCATTATTGGCTACAGCTGTATGGTGCAGAGCAACCTTGAAAAGATATGATACAACCTTCAGAATAAACTTGGAAGCAGTGTCTTTCATTCTTATAACTAGAATTAGACTGGAAAAGCCTTTCCATTAGCAGACATTAGATGTCCCACCTTACAATTGCCACATTGTCAGATTTTGCTGCTTGGGAAATAGATGCATCAACAATCCAGCCAGCTTCATCATCTTGTACCTGTTGAACTTGTATGCCTCCATTTTTCAGTTTTTTGCTCTATAGTTTAGCATTAAATGTTTTTTGTGCTCCTATTTTGAAGAAACTTTTCTTGTGATACTGCAGCATTTGTTTCTTCACTGGAAATGATATCTGCTGAAGTACCTGATGTCTTCAAACTACAAAACCTTTCAGATTACTTTGCTCCTCTTTGCGCAGCATCACTTGGGTATCCAGAAAAATCTACACAGTACTTGTATACATACAAAAAAAAGTAATCAGTTCTTTCAAAATAAATTATAAAAGATTTCTGTGAAAGACATAAATAGAAAAGACTATTTCTTCAATCCAGACTTCCGGGCAATGTACATCTAAATCAACTATCTGTTGGCGACTACAGCTTGACCAAGCAGTTAGCATCTGCGTGCTTCCTAAATCAATTATGTTGGTGACTACAGCTTGATTGTGTGATTAGCATCTTCATGCTTCCATACTTTTGTTCTGTTCTGTCATTGATTGATTTTTTTATTTTTTTTGTGTAAAATTTGCTGCTACGTGCTGCTGTTGAACCAAACTGAGTGTTGCCTACCCACCACTCAGCTTCCTGTTCTTTCAGGTGTTGTATCTGTAGCATTTAATATTCTAGTACTTTTCAATGGGGGGTGATCACTCGGTAGGTAAACTGACTGGGTTTCAATACCAAATAAAACCAAAATCTTTGAGGCTGCACGTCTGGAACAGCTTCCCTGGCCAATTAGGTCTAATATTGATTGTGGAAGTCTGGGTGGAGTGTAGTATAGACAATGCTATTTGAGAGCTCTTCCTTTACCGTTCCCATCCTAAAGGTCACATATATCCTGTGATGGAAACAAATTGAGATTAAGGTGTGAGATATTGGCAGATACTTTACAGTTTTAAAATCAACAAAATTTTACTTCAATCCAGTTTTCACAATGTGCGTCCAGTACCATGCACTGTAGCAAGTTACTAATTGTTAGATTTTCTTTTTCAATCTTGCTTGGTAGTAAATCGTTTAACTCATCGTCAATCAATGTCAGACACATTTGTTTCGACAAACTTGACTTACTTGCTGTAGGATATTCAGAAGTAATAAAAATCTTAGAAAGATTGGTGAATTGTTTCCGTGGTTCTTACGTATCTGAAAAATATTTTTTTGAAGCACTTATGTGTCGTATGGTATTTTTTGTACATTAAAAGTAAATTTTTCCTAGAGGTATTCAGTAAGGAAAATTTACTTTCAGAACTTAGGTTGATGATTGCCTGCAAAATGGATGTTCATTTGAAAGGACTCCCATACTAGATTGTTAATAATTGCCATCCTTTTTTTTTAGAAACAGTCTGAAATAATTATAAATTTATTGCTATTGTGTTGGCATTAAAGCAGGTGGTAACATTCAAAACGGGATTGAGCCCACTGGACGAGTGGTAACACTTGGGCGTGGATTTCGGGAGGACGTGGGTCCGGCTGTCCCGTTGAATTTCAGGATGTTTCCTGCAAAAGACCTGGGCCAAATTCCTTCGTATTCCTTGTTCCCAAACCTCTTCCAGTTTCAATAAAAGAGCATTAAAACCAAGGCACTGACATATTTGCATCAATATATTAATTTGGAAAATCAAATTGGTAAAAAATTTACTACTTTTCTTTTTTTATGTAGCTTACAAGTGGATCATAGTTTTTTTCTAATGGTGCACATTACACAATATAAAATTGCCCAGAGTTATATCGATTAGACAGTTATACAGACATTCCAAACATTGAAAACTGTTGGGTATTAATTTTTCAAAACAGTTGATCATAATATTAAGGATAAAGGGGATGTCTGTCTGTCAGTATACCAGTAAGTGTGATGGAGTGTGGTATGACACAAAAAATTTGGGCAAAGAAAGTGTTTTAATGGCTAAATCGTTACAATTGCTAGAAAGCCGGGAAAATAAACTGACTTCCATCCTGTGCATGTCTCGTTTTACTGCCAATGATGCTTTTTTTTTTTTGTGTCACTGCCTCAACGGCATGTTTGTGTGGCCCCGCTACCTTAAGTAGCTCTATCAAGTGTGTCTGTTTTTGGGATGGGTTTATTTGGGGACGCTTTTTAATTACTCGTTAGGGGGAAAAATGGCTGTGGGCGCCTAAGGCGCCCTTAGGTTAAAACCCCCAGCCAATGATGCATTTAAATTGTTTTGTGTTTGTATTCTAATTATGTTCCCATCAGGTGGCACTGACTGATCTCCATATTATTATAGTTTCTTTGGGTATCAGCACCCTTTATTCCCATTAAATATGTATACACATTTTTCCCTCTCAATTTAAACACAATGTGATATATTCTCTTTTGCTGTGCAGCATGTTACTGATGGAGAATGTCAGTTTTTTTTTGTAATTACAGAATACTTTTGCTGCTGTACTATATAACAGCTTATTTTTTTGGTGTACAGAATATTGCAGTTGGTATAGCATGGTTACGTGATTTCTTAACTGGACAGTTGCAATGTGGCCTGATAAGTTAAGAAGCATCTACTTCTCTAGAATTTGAATTCGGTGTCCTGCAGGGAAGCTTCTGTTCCTGGTGTTTATGAATGCTGTACGAAAGTAAAGGGTTATGCAGATAATTTAGAGATTCAGTGTGATCTCAGTTATCTCAACATGGTGCGGTAAGTTACAATACATGCAAGGTAATGCTCGTACCACTTGGCTGTGAGTCCAAAGTAAGCCATTAAATTCTAGGAAATGTTGAATTCTTTAAGTACCTGGATGTAACAATACGAAGCAACATGAATGTATCACTGCATAACATCAGTCAGTAGAAAAGGTAATTCTACACTGGAATTTATAGGTTGAATTTTGAAGAACTATGTATTATCTGTAGAGGAAATAGTACATAAAACTGTTTTGCAATCTCATCTGGGGTATTATTGTGCCATATGGGTTCTGCAGTCCTAGATTTTGTTTAATAGTATTAAGAATGTGCAGAGAAGAGCTGCACAATTTGTGACTGCTTGCCACTCTCCATAAAAAAGTATCAATGAATACAGAGATTGCACCAAGATTTCCTGATAGACAATGTAGTTTCCATGTAAATTTATCAAGCCACATGTGAACAACTTTCATTTGGAGCCAAAGTCTTTCTCCATGAATGTACTGGGTCGCAACGACAGAATAGACAGGGGAAATGAGGTGCTATATTGGTGAATATATTAATTTTTTCTTTCTTCGTGTTGTCATGATTTGGAATTTGTAAATAGAGATTAGTTTGATGCAAACCACTTTCTGCCATATACAGTTTTCTGTAAATTTCAAAGTACATGTGTGGATCTAGAAGGGGCTGGATAGCAAATTAAGATAAAAATATGAGAAAAGAAGATAAAATACTTAATGTGGGAAGAAGATCAGTGGTGGTTTCAACGAATGAGAAGCAGCAGAAATTTTATAGAATACCAACAACTTCAAGTTTGCCAAATATACAAAAGGCTCTGGTGGTCAGGAGAAGCAAGCTAGAGCTGACTGAACCATAGGATACTCACTCAGAAGTGGAGTAAATATTAAAAAGAAATGATATTCTTCAACTGATGAGATGGTTTACAAACTTTCAATGTTTTAGACATGTCTACAGCTTACTCATGTCAATACTGTCCTATCAACTGAGTTGGCACTGGATTGCTACTCTCATTTTTAAGTTCAGCAACAGAAATGAGAAATGCTGTGAGGCAATATTAATATTTATATGGTTGTTCTGGCAACAGGTTCTTGTGCAAGTTGTCACATTTCTACTTTCATTAGAAATGGGAAAACGTGAAATACTGCGCTTTTAGCATTTGTGGATTGCTTTTTGATCGCTGTTGCCTTCTTTCCTCAACTTTGGTGTGTGACGTATGTATTTTATCTTAACGAATACTAGATTTTCAGAATATGCCACGTTGTTTATTTGATAGTGTAAGATTTCGGCTGTAAAGGATAATATTTATGCTGACATAGCAATGAGCGCCAAGCATTGCAGAGTAATAGGCAAACTTTCCATTTCTGCTATGATTTTGCTTCATTTATATCATTTTATTCTGTGGTTTTATGCATTTGCTTTTTCTGTAAGAAGCAGACTCTCTTTCCTATCTTATAAGTTATATCTAAGTAAATATGTTCATTTTACATGTTAAACATCTA
Source organism: Vandiemenella viatica (assembly GCA_031002005.1). Taxonomy (NCBI): domain Eukaryota; kingdom Metazoa; phylum Arthropoda; class Insecta; order Orthoptera; family Morabidae; genus Vandiemenella; species Vandiemenella viatica. The sequence goes on along the minus strand of CM061918.1, from coordinate 284,548 downwards.
TTTGTTTTATTGTATAATACCTTCACAAATTACTATTCTGTGCTTATTTTGGTTTCCTTTTTTATTTATTTTTTACATTTTTATTTTTTAGTTTTGCATAAAATTTTGGGTTAGATTTTCAAACAATAAATGCTGAGCAACATTTATGATATGAAAAATGCACTTTTAGATATACCAGTACATCCAGTCACGGTTTTACCGGTCGCCTGAAGTTTTGCTGGGGATCCCCTACGACCTGTCCATCGACATGTGGAGTCTGGGTTGCATCTTAGTTGAGATGCACACTGGAGAGCCTCTCTTCAGCGGAGCCAACGAGGTGAGACAGCCTAGGTCTCGACTGTAAGCGATAAAATGTATATTTCACTGAAAATTGATGTTCGCTAGTGTAGTGTTGCAAACTGAAAAAAAAACATGAAAAAACCTGGCACCCTTGGTTTTTTCTAAATTTGTTTATTTTTCTTCAGAAAACAGTATATTTGATAAATTATAGTTTTTATTTACGGAACTTACATCTTACATGTGTGTTTTAAATCTTACTGACTCATATGATGTCTTACATAATGATTCATAAATGTATGTATATAGGTAACATAATTTTATTCGTCCTCTGTCAGTACCACATTCATTAGTATGAGCACTACCAACACTAGTTCGGTCTGTGTTAGAATTTTGTGTTTCATCTTTCTTCTGTCTCCTCTAGAGCGATATCTTCTGAAATAATTACATTTTCTTTTTCTGGTTGTCCTTGTATTGTAAGCAAAAGATTTTGAGATTACAATTTTAAATTGTGAGCAAAGTACACACTGTGCATCAAGACTGCGCCGATAATTCTGTATTACGGTCTTTTAAGTTTGAATTTAAATCTACTATCATACAAAATAGGAGCTTTATTTCTTTTTCAATCGTTGGTTTACGCCAACAGTTGCAAGGAAACGATTCATAATTACTGACCACTTAATGACTAATACGCTGAGAGTTTAACTAGTATATGAATATAAGTAAAGCACAGTAAGTAATAAAAAGAGGCAAAAAGTGGTAGATAAATTTAAAATTCTTATTTTTTAAAAAGATCCGTAGGTCTACAGATAAATTCGCAGGATTGGCAGAACTAGTTCAAATAACAAGTATCAATCCAAACAATGGGGAACGGGGATTCCTTCATGCCTAACCTAGCCTCTTCGGGAAGTCCCCTTTCGTAAAAGAAAACTTCAGTCAATGTTGCCAATATTTTCGTAATTTTTTTTCTACTGAACCAGAAAAATATAGTAGATTTAAAAATTAAGAAAAGTACTTAGCATACACTCTAAAACAGTCATATTAAACGATAAATGCCTTACAAATTTGATATTTAGTAGTTATGAAAAAAAAGTGTCCCAGAAAAAAACGTGTGTTTTTCATGGTTTTTTTTTTTTCAAGTCAGAAAAAAAACGTTTTTTTACAACACTACGCTAGTGTCTATAAATAAATGTAAGTTATGTAAACCATACTGTAAATGTATTTACTATTTATGATGTAAGAATAATGTGTATCTTAGATCTGAAATATCAGTTACACCTGAGGTTAATTTACCTGGTACATTGACATTTGAGAAAGAAAACTTAGAAAATTTAGTTTACTTTACGTAATATTAGTGACAAAAATGGAATAGTATAGGATAGATGATGATGATATTGCTGTTACTGCCATTTGATACTTGGTAATTAACGTGAATAACTTTAAAGTTATGTATATGACAAAATCTTGTTGGTGTTATTAGACTAACTAAGCAGTTTTTTTCATCATGTGCATTTTTTTCTCTTAGGTTCGAGAGTCCAAATACATTTACCTATTGCGTGGCAACTTCTCATTTTGGGGTGAAATACTTAAATTGAATCTTTACTCTTAAGTACTTGATGCAACTTGTAAACCATACCACAATACCATTTTGAATTAATTTATTTTTTGATGGGAGGTTGAGGGGGGGGGGGGAGGGTAGAGATCTTAAAATGGAGATACCTTATCAGCTAAAGATACACTATAATAATAATTTTCACAATAATGTTTTTTTTTTTTTTTTTTTTTTTTTTTTTTTTTTTGCAATGTGATCAAATTGTGAAGCAGAAAAAAGGTTGACAATTATCAATAAAGGTAATTTATTGGACAGGAAGATTATTACTATGAAAGTATATCAACCTGAAATAATGTAATCCTCTGGATTATAAAAGAGTAATTCTGGATTGGGCTGTTCTCTCGTGTGTTCATTGTTCGATTTTTGTATGCATTACTCCTGTCAGAATACTTCTTGATTGTTTTTACATATCATTCAAAATATTTCAAATTATTTTGAAAACTAACAAACATTGGTCTTTAATATCAAGTTTGAACTTGATTTTTGGTTTCTTCTCTAGACTTGTTCTCCAAATTTGAATTTCACAATTGCAGGAAGGCATCTTTAATATACAGAGTGACATTTTCCTCTTTTGTTTTCAAACTGTTTGTTCTATGTAATGTAATTGCTCTTAAGGATGAGAATTAAACTATATTAGAATGAGAGGCATCGCTTGTAACAAATTTATTGTTTTAAAAAAGATGAAGATGAGAAAATAAGAGTTATATTCAAAATCTTGTTCAGTTTAATTTAAAATAAGGTACCTAATTATTATTATTCTCGTATCAAAAACATCAAAATACACAGTTAAATACATTTTGTAAATCAACAACTTTAAACACACTTGGCTCAGTACTTCGCAACCTCAATCGGATTGTGTGTTGCTTGAAACAGGTCTTCGTTGTTGCAGGATGATGGGCACATAGGGCACTCGAGCATATGATTCATAGTTTGGTCTTCTCCACATTCGCATTTAATACTGGTAGCATCAGTATAACCCCATCTCATTAGGTTTTCCTTGGACCTGCCCACTCCTGTTCACAATTGATTTAAAGACCGCCAGACGTTCCAGTCTCCTTCATGACCAGGTGGCAAGCGCTCTGCAACCGTCAGTGGTCCCGAGATGTTGGGAACCCTCATTTTCCATAACTGTACTCTTGCCATTACAGGTGACCCAATTAGTTCCCGTGATGTTCTGAGGAAGCTTTTCCTGGATTTGAGTCTCTGGGCTGGTGGTATATGGCCGTGCAGTGGATGAGCGCTTTCCTGTTCTACTTTGGTCGTCTCCTTGTTCGCAGCCACTTCTCTCCGGATACTGGGTGGTGCAATGCCCGAAAGCTGGTAAAGCCTATCAAGTGGGGTAGGCTTTAAGCAACCTGTCACTAGCCTACAGGTGTTATTGAGGGCTACATCCACCTGTTTGGTATGAGATGATGAGTACCAAACTGGGCATGCATATTCTGCAACAGAATAACAAAGGGCCATTGCCGTAGTAAGTATAGTTTGTGGTTGATTACCCCACTGTGATCCAACTAGTTTGTGCAGTAAGTTATTTCTTGTAGAGATCTTCATTTTGCAATTCATGCAGTGCTTCTTGTGTGTGAGGGTTCTATCGAGTGTCACTCCCAGATATTTTGGGGTGTTACATGTCTGCAGTTCGATACCTGACCACATTACTTTTAACTTACGCTGAGCTTTCCTATTTTTTTAGGTGAAAGGCACACACTTCAGTTTTTGAAGGGTTAGGTCTTAAGTGATTTTCCTTATAATAGCTTGATAGGCCTTCAAGAGCAGCAGACAAATTTCTTTCTACAACTTCAAGTTTTGTGCTCTGTGAGGCTAGAGCTAGCTCATCAGCGTACACGAAGCTCCTGGTAGTTGGATGTAATGGCTGATCGTGTGTATAAATGTTGAAAAGTATTGGGGCCAGTACACTACCTTGAGGTAGGCCATTCTTTTGTACCCTACATCGACTGCGCTGTCCTTGAAAGTCAACGAAAAACCTACGATTCTGAAGAAGAGTAGCGATGAGTTTGGTTAATTCGGTGGCCTTTGTCAGACTGTAGACCTTGTCAAGTAATAGTTGGTGGTTAACAGTATCGTATGCTGCTGACAGGTCCACAAAGACCACGCCCGTGGCTTTACGGGTCTCAAATCCATCCTCTATAAACTGTGTTAGGTTCAGTAGTTGCCCAGTACAACTTTTGCCAGGACGAAAGCCAGCTTGTTGTGGAATAAGTTTTGGATCAACCACAGGCTGGATACGATTCAGAATTAATCGTTCAAATATTTTGTAGAGATGACACAAGAGTGCTATAGATCTAAAATCTTTAGGATTGTTTCCTTCTTTTCCAGGTTTCAGCAGCACAATGACTCTCGTCTTCCGCCACACCTTCAGAATTTGATGTGAGCTCATACATTTGTTAAAAAGCTGTAGAACCCATTCTTTGGTTTTATATCCGAAGTTCTTAATTTGTTCTGATCGTATGTCATTGAGGCCTGCCGACTTTCCTGTTTTGCACTCATGAATAATCTTTTCCAACTCTGACATACTAAAGGGCTCAGTGAAGTTGTTCATATCTTCCTGACTGTTTCTGTTCGTTTTTCTTTGTTTTTTAGATTGTCCACTTTTATGAGTCTCCTTCCCGTTCATGAGTAGCTGATGTGCAATTTGGTTTGCGTTTATATTGGAATGTCCAGTGGTCTTCGATGCATCATTGTTGAGGCGTTTTAGAAGTCTCCATGCCTTGTGACTATCTCTTCTAATGTTTTGATCCAGCGGTCTCTTTTTGCTGCACTTAGAGATGAGATAAGTTGATTACCAGCTTCTATTGTCTTTTCACCAAATGGATCATCTTGGAAAAGTGATTTATAAACCATGAACTGGGCAGCTAGATCTGAGGTGAGACCCGGAATATATGATGATCGGCAACCATGGGGAATGAATCTTCTGGAGCATTTTTTCACAGCTGCAGTGAATGTGTCATATGATTCTGGTTTTGGTTCAATAGTAGACACAGCCACATCCAATATTTCTGTGAACATGGACTAGTTAGCTCTCTTGAAGTTATACCTCCTGCGGAATGGAACTCTCTGGGGTCTTACTGTCGCAAACACTTCACACATTATTGGCCTGTGCTGCGTGTTTGGTATTGGGCTACAGACAAACTTCACACATTGCTGGCTGATGTGATTACTGCTGAATATTAGATCAGGGTTGTAGCCCCGTCTCCATCTCCCACTGTTGAAAGATGCTGGCAGTTTGGGATCATGTACGATAGTAAGTTTATTTACATCTGCCCATTCTTCTACTGCAATGCCATTCTCGTCATCGAAGTCGTAGCCCCAAGCAGTACAATGAGAATTAAAATCTCCGATAACAATCTGCAGATGTTGATTATGGAAATTAAACGGTGGTTTGACAGTGAATTTACTGCTGGGTGGTTTATATAAAGATGAGATTGTGCATTTTTTAAGGTGAATGGTGAGGACTTCGATGTCGTTCTCTTCTGTGAAGGCTGTGGACAGGATCTGAACATCTGGTAGGACAAAGATGGCACTTCCGAATTTATGGTGAGGTCTCTCAACCGCGCGGATCATTCCATTTATTTTAGGTCGGCGCATTTCAGTACTTCTATGTGTCTCCTGTACACATAAAATGTGGCATTTGTGTTGATTGCATAGGTCTTGTAGCAATTCTTCCTTGGCTGATGACATGCCTTCAATGTTGATGGAGACAATCTTTAACTGTGGCCCTGACAAGGGCTCGCTTATTGATGTTTCTGGTGTGAAAGGTTTGGCCGGCACTATACCGTTGCCCAGGGATCGCCCGATTACTTCTGATAACGTTTTCAAATCGCAATCTTCGGGGAGGCACCTTTCATGATCCCCAGGTACCTAATGAAGAGTGTAGAATTTTAATGCTTTGTAATGGATTGAACAATAGTTCGAATGGTCACAGGAAAACTATTACAATAGCTGGAAGCAAATGGCCATTAAAATGATCTATTTAATGCATCTCATTTTCATTAATTTGCAGGTGGACCAGCTGAACAAGATAGTGGAGGTCCTGGGAATGCCTCCAAAACACGTACTTGATCAGGCACACAAGGTGCGCAAGTATTTCGACAAGTTGCCGGGTGACGGCAGCTACGTTTTGCGCCGGCCCAAGGACGGTCGGAAATACCGGACGCCGGGGTCACGCCGTCTGCACGACATTTTGGGCGTCGAAGGTGGCGGCCCTGGGGGGCGGAGGCTCGGAGAACCCGGTCACTCTGTCAGCGACTACCTCAAATTCAAGGTACACTTCATAATTGTGGGTAATATTTACTAACTTAGGCATATCTTCTGTGATGACTTAAATTTTTTTCTATTTACCCTGAAGATTAGAACATTTAAAAAAAAAAAAGGATAGGCTTTTACGGCTTCCTATACAAAGAAGCTTTTCCTTGAAATGAACAATGACTGATAGTTCATAAATCCATCATTACAACAGTCTTACAGATATGTTAAGCTTAGAACTGTCAACTTTAGCTTAGGTGATATTCTGCATTGATGTGACATTTTGTTGAAGTTTAGAATCTGCATTTTAATTTTAAAACTCTTATTTATATTGGTTGGTATACTAATTTAACAGTATTTACAGTCAATTCGGTCAATGAATCACTACAAACTTTGTAAGAGCGTAGGTTTTTATGGCATTGTAAATAAATAAACTGTTCTCAAGCTTCCAGGTGCGTATAAATGTCACATTCATGAAACGTTTCAAGGGAGTCCATTTCTGCCCTCGGTTTCAATTTTAAAAATGAATGTGACATTCATACACATCTGGGAGCTTGACAAAAGTTTATATATTTACAGCAAACTTATACTTTCCCATTTATTTTAGAAACTCATATACATACAAGGGCAAAAGGGGATGTGATTATACGTTACATGGCTTGTACAGTTCTCACTATATAAAAAGTCGATAGTTACATGTTGTCATACTTATTAGTAAAAAAACTTTACACAATAAAACGATGTGTTTTCTAAATACTCATAATTTTTTAATAATCGTTGATGTTATACATATTGAATTTTTTTTCACATTTTACAGAAATTGTATTTGTTTACGAAGTTAAGAGGTTTTTCAGAAAAAAAGGAGTTAAAGGTTTTCTAATTAATATGAAAATGTGCATTCACATTATTAAACCAAATAAGAAAATCATAAAGCACCTAGAATTAAATATTACAAGAAAATTACTTTATTTTCTTCTAAACTACATACCAGAACCAATTAACAATATTTAAAACGTGATATTTATCCACATGCATTACAATCGGAAAATACAGATCTACTAGATACAATTTTTGAGTACTTTACTCCCTATATGTTAACATTTGTTACTCAGTAATTATATTGAATTGAATTAAATTATGATGCAGCACATCCTCTCATGGCAATTTCCCTAATCACCTAATTCTTAATATTTTTTATTATTATCATATGTACTACGAGTGTTAAATTCCTCCCCATCTACTTTTCTGATTTATGAATTTGTTTTATACTCCTTCAGCATTTTTGGTAAATTATTCATTACTTCCCTTGGTAACTTATTCCACTCCCGGGCACACTTACACACAAAAGAACATTTTCCCACTCCCTTGTGCATAAAATCGAGTGCCAGCTTGCGGCAATGGTCATTTTTCGTGTACATGCACCGTTTCTAATTCCTTGACCAACATCCTTCCAATCCCTATCACCAGCATATGCATTGTACATTCCCAGCTGTCTTCACTCTCCCTCTGTCTCCCAGTTACTCCCAATCCAGCTCTCGTATTATATCAGTTACTGCACAAACAAACAAACCACCGAACATGGTGGGTGAGCGGTTAATGTTCTAGCCTTGCATTTGAAAATAAGATAGGATAGGGAAAATAGACAGTTACCCGTCACTTACCACTGATGAAGGCAGGAGGGCGAGACACGTAAAAACACAAAAACAAAAGAATTACACAATATTTCGACTTAAGTCTTATTCATGTAGTAGGCGAGACATATGGCAGGGGGAAAGATGTGGTCACATCCGAGCCCGCCACATGAATGAAGCACAGGCGGAAAATGCGTGGTAGTGAAAGAATTGCCGGGAGGGGGGGGGGGGGGAATAGGCTTGACCAGCAATAAAAGTGAAACAAATCAATATAATCTCTGTGCAGCTGGTTCAAAAAGTTATAATTGAAAATAAAAGAATTTAAAATATATATATATAGGGGAAAAAATATATAAATAAATAAAAAAATTAAATTAAAAATTAATATAAAAAATAAAAAATAAATAAATAGCCGACTGTAAAATGAAATGAGAGATGGCAAGTGACAGGTTTAACGTAGGTTTAGGCCAGGGGTGTGTCTGGTGTCAAGGATATGTTGATAGGCCAGTTCCCATCTGCGGAGTTCTGAAGGGGTGGTGGTATTTGGAAAAACTCGAATAGCTCTGACTGTGAAACAGGTGTTGAGGTTGTTTGAATTATGGAAGTTCGCATGAATTGCCACGGGATGGTCTGGGTTGGAAGTATAAACTGTTTGCCTGTGGCCATTCATTCTGTAGGAAAGTTGTTGGGTGGTGAGACCAATGTAAGAGGCAGTGCAGTGGATGCAGGTGAGTTGGTAAATAAGGTGAGTGGTAGCACATGTGGCATGTCCAATTATAGGGAAAGATTCGCCGGTGACAGGATTAGAGTAAGTAGTGGTGGCAGGGTGCATGTTGCAAGTTTTACAGTGGGGTCTGTTACACGGGAAAGATCCCTGTGGAGGTCTAGGGGAGTCGGCAGGTAAATACTTGTGGACCAAGATGTTGTACAGATTGGGCGGTCTGCTGAAGCAAGTGCGGGGAGCAGTGGGTAGGATTTTGGGAAGGAGGAGACGCATTTCAGGGAAGGAACGTAAGAAATCATGCCCACGGCGGAGTATCTGGTTGACAGATTCCAGGCCAGGAAAGAACTGGGTGACAAGAGTTGGACCACGGTCAGCTTTAGGAGGTGCAGAACGAGGGTTGTGGGTGATGGCACGGGAAATTTGTTTTTCCACCAGATCATGGGGGTATTGACGGGAAACAAGGGCTTGGGATAGTTTTTGGGAGTAACTGGAGATTGATTCATGATCAGAACAGATGCGTCTGCCACGGATTGCAAGGCTGTATGGGAGGGAACGTTTAATGTGGAAGGGGTGACAACTGTCAAAGTGTAGGTATTGTTGTAAATTGGTCGGTTTAATGTGTACTGAGGTATGGAGGGTCCCCTGTCGTAGGGTGATATCTACATCAAGGAAGGTGATACAGGTGTGGGAATATGACCATGTGAAGTTGATGGAGTGATTATCATTTAATGAGTTGAGGAAGTCTAGGAGGTGGTCCTCCCCGTGGGTCCAGATCATAAATATATCATCTATGTATCTGAACCACACGAGGGGACTGAGGGGGGAATTCTTCAGAAAAATATTTTCCAGACGGCCCAGGAAAAGGTTAGCATAGGACGGGGCCATGCGGGTACCCATGGCAGTGCCGCGTATCTGGTGGTAAATCTGGGAGTTGAAGGAGAAATAGTTTTTGGAGAGGATAAAGTTGGCAAGGGATATGAGAAAGGATGTTCTGGGAAGACTGTTTGGAGGGCGCATATCCAAGAAGTGCTGAAGGGAACTGAGGCCTTCAAGGTGGGGAATATTGGTGTACAAGGAGGTTACGTCAATTGAAACAAGGAGGGAGTCTGGTGGTAGAGGACTGGGGACTTTTGATAGACGTTCCAAAAAATGTGGTGTGTCTTTGATGTAAGATGGAAGGTTCTGCACAAAAGGTTGGAGGTGTTGATCCACCAAGGCTGAAATTCGTTCAGTGGGGGAACCATAGGCCGCAACTATAGGTCGTCCCGGATTGCCTTGCATTTGGGAAGACGCAGGTTCACATCCCCGTCTGGGCATCCAGATTTGGATTTTCCACGGTTTTCTCATATCACTCTAAGCGAATGCTGGAATGCTTCTTTCAAGATGCCATGGCCAAATTCCTTCCCGTTCCATGCCCCCAGTCCGTTCAAGCCTCTAATGACCTTGACATTGATGAAGTGTATGGTCTGACCAAAGTTTTGTGTGCCTATTCATTAACTCTTCTGTTACATCCTCTCATCACTCTCTCCAGTAAATAAAGGATTTTGTAACCTTTTCCTACCATCTGTCCAATATGTTCCGCTCAGGCAATTTTACTGTCAAACATTATGCCAAGATATTTACATTTCAAGCCTTCAACAAGTAATTCTGTCCCCACCCTGTAATATAAACAACCTTTAGTTTTTTTTTATCTCTGGATCTAATAAGTTGACTGACATTTATTTATCTTCATTCCATGATTACCTAACCAGTTAGATATTCTATCCAAATAACCCTGCAGCTGTTTAGTCTTCTCTCATTTTGATACTATTATGTACCATTATAATCTGCAAATAGCCTAAATCCTGACTGTAAACAAACATTCATTACAATAATAAATATCAGTGGTCCCAATACACTACACTGTGGCACTTTCATATTCCATTCCACCTCTTTTGATACTGCATTTCCTACTCCAACACTTTTATTTCTGCCTTTTAAGAAGTCCTCTACCCAGAAAGTCACTTTTTCAACTTACTTAATACCATTTTATGGTCCAATCTGTCAATTGCCTTGGAAAGATATAATTCTAAACTGCCAACTTGGCCTCTCTTGTCCAGTTCATCTGAAATATCTTGTATTGATATTAAGGATAAAGGAACTATCTTAAGGCAATATAATTAACGAAGGACAGGGAAAATCGCTCGTCACTCACCAAAGTTGAAGGTTGTGATGAATGAAACACACACGAGACAAACAAAAACGTGTACCCCAGTCATCTGTTAGGGACTGAGTCATATGGTATCATTGCATGGGCTTTGCTGCAATGTCTATCTGATGAAATATAAAGTACTGTTACATATCCTTGCAAACATTATAACTCTGGTTTGAATTATGTCGGTGAGTGTTGGCAGCAAGATTTTTTCTTCTTCTTGTACAGCTATTACCTAGGCTGTGAACTTTACAAGGCCAAAGAAACTAGATTTCTTTGATACTGAGTAATATCTGTTAAAGATGTGACAGAAGTATTTGTGCTCTTTTTTTTTTTGTACTCTGTGCGACATTTCAGATCAGCATTTAGAACATTTGTACCACGCTATGAATCACAGTTCTTAGATTACAAAGAAAAAATTTTGGGTTTAAAAACAAGCAAAAGTCAGTTCCTGTTATTTACAAGATTGCATTATTTTGCTGGAATTTTTATACACTTCAAACAATTAATAAACACTGACAATCACTTGCCAAACTGTAGGCCACAGATCAGGTTGTGACATGTTAGGAAGTGCCCAAAAAAATCACTTTTCTTCATTTTAGCCACTTTTTAACCCTTCCCTCCCACCACCTAGCCTGCCCTGATACCCCCACCCCTTCCTCTCCCATGTGGAACGTAGCTTTTTATCCCTGCTAAGACATGTTCAGTGTTTGGTGCATATATTTTTTATAATTACTGGCATTACCCTCCTTAATGTCGTATGGAATAATATTCTGGGTCAATTCTAGTCATAGAGACAAATTGTTCAGAACCCAGAAGTGCGTAATAAGAGATTTTAACAATGGTGGTTGAATATATACTTACATTAATCTCCTTTGTAGTCCTAAATTATTTTTTGTTTGAAACACACAGTAAAATACACAATTATGGCACTAGAAGTAAAAATGATCCTTGAAATTTGTTAAAAAAGGGATCCAGTATTCGGGGATACATACATTAAATTTCTAGCAGATGATAATATTAAATTCAGGAAAAAATTGAAAGAATTTTTGTCAGCTCCTCCTACTCTATAGAAGAATTTATTTGTAGGTTATCTACAAAACAACTGCCAGTAGCTTGTGTAAATATAGTTTACATAATAAATGTATTGTGTATGCTATGACTGTAAATCTACTGGTGTATGTATTATTTTGTTATGCAACTGTTTATCTGTAAACCGAGCGGGGCGGTGTAACGGTTAGCGTTCTCGCCTCGCATTAGGGAGGACGGCGGTTCGAATCCCCGTCCGGGCATCCAGATTTGGGTTTTCCATGGTTTCCCCAAATCACTCCAGGAAAATGCCGGGATGCTTCCTTCAAAAGGCCATGGCCGAATTCCTTCCCATTCCTTGCCCCCATCCTTGCCCCCCATCCTTTCCCGTCTCTAAAGACCTCAATGTTAAAAAGAGACGTAAAGCAGTTACAAAAAAAAAAAAAAAAAAATTATCTGTAAATTGAAAACTTTCCACATTTCATAGAGCCAGTCTCTTATATTGGGATCAATGGAAAAAGAATGGATTGTTTAGTATTACCCTGTATGCGTTGCAATACCTCTTTTTCTTCGATAAGTGGATAAACTTATACAGACACATTAACATGTACAAAATAAACGAAAGACAATGATTTTTTATGCATTAAATTTGAAAGACAATGATTTTCTTATACATCAAATTAAAATTGAAGAAATTTACTCATGTACTTTTGATATACAGTATTTTTGGTCTTTCGTCTTCTGTAACAGCAGAATACCCAGCATTGTTGGTGGGTGGATATGAAAGTTCTGATGTTTTATACCTTTTGATTGGATCGTAGTAAGCATTCTCCATCATCATCTAATAATAGTAGTAATAATAATAATAATAATAATAATAATAATCCATGAAGAATTGCGTGTGTAAATATGTCTTAAGAGGGATGAAGGGAAAAGTGGATGCAGTTTAGTAAACTAAATACAAACATCATTTATCACTAATTTTAAACCCTATGTGCACAAAGTTCCTACTGAATAGTTCCAGAAGTAACTTTTGCTTAAGGGAAAGTGGTGAGTTTTTGTAAAGTAAATATAGACTTTTTCTCTTTGTTTTAAAGTAAAAAAAAAAAAAACACTCGGTCAACAACCAGAAACTTAGTTGGCTACTGCTGAAAGGGACATACTAAGCCACTGATCATATAAAATCCCTTCTTCCTCTGGAATTTGAACCTCAAATCGAACCAAGAACTGTTGAAAGCAGGAGCCTTAACATCTGAGCTACCGGACCACTCTGTTTTAAGCATAGTGTGCTAAGTACTATCAAAATCTCATAAAAAACTGTGGATTTGCATGAAAAAATGGAAAAAATTAAAGGGGGCAAGTAAAGGAGGAAAGGGGTTTGATTTGTAGACAGAATTTTTGTATTTGTTTTACATATATGTATGCAGGGTTCCATCAAAATCGAATAAAAACAGTGTGCTTGTTTGAATAATATTGCTATAAATTAAGAGGTGGTGTAATGGAGTAGAGGTGTGGGCAGGGCCGCATTTAAGCAGAGGCTACGTAGGCTGTAGCCTTGGGGTCAGCATGGATCCCCCACTTGGGCCAGTAGTAGAGCTAAAAAAAGAAAGAAAGAAAAGAAAAAAGGTCACCCATAAAATTTTTGGGCCAAATTTCGAATATTTCAAAATTTAAGCATCCATAGCCGGAGGCAGCCAGGGCCACTGCCGACAGGGGAGCCCGCACCACATGTATAGCCTAGGGGCCCACAGAGCCTAAATGCTGCCCTGGGTGTGGGGAGAGACCTTTTCTGTTTGTAGTACAATAAAATAATGATATGTAAAGGAAATATATAAGATCTCCATCGTGCACCAAAATTGAAGGGAAAAAGCAGCAATGACAAAAAACATTCCACAGACATAAATTTCGTCCTATTCTATTGTTGCTAAGTTTGACAATAGTGACACTGGAAATGCTGTTAAGCAATGAAACTAAAGAAGGATAAGGAAAGAAAACCAATTACTCACCGTAAATGAAGGCAGGATGGCTGCGAAGAAAGTATAATCACAAACATATTTTTTGGTATAAAGCTTGATCAGTATTAGGAAAGGACCAATGGCAAGGGGTTGGATGTATACATACCAAGACTCGTCACATGGCCTGTTACTTGGTGGCGCCACATGAACTATTATAGGGTGATTCTTGGTGTGTGCCTGGTCTTTGTTATTTTTTAGTATAATTGAGAGTGTGTGTCAAAATCTAAATGGTTTATCAAATTCTTTCTGTTGTGATATTGATAATCCAGTTTAAAAATTGACAAAAATTCTGGAATTCTGCCAAAAAGTATAACTTCAGAAAACAGTTTAAAAATTTACATATACAATTGTGCCATTAAAGTTATGCTATATTTAAGTTATATAGAAAGTTAATCAAATTTTTGGAGGGTGGTTGTTTCTATCTTTTGAGTCTATAAGGAGCGGAAAATGGCCATTATCAAGACTTGTCTTTGGACTGCTTGAAATGTGACGTCTGAGAGGCGCATAATGTGAATGTTACTACAGTAGACTGCTATTCTTGTTACCACTGAAGGGTTAATGAAGTGGGTATGTAAAGAGCTATTTTGTATAATGTTTACCCAACTAATATCATCAGAAGACACTTTGAGAGAAAGATATAGTAACACATTAGTTTCTGGCAACCATCGTATTTAGGCATTTTGCTTCCTGAATCACAAGCAGCTTTGAAATTTTATTTTACTAAAGTATTTGTAAGTGACATGTTGAGGTGAAATCAAAGTTTTTAGTTGACCCTACTTGCTAATTCGCCATTCTCCAAAAATAATCAGAAATTTTTACACATGTTGTATAATTTTTTGTTAAAATTCTGCAAACATTTTTAAAATATTGATATTTGTTACATTTTCACTGGAATCTTGAGGAAATTGGCTGTTGATTTCATTACTTCAGATATAGCGAATGTTTGATAAATAAATGGCATGTATTCTGCAGATAGCTAGTTGGTCAATTAGTACTGATTAACAGTAATAAACAATGTTCAGAGTGTAGGCAACTAGATCGTTCACATTCTTAAATTGAAGTGTCAATTCAGTTGAGCTTAGTTAATATATTCTTGCACAGAGAGAAAAAAGAAATATCTAGGAGTCAGTTGTATTAGCATTTAACTCTCGTATCAAATGAATCGGCAATTGCACCATGCACATTTGCATATTATATAACAACAATAGGAATTGGTGCTTGTTTTCCAATTAACTTTCACGTTTTTTAAGTTGAAGCAGAAAGATAAATTTACAGCTATTTTGAGATTTAAAGTTTCCCTAAAGAGATCACTGACTTGTGATGCCATTGCAGGATCTCATCCTGCGCATGCTGGATTACGACCCCAAGACACGGGTGACGCCCTATTACGCCCTGCAGCACAATTTCTTCAAGCGGACGGCAGACGAGGGCACCAACACGGGTGGCACGGGGCCTGCCGGGGGCGTGCCGCCCCTTCCGGATCCTCACCAGCCCGCCCCCAGCCCCAGCAGTGGTGGAGGCCTTCACACAGGTGCGGTCACTATCTTTCCTGCAGAATTTCTCTGATAAATGCCCGTTGATTGAATCCATGTTCTCCACTACAGTATGTCGTGGGCTTGTGGAAATGGTGAATAGGGTACTGGAGGTCTAAACCCTTATCTAAATTGCTATAGTTCCTTACGAATCCTAATTCGTTTCAGCAACTGCATGAAAAAAACTTTTTACTTATGACTTGAGTTACACCCTCAGTTAAAAATATCAGTACTCCCTTCAAATCATTTACTAACAAATTGCATTCTAGAGGAATTGATGTTTGCTGATGTACAAAATTTGAATGAATTCTTAACCTGACTTTCAATTTTCCACAAGAATAAAAGTGGGCTTCTTTTAAAGGAAAGTACCATAAATTATTGAAAATACTGTTATTAAAAGATTACGCTGTCAGTTTATGTCTTTCAAACACACTTACATGTTTGTGTTTACTTGATTTCCAATTTATATGTAAAATTTGCAAAATAGTAAATCTTTCATTAAAGTTTGGTATAATTTTCTATCCAGCTCATAAGTAGTTTAACACATCAGTTGTAGCTGTTTATTTCTTAAATAAGAAACTAGTGTTTTTTGAAGTTTTATTTTGGTTTTATCTGCAGTACTTTACCACTTGAAAGGAAGTTACAAAGATGTGTAAAATTGACACTGTCAGGATTTGTACAAATGATGATGTATCAATTTTGGATACGATAATTATCTTGACAATATGCAAAATCTTCAGGTTTCTGAATGTATTCCGTTTTTCTGGAATTTGATTTTTGGAACCCCCATCCTTTTATTGTTTTGATTAAAAAGTTTGTGATTTTTAAGACAGTTTGTTAATAGCCCAATACTAAGAAAATATAAAGGAAAAGTTACTGAAAAAGTATACTGTTTTGTGTTTTAGTTATTGTTTGTTTTTAACTGCATTATTCCACTTTGCATTGTTGGAATATAAACTAGCTCTTCGAAATATTCCTTACTTTGATTTCTCAGGGATGCAGCTGGTCACATTGACACGAATCCACTGGCAGAACAGAGAAGACCGCATCGGACTGTTCTCGGAATCTATGTGCCGTCATAACGTTTGTTCCGAGTAATACTTTTAAGGGAAATCACATTTGAAATTACACATTTCAGAACAGTACAAAATTGCGAACTTGTATTGAGGGTGACATTAATTTCACTGCCATAGAGATCACATATTCTCACTTCCTGTGATTATGAAAATCAAATCTGGTAGGCATTTCTATCCAGGACCTGCTCTCACAAGCTTAACTAGTCTGATTATACAGTTTCAGTTAACATTGTTTCCTGCGCAAAAAAAGGCTTCAGTTAGAGTGGGTTTTTATTTGACATAATCTGCACATTCATTTTACTTTCTAATTGGCACACAATTGCTGCAGATAATCAAGTTCTGTGCTGGAGGGGTGGGGAGGGGGAGGGATAATGTTCATGGCTTCTTCCCTCTGTCTAGCCACTCGTGTCAGTTTCCTGAAGCCGTTTCAGGTTAACGAAGGTACTTTCACAAGCCTCTCCCAGCTGCAGTTGTCTTGTCAATGAGCCATTATTGCCTAATTATTAATTTTGTTTAAAATCAATGAAATTATTCGGATAAAACCACAAATGTCCTGGGAACGTAGATGTATCAGAACGTTTTGGAACTTCCTTATGTTACATCATTGCTGTTGCTAGTTTACGCAAATTTTTAGTATGTAAACATTATGAAATTGGGCATTAAATATTCATTCTATTACTTTATAGATTTTTTTAACCTTATTCTATTGTGTTCTTTCCAGCATATGTTGTTGACTTAAGCACAGTCAATTTTGAATCAATTTAAATTGCTTAGGTGTGAATAACATTAAAAAAAAATATATTGAAAGAAGACCACATGTTACCTTTAGTAGGAGTTATCTAAGAACACATCACAACTGTTCTGACTGGTTAAAACTAAACAAATAATATTTACTTCTCACCACAAAAATCCAGTACTCGAGATCAGAGTTGGGGAAAAAGGCTGTCCCTTTTTATATTTTTATGTTTAACTGGAGTTGTTGATTTAATAAATAAATTGATTTGGCAATTTGCTTCATTTTTCCAATTGGAAATATTTTTAAGATGTGTTGTAAGCAATCCAATTGTAAATGTTAAACTGTTTGTTTCTTCTTAACCCATTGCAGTTTTGTTGAGAACTGGGAATAATACAGAATGAAACAATTTATTTTTTCAAGTATTTCAGTATTGCAAATAAGCAATATTTTCTATAATGATCATAAAACAAATAGAACACCTATTTTTAAAATAAATTAGCTTCACTCTCTCTGTTTCTCACCTTAGAAAATTCTAAATCGTTATGTTATCAAAGTTGATCCTTATCTTTATTATTTTAAAATGGCTCCTACACTGTAATTATTACATACTAACATTGCAGTGATTTAACCTAAATTGATTTTTCTATATTATTCATCCTGGATGAGTTAAATACCTTGTTTCATTGTTGCTAACTGTTTTTAATATGCCATTACCATACTTTCTGCTCCAATATTTTCACAGCTTTTATATTTTAAAAGTGCTTTCACATAATAGACTCGTTTACCAATTCACATCGACAGTTGTTATTGGAGCAGAAAGTAGTACCTCCTAGGTTTGTCTTTGATATGACAGTAAATAAATTATGTATGTTATGTACTGATCCAGATTGTGGAAACATTGGAAAGCAGTCATCCCGAGTAAGGAGACAGACATTGAGGATTTAGTTTTGATATAGCCAAGTGACATTTTTTTTTCCATTTAAAGGCCATTTTGTAATCTTTCATGAAATGACAGCTATAAAGATGAACAGTAATTTTGAAAATGGCATTTTCAGTAGATGTTATTTCATTAATAAGAAGTTTTAGCACCAACTCAAAGTTGATTTGCAAGCCTTATATTGTTAACGTTTAGTTGCCATCCTAAAGGAGGTCAGTGTGTATGGGAAGAAGGCCTCATTGGAATCAAACATGGTCAACCTTTGTCATTTTAGCTGTGCCTTTTCAAGTGACATACGAGGGCCGTTCAGAAAGTAACCTCCGGTTGATTTAAAAAAATACACCAAGTTAAATAAAAATATTTTAATATATACATCTTACAACTACATCTTTGCACTATTTTTCTACATAGTCTCCATAGCGATTTAAGCACTTATCGTATCTCTTCACAAGCTTTGAAATTCCTTCTGCATAAAAATCACCCGCTTGTGCCTGGAGCCAGCCTGTGACCGCATCTTTGAGCTCTTCGTCGTCATCAAACCGCTGGGACCCGAGCCATTTCTTCATATGCGTGAAGAGGTGATAATCGCTTGGCGCCAGATCTGGGCTGTAAGGTGGATGGTTGATAACGTCCCACTTGAAGGACTCGAGAAGGGCCGTTGTTCTGCGAGCAGAGTGAGGACGGGCGTTATCGTGCAAAAAAAACGATACCGGAAGTCAGCATACCACGGCGTTTGTTCTGTATAGCCCGTCGTAAGTTTTTTAGTGTTTCACAGTACACGTCTTGATTAATGGTCATCCCACGTTCCATGAATTCAACCAACAACACCCCTTTGGCATCCCAAAACACTGTTGCCATCAGTTTTCTGGCAGAAAAATCTTGCAAGGCTTTTCTTGGTTTGGTAGGCGAATTTGAATGTGCCCACATCTTTGATTGTTCCTTTGTCTCAGGGTTCACGTACTTAATCCAGGTTTCGTCACCGGTCACGATTCTGTTTAACAATGGTTCTCCTTCGTCCTCATAACGTGACAGAAAGTCTAATGCAGAGGCCATTCTTTGAGTTTTGTGGTGGTCGGTAAGAATTTTGGGCACCCATCGTGCACAGAACTTACGGTAACCCAATCTTGCTGTCACTATCTCGTACAAGAGAGTCTTAGAAATCTGCGGAAAAACAGTAGACAACTCCGACATTGTGAAACGTCGATTTTTACGAACGTTTGCATCAACTGTCTGAACGAGTTCGTCAGTCACCAATGATGGTCTACCACTCCTCTCTTCATCATGAACGTTTTCTCGTCCACTTTTAAATAAACGTACCCATTCACGGACAACTCCTTCACTCATAACTCTTGGTCCGTACACGGCACAAAGCTCACGATGAATAGCTGCTGCAGAATATCCTTTGGCTGTAAAAAACCTTTTGACAGCACGCACTTCACATTTGGCGGGGTTTTCTATTGCAGCACACATTTCAAACTGCCACAAAAACTAAACTAGCGCAGGTACGACGTTCACTCGACCACGGCTTGATGCCGACTGACCTGCTGAGTGCGTGAATGCACAGATGGCGTCGCGACTACCCCCACCACCCGCACTGTGACCGATCGGAGGTTACTTTCTGAACGGCCCTCGTATATTCAGTATTTTTTAAGACTAAGAAAGTAGCTACTACTTTATCTGCCCGTATTTATATTTGCACATTTTTTGTCAAAATAGACTTAGACCTCCGTTTTTTAAGAAAAAAATATTTGTGTAAAGAAAGTAATTTTTCTGTGGCACTTTACCATGGGTTGCACTGAAAGTAAATTTTCTCGCTGAAACATTGATGTTAATTACAATATTTGTATTACAGGAGGTACTACTTTATCATAGTGCTTTTTGTTTTGTGAGTGATTGCATTGTTCCTTCTTTTTGCCGGCCAGCAGACGTAATACCAGCTCAAAATGTGACTCGATGACTAACTCTAACTGGGAGCCCAGCAAAGTGTTGAGGCGCTCCAAACTCGTCTAGTGTAAGTTGCATTTGTTACATACCCCTTACTGCCCCTGTTTGTCAAATGTTTCACTGGCTTGTGGCTCTTGAAGTATGAATTTTATTACAAAACACATTGAAAACTTTTATCACTCATAATGTAATTAAAAGAGAAAAATTAAACAGTTCGCTACAAGTGCTATCACTAATACTATATAGCAGGTGACAACCGGAAACTAAAAAATTTGTGTTATGATTGGCTTTTTTAACCAAAAGATCAGTGCAAAATTAAATTTCCTGCTCACTAGCATACAAGTGAAAATTATAAAGATTAAATTAAAAGATCTGCAATTAA
This sequence comes from Vandiemenella viatica, assembly GCA_031002005.1. Taxonomy (NCBI): domain Eukaryota; kingdom Metazoa; phylum Arthropoda; class Insecta; order Orthoptera; family Morabidae; genus Vandiemenella; species Vandiemenella viatica. The sequence goes on along the minus strand of CM061918.1, from coordinate 264,203 downwards.
CAGATGAAAAGAATTATATATACTACACTCCGTGGTATTGTAAGATTTTCTTGAAACTACAATTTTGTGTAAATGTGGCAGCCTCATTTGTGTTTATAGTTTATAATTCTAAATATATTCAAAAATAGTCTATTTTGATTCTATAAGCACTTGAATAATGGATTATTTTTCTCTTAAATGTCCAAGTTGATCTAATCAGGAAGCTTAAATGACCTATTTAAATAACATGTGTACTGTTTTTATTTATTGAAAAGGTTTCAATTCTGCTTAATTAATAAATTGGCTGATTTTGTCAACTTAGATTACTTGGATCTGTCAACATCTAAATGTTTCTTTCACTTACCATGCGTTTTTGGCATCAAAAGCTTTACAGTTACGCGCTACATTTAATTTTGCATTATAAATGGGCCTATAAGCTCTTGAAATATGTTTCAAAAATAAAAAAAGCTTCTGTTAAATATTCATTAAAATATCGAATACTTCTTTTTTCAATAACCAAGTTGATATATTTGTTGAGTAAATATTGGCAATGTGGAAACTTGTACAAAACAAGAAATAAAATGACATATTGTTATTATTGGTATATTATTTGCAATAAACAAAGTAATAACTTAAGCTTTATTTTGCACTCAAAAGTTTCATTTTTATTAGTGTACATCATATTTGTACTTGAGAATATAGACATGGGAAGATTTAAAATAAATTAGCAAAAAAGCTTGCAAGTCCCTAAGATTTCGGTCTACATTTGTTTTACATGTAAGAAATGTTTTATTTATTTTTGTGTCTTTTCTGAATCAGGAGCCACTGAGCCATTGAGTCTTGTTTGTTGAAGTAGAGCCATTTCACTGTTATGTTTCCCCATCCCGGAATGTGACCCCCTCTAAACCGTACCTTGAAAAGTGAGTAGAGAAGGTTGGCTGGAATGGCCGACCCTTCCACCATCCTACAACAACACTGACACCAAGCGCGTCAGTAGCTGGCAACCTACCTGACTGAACGCACTCTTCGTCATGCATGCTCCACGTGTTAATACAAAATATCTGCTGCCAGTGTTTTAGTAATTATTTTTTCAGAGATATAAGTATCAGCATTAGTTGATGAGTTGGTTGTATGTGCAACTGCCTTAATTATATTACGTAGATTTTCTAATTTGCAGTCGTGTAAGTGTTATTAAAGATGCTATGATAAATATGAAACAAAAAACGAAAACAAAAAGTATACATTACGTACCAACTGAAAACCGTGCAAGGACGATCTCATTTATAGAAAACACAAGTTTGCATGTATCGCAAAATAAGTAATGTATATTTTTTAATGACATTCGGCTACATAGGCCATACAGCCAGCTCAAAGTGATTGTAATTACTCTTCCATTGTATTGTTGCAACTAAGTACGTACACATGGACACCAAGGACGGACACAACATTCACACAGACAGAACACTTAAACACCCATGCTCTCAGCCGGACTCTGCAAGCGAGGCTAGTACTCTAGCCCCTACGCTACTGAGGCCGGCTAAGTAATGTACTTCTGAAAGTATAAGTTTTTAATTATTCTTTGAATATAATAAAAAAGAATTCAGTCATGCCACAGATATGACTTTGTTTGCTGACTCGAGAATATGAATGGCATTAGTATAGTGTAACACAGAGTGTATACATTTCACATGAACTCCATGTAAATGAAGGATCAGTGTGTATATATATATATATATATATATATATATATAATAACAATGAAAAAAAGACGCTAAGTAGCGGAAAGGAATCAAATTAGAATAGGGAAATGAGCCACCACTTACCTTTAGATGATGGATGTGGGGCGTGAACACACAGAAAAGACACAAACACAAATAATAAAGAAATTTTCGGGATAAAAACCCTTCATCAACAAGAGAACATTATGTATATATATATATATATATATTAGACATTGGGATAGGAGAAAAACCACCGCTTACCAAAGATGAGGGCTCCAGCGGCGTCAAAACACGAAAAAACACACAAACACAAACATAATACAAATTTTCGAGCTTAGCTCTTCATCAGGTTGTAGGATGAGGTGGCTGCCCCGCGGAAGCTAGCAGCCAACTGAGGAGACCACACGGGGTGCACATGGTCGGCTGGTCGGGGTGGAGAGGGAGGGGGGAGAAACAACATGGCGGGAGGCGGGGGTGGGGGTGGAAGGACCTAAGCCCGAAAATGATAATTAGACTGCAAACGCGGTTGCAGTCTAATTATCATTTTCGGGCTTAGGTCCTTCCACCCCCACCCCCGCCTCCCGCCATGTTGTTTCTCCCCCCTCCCTCTCCACCCCGGCCAGCCGACCATGTGCACCCCGTGTGGTCTCCTCAGTTGGCTGCTAGCTTCCGCGGGGCAGCCACCTCATCCTACAACCTGATGAAGAGCTAAGCTCGAAAATTTGTATTATGTTTGTGTTTGTGTGTTTTTTCGTGTTTTGACGCCGCTGGAGCCCTCATCTTTGGTAAGCGGTGGTTTTTCTCCTATCCCAATGTCTAATATATCCGCTCTCAGCGCCTTTGTTTCCAAACAATCTATATATATATATATATATATATGATACTGCACTTGGTATTTTGCTTTGGAAGAAAATGGCATCAGTCATTACCCTCGTCAGGAACTGAGGGTATGCAACCAAATTAACAGAGAATAATATATACAAAGATACAAACCTTTTCAGAGGAACTCTACGTCACGTCATTTGTAACAGATGGGTAGTTGCAACAGTGAGATCAAACGTAATTCTGTGGACAAACTATGCACCACCTAGAGAGCAATCATTGCTCCATTGTCTCTTGTGTTGAGGTTTAATCTGTGGCTAGTACTTGTTTATGACTGTACTGTGATTATGCACGTCACAAACAAACTATTGGTTAAAGCTACTATGGAACAGTCCATTAACACATATTGTTTTGTTAGTAAATATGATTCTTCGACAAAAGAAAAATAGCAGTGTGGTGGAGGTGATACGGTTTAATTTTTTTAGCCAATCACACGTAGTTTTTCTTAGTCATACAAAAATTTTGAAACTTCACACTTGTACTTTCATCTTTCATTTAGAACAGTGCTTCTCAACCTGTGGTCTGTGGTGATGGTTCATATGTTCTGCAGGCAGAATATTATAAATTTAGATACCATATTCGGACTGTATAACGCTATGAAAGAGTAAAAAATATTAACAAAACTTTTTAAAACCTCGAATATTTCAATGGCCAGGCAAAATTCTGGCATTTCCAGGATGAGAATATGACAGCATTATTCGTACAATACTCCCTTCATTAATTTTAGTGGTCTGCTACATTATTTTTTAGCAATGTACTGGTCCTTGGGTTGAAAAAGGTTAAGAAACACCGACATAGAAGAATGCGATTCATTCTTGAATTAAAAATTAGTGTTGGTTAAGTTACATTTAAGAATGCCTATGTACTTACTGTAAAATTCGTTATTTTGCTTTCATTTCCAGAAGAGTGCTTTCATCACAGGTTGATTGTATGTTGTTCTAGTAATGAAAAGTTTGTGCCATGGTTTTAAACTCCCCTCATTATATTTTGTAGCTGTTTTTTTTTTGTCACACTTCTATGCATGCTTTACAGAGTTCTACATCTGAGAAGTTCGTATTAAGTATATATCCTGTTGAAGTTCCTCAGTGTTAAATTTAGTATTTGTGAAATCTTAATATACCTTCATTGTGTCTTCTGACATTTGATGTATATCATTAGACTTTTCTTATTAGTGCATCTGATTTTAATGAATAAATTAGGATAGGGGAATAAACCACCCATTATTACAAATGATGGCAGGAAGGCATTGACACCCAAAAAAGACATGATCACATATGAAACATTGTGACTATCCAGTATATATGCTTTCTCAGCAGAACAACATGTGTTCAGAACATTGTTGCTTTCTGAATATTTTGAGTGTATTCATACCTTTTTCATGCACGAGTCTTGAGTGATGTATAGAGTTGAGAGACATATGGCAAGGTAATATGAGTGCTCACTGAGAGTCACTACAACATTAAGGTTTACACTGAAATATTATAACCTGGGTTTGTGCTTGTATTTTGTCACAGTCATCCTGCCTTCATCTGTGCCAAGTAATGGATTTACTTTCCATATCCTTCATTCTTTAATAACACTAATGTAGAAAGGAAAGATCAATAAACCCAAATATACGGAGCATGGTGGTGTAACGGCTAGCATTCTGGCCTCGCATTCGGGAGGACGGTGGTTCGAATCCCCGTCCGGGCATCCAGATTTGGGTTTTCCATGGTTTCCCCAAATCACTCCAGGTGAATGCCGGGATGCTTCCTTCCCATTCCTTGCTCCCCATCCTTTCCTGTCTCTAAAGACCTAGTTGTTATAGGAGACGTTAAGCAGTTAAAAAAAAAAAATAAAAAAAAATAAAAAAAATAAACCCAATACTCGCCTAATCTTTGAGGGGAGAAGGCTGCTGCAATATATATATATAATTCATGAAAGTAGAAACATTTGACGTAGCTCACGGGCACCTGCGGCTGGCCCAGCCACAACATTGTTGGTGAACTTTGTCAGATGTTTCTGCTTTTAATTGCACAAAGTAGTGTGTTTGTGGATTTTTTTTTTTTTTTTTTTTATTTTTTTTTTATTTTTTTTTTATGCAGTCCACTTCTCTTGAAAATTGTGTTGGGTGTATTTATCTTTACTTTGCATATTAATACTGCCTCATGACATATTTGCCACTTCATTGTTACTGACATAATGTAACTTTGTATAGTAATAATAATAATAATAATAATAATAATAATTTATATTTGCTAATCAGACTTTTTTTGCCCTCTCCACTTTGTCATAGCTTTTGCGTAATTGTCTTAAACTTAAGATTTAATTAATAAATCATGTTATTTGCACTTATTAATATAATGAATTAATATCTGGATTAAAAAAATGCAGTGCTGGAAGCACAATCGGGAGCTTGGACAACAAAATTGCCACCTTTCCCGACCAAATTCTCATTGGAAATGTTTAAACCTTTTTAGTATATGTATGTCTTGTATGTTTTTGCTGGATCATCGTTTGGTTTATGCTTAATTTAATAATTGTTACTTTGTATAATTTAACTCTATAATATAATTATGTAAAACTGAAAAAATTGTTGATTTCTTGTGGTCAAGCTTTAGTATAGAAAAAATTCTATTTTACATCATCATTAACTTAACCAGCCTGTTACAAATCTAAACGGTAAAAAAAGTATAGGTTTACATTTAGGGCAAATTGCCAAATGGTACTATCATACAGGAGAGCTTTTTTCAAGTTTTATGTGTCTTAAAGTATTGTAAACTTGAGCTATGATATTTAATACCATTAAAAAGTGCTGAAAATGGAAACGAGCTATGTTTTGAAATGTCACTATTAGATATATTTATGTATACCAGTCATTACTTTTCAGTGCATCCCCGTACTCAATACATAAAATTTCTATGGATAAAAACTTGTAATTTATAGTGTCTGAAACAAAACGCGAGTATCACAGGCTTATAAGAATTTGAGGCAAAAATCCTTTTGCAGTGTGATCATACATTCACCTTAAAAAACAAAACATTTCAGATCTTAACTCCAAATTTTTAATTTCACAGTGCTTAAAACAAGTTCTTCTAAATTTGATATATTGATTCTTGGCAATGAGAATACGGACATCCATAAATTGACACAGAAATTTCTTGGTATTCGTACTCCCCTCTGCAGTATCAGACATTTTAGAATTTTAACTGCATTTTCACCTTGATATCACAAAGATTATGAATCTCTCCCTCCCCTGTATTCATGCTGTGTCATAGATTTTGGACCTTCCCGCCCCCCTTTTCCCCGTTAATGTATAACGTTATTTATGGATGACCTCAAATGTAAATCCAAACTTCAAATCCTTTCAGTACAAAAGAAAAACGTATATGTGTATGGCATTGTTGGTCATGTAAACCTTGAAGGGTTTGGCTGCTTATTGGAAAAGTTTGTTTTTCTGAACAACGTCTCTCTTTTTGTTGCTCTTTCCTAACCAGGTAATCTTACCATGTAAAGGAGACCTACAGTTTTACTTGAAATCTGATCGTGGAGCATCCTACAGATAAACAAATCAAACAAAGCTTTATCAGTTGTGATTGGTAAAAACTCCAGTTCAGACCAAAATTTGAACTGTGGACTATTCGATCTCCAGTCAGACACATCAAACAACTTAGCAATCAGCAGGCCCGCCAGTAACTGTTTAAGTGCACTTGTGCGATACTGATTATTCCGCCTCTGTTTAACTACAGCTATCTATGCTCAGCTTCAGGAGGGCAGAAAAATCCTGCTTGAAACGCGGCATATTTATTTCGCGGACGACCTTATTTTTGTAGATGGCTCGATTTGCTGCCTCGCGTGCGGTGCACGCCTTGCACGCCCGCTTACTGCGGGCCTGGCCACCACTATGGACACAAGTTAAAGGCACCTAACAACAAAGATTGAAAAATAAATAAATTTGCTAATCACCACCTTTTTTAAGTCCTGTAAAATCAACAGGGTACGATTAGCCCACAATTGGAATCCGTTTCAGCAATTTATCATTCCATAACTGCAATGTAGGATCAGTTGTTTTACATTGTAAATCTTTAATACACATCACGGCTTAGTTTGTCAATCATCCTTTTCGTACTTACAAGGTGTGTTAAAAAAGTAATGGGAATTTTAATTTTTTTGAAAGAATTTTATTTATTCGTCTTCATTGATGTTATCCCCTTCAAAATATTCCCCATTACATATTATACACTTATCCCAGTGCTTCTTCCAATCCCAAAACACTTTTGGAACTTGATCTTTGGGATAACTTTGAGATCTTTCAGCGGTGCACTTTTAATCTTATATATGCTTGTAAAATTTGTATGCTTCGAGATTATCTTTATTTTTGGAAACAAAAAAAAGTTACACAGGGCCATTCTCAGGTATCTTATAAGTTTTGTAACTGCGTAACAAAATTTGTTCTTAGAACCACTAGTTAAATTGATTAGTATTGCATATCATTTTTGAAGTCAGTTACTATGTTAAGTCAGTTACTATGTTAAGTCAAGCTAGAAATCAGATTTTCAGTTTTAAGATAGTGTTTTCTGCTGCCTCAGCCTTAAGCATTCACCTGGAGGAGTGATATTTACAACAAAAATTTGTAATAAACCGAACAATATCTAGTGATTCTCAAAATTTCAGAATGATTGGAACATTTTTAACTGTCAAAGTCAAATCATTTGATACAAGCATACAGGTGTGGGATTTAATATCTGATCAGTTTTCCAGCATATTCTCATGTGAATGTGGAAGTGTTGCCGTTCCCACAGTCCGTTAGTATAAATATTAGCCCAGAATTTTCCTCTCTCTCCTGCAGTTGGCCAGGTACAGTTAGAGTGTTGCTATGTATCTGCGAAGCAGCATTTTACGCCATGTGGTGCGTCGAAATGACTTAAGTGTCTGTCGTTGCTCAGAAAATTCGAACTTTAGGAGCAAGTGATAACTGCTTTTATGCGTCAGTTAGTTGAACTTTGAACAATGGGGTTTGGTCTGGCTCGAATCGGTTAATCGAATTTGCAGTTTATCATCAGTAAATTTGTCTGATGCTGTTCCAGTTTGTGAAGAATATAATTCATATCTACCAGTGATAGACTTGTGACTTTTATTGTCAGCTACCTTTCTTAGTTTGGGGTTTGTCAAACTAAGGGGCAACCAAGTTACATTTGCAAAGCTAAAGCTGATCCGGATTGACTCCACTGGGACGATTGAGCCTCATTTTCAACATCGTACGCATAAACCTGTGTTTCATCACCTGTTATGACATGTTTCATTAGTTTTGCACCGTTGTTGACCTCATTCAGTGACTCCTGAGCAACTAACATTCAATGCTGTTTTTGTTTGAAATTTAACACTTTTGGAACAAATTTTGCTGTAACAAGTTCCAAACCCAAAACAGATGAAAAAATTTCTTGGCATGAGCCAATTGATATGCCAACATCATCAGCAACTTCTGTAATTGTGATTTGACGTTGGTTAACAATAATTTCTTTCACTTTTTCCCCATTTTCTTCAGTTATTGATGTGCTACGATGATCTGTACGCTCGTCATTTTCAACTTCTTCATGTCCATTTTGAAAATGCTTATACCATTTTTAAACCCTTGTTTTACTCATAGTAGGTTCACCAAAAGCAATATTTAATATTTCTAAAACTTTGTTGCACTTAATTGAATTTTTATAGCAAAATTTAATGCAAATTCTCTGATCCATGATTTATGCAAATAAAAAATCGCTGACTGTATCGAAACACACGTTAACCTTTTAAGAGCTGACAACAGACTAAACATCCAATATAGATAAAAATGTGTAGATACTTCAAAGACATGTTAACCAACACAACAACGAAAAAAATCTTGCCAATTGGACTAATATAACCTACAAATTTTCAAAATTCCAATTAGATCTCAAAATTTCGTGTTACTTTTTTGAACACACCTTCTAGGTAAGTTTTCATGTGATTGTGGTAATTTTATGGAAAGAAGAATTGAACAATCGATAAGGGTTCTGCATACCCGACAACCATCGTCGGCAAGTGTGGCGGTGATGTTGGGGCAGGTTCCATTCTTTCTACATCTTCATTTATACTCTGCAATTCACAAATACTGTGGGTGGCAGGGGGTTCTAAGCACTAATCCTAATTCTGTGCATTCCAATCCCAAACAGAATGAGGAAAGAAAGAATACATAAAAGTATCAGTAAAGCATCTTATTTCTTGAATCTTATCCCTCCTGTCATTGCAAGCTAAATAGGTTGGCAGAAGTATTATTTTATTGCACTCGTAAATTAAAGATTTTTGCATATTCTCCAACAAATTCAAATGAAAATGACGTCGTCTGTCCACCAAACAATCACAGCCAAACCCACTTATCATTTCTGTGACACTTACATAAGGACTGTAACTAGCAGTTACGAATCGAGTGGCTCTCTTCGGTACTTTCTCTAACGTGTCAGTCAATCCCTTGCGATACAGATCCCAAATTCCACAACAGTAATACAAATGTAGACGCACTAGTATTTGTACGCTATTTCCTTTGTATGAGCGTTACAACATATCAAAATACGACCTATGAATCGTAGTTTAGAATTAGCTTTGCCTACGATGGAAGTTATGTGCAAGTCCCATTTCATGTTGCTTTGTACTGTTACGCCTAGATACTTCACGGAATCCACTGTGTCAACTGAATTGTTAACTTTGTACACGTGAGAAAACAGGGTATTTTTATTACTTAATTTCATTGCCTTGCACTTTTTGCAGTTAAGTGTGAGCTGCCATTTATAGCATCATTGCGAAATAACGTCGAGATCGCGTTGAATTTCCAAGCAATTATCAGAGCACCTCACTGCCCTATAGATAAGTGCATCATCAGCAAACAATCGCATCCTGCAATTATCATTGTCACTGAGATTGTTTATAAAAATTAGGAAAAGAAGTGGTCCTATTACACTTCCTTGAGGAACGCCCGAAGTAACATCTAGCTTAGAAGAGGCTTCCCTGTGAACAGCGACATACTGTGACCGACCAGTTAGAAAATCGCGTATCCATTCCCAAATCTGATCCGATATACCGTATGCTCGGCTCTTTGCTAAAAGTCGGTTGTGGGGTACAGAGTCGAAAGCTTTCCGAAAATCAAGGAAAACTGCATCAACTTGTGATCCTGCATCAATAACATTCATTAAGTCATGCAAAAATAGGGCCAGTTGTGTTTCACACCATCGGTTCTTTCGAAATCCGTGTTGGTTTGCTGTAATTAACTCATTTTCATCTAGAAACTTGATAACGTTAGCATATGACATGCTCCAGAATTCTACTGCAAACCGATGTTAGAGATACGGTTTGATAATTCCTAGTATCTCTCCGATGAGGAAAAACTGACAGCACAATGGTATGTCACGGACTTTTTATGTCCCGTGATATCTCTCGTGCGACAGTATCGTGGTGCCATTTTTAAACGGGACCATGCTCGTCCGCATGTAGCTCTTGTGGGGCTAACTCTAATGTCGGTGTCATTATCTAGGATGTCGAGGTCCAGTTACATTTGTGGGCCAACTCACCTCGGGAGAAGATATAACGGTTTATGACAACTTTCGCAATGAATAATTTGTGTTTGCATCCAGGCCAGAGGCAATACAACTTAGTATTGATAAGTGGGCTCATACTGCCCAGTTCTTCATAAATTTGATTCAGTTCTGTTATCAGTGAAATAACATCACATACCATCTGAACCCATGAAGTATAATTTTGTTTCCTTATTCCCTTGTGGGTGCTTAACTTTCTTTTTGTCAGGCAGCATATGTAACTGAAAATATTATAGATAATACATCATCAAATGAGATTAAAATTGCATTTAAAAAAGTTCTTATTTACAAGTAATGCTAAATGAGACTCATTGAGATATCTGTTGTATTGTTTGCAGCTAGTATTCTGTGAATCTTATGTACGCGTTCTGTTACTAATAGCTGCTCATTACTTATCTTCAGATATATTAGTTTAAGTCCCATAGCATCATGTATCATATTTATTCAGAATTCCATATGCACTATAAGTTTTGATAGTAAGGAAAGTGAAACGGGAATGTAAATAATAATAAAGAAGGCCGAAGGCTCCAATGAACACACAAAAAATGAGATGAGCATGATAATTGTACAATAACCTTATTCATGTAGAGAGGTATGAGGGTACACGATGCAGCATATTGTGTGATTAAGTATGCCTTTGAGAAATGGGGTGGGAGGGGGTGGTTGGGGGTGGAGGAGTTGAATAAAACAGGGTAAACTATCAATAACTATGGAAAATCAATATTCCTGGTGTAGGCTGAACACAAATAGATGATATATATAAAACTACAGAAAAATAGGATAATAAGACCCAACCACAGATGGAAGTTGGCTGGGAACGATGAACACAAAAAAGAACAAAACACAAGAAATACACAATATTTCAGCGTACAGCTTCATTCTCGCAAAAGTGAGACACCAGGTGTACACGATGACAGCCGTCTCGTGAATGGCATGGCTGGCAAAGGGGAGAGGGGAGGAGGAAGCGCAAATACTAGATTGATAATGCTGCTGATATATTATCATTGAAAGTGATAGATCAAAATAATAACTGAGTGACAAAATTCATATAAATCATATTTTTGAAAAAACTTGCAAAAAATACAATATAAGCAATATAAATAGTGCCGGGTCTGGTGGGAGGGATTTATTGGATATTGAGGCCTGTAGAATGTCTGGTGTCCAGGATATTCACTCTCCTTGACCTCCGAGGCCCCTTACAAGGACTGTCTCCCAACTCTTTGTCCCTTCTTTGTACCCCACCTTGTACCTTCTTCCCAAGACCCACAAAACCAGAAATCCGGGGCAACCTATAGTGGCGGCATATGGGTCGCCTACTAAACGGATTTCAGCTCTTGTGGATCAGCACCTCCAGCCTTTTTTTTACAGAACCTCCCTTCATTCATAAAAGACACCCCATACTTCCTCGAACGACTTTCCACAGTCCCCATTCCTCTACCACCTGACTCCTCCCTTGTCTCCATAGATGTCTCTTCCCGTTACCATTCGGGAGGATGCGGGTTCAAATCCCTGTCCGGACATCCAGATTTGGGTTTTCCATGGTTCCCCAAATCACTCCAGGCGAATGCCGGGATGCTTCCTTCAAAAAGGTCATGGTTGAATTCCTTCCTGTTCCTTGTCCCCAGTTCTATCCCGCCTCTAATGACCTTAGCCGTCGACGAGGCGTAAAGCAGTTAGAAAAAAAAACAACTTCCCTTTACACCAACCTCTTGGTCAGGGCCTCAGTGCCATGGAAAACCTCCTGGAAATGCAACTTCCTGACAGCCTCCCTAAGGCATCCTTTCTCATTTCCTTGGCAAACCTCATTCAGTCTAATAACTACTTTTCCTTCAACTCTGATATTTACCACCAGATATGCGACACTGCTATGGGCACTCACATGGCACCATTCTATGCAAACCTTTTCCTGGGCCGTCTGGAACAACGATTCCTCAACAATCTCTCCATTAAACGTCTTGTGTGGTTCAGATATATAGATGGCTTTTTATGATCTGGATCCACAAAGAGAATCGTCTAATAGACTTCCTCAACTCCCTAAACAACCACTCCATCAACCTGGACATATACCCACAGCCATGTTACCTTTCTTGATGTTGACGTTTCCTTATGTAATGGGTGCCTGCATACCTGTGTTCATATCAAACCTACAAGTGTACAGCAATATCTTCACTTTAACAGTTGTCATCCCTCCCACACCTAATGTTCACTTCCGTACAATCTGGCCATCCGTGGAAGTCACATCTACTCTGATGAAGAATTTCTTTTCCACTACACATAAAACCTGTCTGAAGCCACCCCCCTGACTTAGTATACAAACAAATCTCTCATGCTGTAGCCCTTTCTGTGCCTCTTGAAACTAACCGCAGCCTCACTTTCATCACTCAGTTCTTCCCTGGTCGAGAGTCAATTAACCTAATCCTTCGTCATGGGCATGACTTGCTATGTTCCTTTCCTGGGATGCTCACCATTCTCCATAAAATCCTACCCACTGCCTCTTGCACAAGTTACAGCAGACCAAAAAATCAAAAAAATATGTTGGTTCACAAGTGCTTACCCAGAAATTTCCCGAAACTACCACAAGGATCATTCCCATGCAACAGACCTTGCTGTGAAATGTGCAGCATGCATGCAGCTACCACCACTTACTCCAATCCTACCACAAGTGAAACATTCCCCATCATTGGTCATGCTACTTGCATGACAACATGCCTCATATATCAACTTACATGCTCCATTGTTCCAGCTCATTGTAGGCTTCAATACTAACCCATATGCTATCAGAATGAATGGTCACAGGCAGGCATTGAGTCTCATCCAGTTGCAAAACATGCCAGTTTCCACAAACTGAATAATTTTAACATCTGTTTCTCAGTTAGGGCAATCCGAGTTTTCCACCATAACACAACCTTCTCTGAACTCCGTAGATAGGTACTAGCCAATTAGAATATCCTGGACACCAGACATCATCCAGGCCTCAATCTCCAATAAATCCCTCCCACCAGACCCAGCACTTATAATCTCTACTATTTTTATTGCTTACATTGTATTTTTTGTAGTTAAAAGTTTTTCAAAATATGATTTATATGTATTTCGTCGCTCATTTACTATGTTGATCTACCACTTTCAATGATAATATACCTTCAGTATTATCGATTATCAATCTAGTATTTGCGCTGCCCCGCCCCCTTCCTATACAACCATCTTTGCCGGCCAAGCTACTCAACAGACGGCTGCCACTGTGTATACATCTGGCTCCGCCTGGAGTCTCACTCTGCAGGAATAAGGCTATACGTTGAAATATTGTGCATTTCTTGTGTGTGTTCTTTTTTTGTGTTTATCGTCCTCGACCACCTGCATCTGTGGTAAGTGTTGGGTCTTACGCCCAGACTAAACAAGCAGTTATTAATTTATACTTTTGGTTGAAAGTGAGGACAGGCAAACGTCTCAATATTTTAACATTTATGCAGACTGAAAACACTGTGATTAGTTTTCTGTTTTAATCTTATTAGTATTTGTTTTTTAAATATTATTTTACAGTTGCAAAGATGAGAAACATAGAAATTTGTTTTTGGGTTGTCAGTAAAATCTTATCTCTGAAGATCTATAATTTTGAAGTCTTGAACTGTTTATTACTTCTTATGCTATTTAAGTAGGCCAGACTGTAAATTTGACTATCTACGATCTGTCGACAGGTGTGAGAGTGCGGCCGGATGCGGCGACCCAGGCCGGCCACCACCACGGCTGCCCACCCCCCCGCACAACCCCAGCTCGCGATGGAGTGCGACGCGGTTCCGCCGCCCCGCCACTACCACCCCAGACACAGGCGCGGCCCGCCTCCGCCACCCTACGAGTACCACCGGGGAGGCGGCTTCCGCCAGGGTGCTTTTCCTCCGGCACCTGCCCCCGTGCCGCCCCCACCTGCTCCCGCCCCCACTGCCGACGCCACCGACGGCAGCGACGGCAGCCCCGCGGTCGGCGTCTGCCATTAACAACCGCCCCCGCCTAGTGGCCTGGCGGCTATATTTTTTTTACTGTAGGAAAAGTGAGAGACCGCGACCGGGGGAGGAGTGTCGCCCGACACGTTTGGACCTCGAGGCTACCTCGACCCGCCGTTCCTGCCGCCCCGCCTCGTCGGTGCCTGCGGGACGTTTTCAGAGAGACTTGTAGGGGGGAGGGGGAGGGTAACACTCTGTGGTCCTAGATTGTAGTAGTACCGCGATTTAAACCAAAAATATGGGGGTAAAAGGGGAGAGGAAAGTAAAATTGTACGCGAGCACTTGACGGAGGATTATTTTTTTTTTTTTTGGGTAAAATAGAGAGAAAATCAAATTGTGCATGCTTTAATTTATTACTTGTTTTTAAGTGAAATCTACTTTGTCTTGCTCAGAACATATTTTGAGAGTTGTGTAGACGTGTGAGGACCTTTTTAGTTGGCCACCGATTGACTGCCACGAACTGTGCCTCGGAGCTCTGTGGCTGAACCGGCTGTGTAAATTTTGTTGGCAATTCTGTAACTTCTACAGTCTCTTTTGTACGACTGTCGACCGTCTCAAATTCCTCGAGGTGTGCCGGCCCGGCCCTTTACATTCTGCCAACTATGCAGCTACTGAAAAATCTACAAGAAACTCCTGTCTAACACTTCAACATATTTCTGTTCACTTTTTTTTTTTTTTTTTTTTTTTGCCAATGATAAATGTAGCTGTATGTACTTCCTTGATCCCTACCCAATGTTAACCATACGACTGACTCTTCCTTTCGACATGTAGAGGGATAAATAACACTATAAATAATGAGTGTGCAGATTATCTTTTTGTCAGACAATGTGGGTGTATTATTAGTGTGTGTCTGTGTGCCTGCAAGCTGGAGCTCATAATATTTATTATATTACAGCTTTCCTAACACACCAGATGAGGTGTTGTCTTCCAAATCTGCTATCATTTCCACATATAAGTTATTTGGGGGTTATTTCTCGTGCTGTTTGTATAATGGACTGCCAGTTTGACCCTTTCGAGTGCTGCTTTAATGTGTTTAAATGGATGTAAAGAAAACTGTGCATATTGTAAATAAATAAAGATATCAAATACTCTTGGTATTAACTCTTTTGCAATGAAATTTTAATTCTTATTTCTGATTGTAGCCATGTCTTGGACACAAAAAAAGAAAACATTCACTGAACACATTAGGTCAGTGTTCATTGAAAGGGTTTGTCATTTGATTAAATTATGAGCATTCCAGCATGTACCATGTTCAAGGTGGTGAGAAGTTGACATTTATTTTTACTTAACTGTATCCATGGCACGAAAATCACGATCTCTTTCTGACGGAGGCATTTTCACTTTAACAAATTGCTTGCATATGACAACTGTGTGCTCGCAGTTACATGATTAGGGCATCTGAAGGGACTTGACCGTTTGTATCGTGTATTTCTAATGAGGAATATTTTATTGAAAAAATAAATTATGTTCACAATTATTGGTAAATTTCTTGCTGCTTTATGTACATACAATCATAGCCATTAAATTGATGCCACAGAAATTGTATACTCAATGAAAGCAATAGTGCCCATATTGGCAGGTAAATGGCATTATTTAGCTAGGGGAATGTGTACCGAGTTATCTACACTGCTTCCCTGTAGTAGAAGAAAGGATTGGTAATCTCTCTGCAACTCAATGTGATAACACTGATTCCAAGTGGCATGTTCAATCTGTTGAAAGAAAATTACTAATTCTTCATGTTATAATAGCATTGTTTTTAACAGAAATATTATATTGTTTTTACATGTAATTAATGCATCAGTATTATTTTTTATATTTCCTCATACATTTGGACAAAATTTGTCAGAAGGATTTCTGAAAAATTTCTTTCTCAAACCTTTTGGGAGGTAAATTAATGTTGTCACTATGCGTTTCAAGTAGTTCTTTACACTTGGTTTCTTAATGTCCTTTTTACACTTTTGCGTATAACCAATATCATTCCAATGCTACATGAGAAAATGTTGACTCGTGAACAGTTTATATGTTCGAATTGTTCTTTTATTTTAGCAAACTGATGTAATTTTGTGAAACGGTCACAAAATAATCATATAACGGGGTTTCATATGACAGTACAGTCGAACTGTTTACATTGGTTTCAGAATTATTTTGATGCGGTTGTATACTATTAATCTTTCTAGTGTCTCAAGTTTTTCAAAGTATGATTAGTGCTCTGTTGAATCAACTTCCACCTCTATATGAGAGATTGTACCCACACTTAAGGCAATGATTTTTTTTTTAATTTATTTTAAAAAAAAAAAAGGTGATTCAGAAATAGTTTGAAATTAACATTTTGTTACGTGTAGTAATTGTACTCAAGGGAAAGATTTATAATTTCCCCTTTACGTTTTGTAAATACATAAAACCATGTACATAAAGAAGTTGGAAAATTCTCTCACCTCTCAACTCTTACAGTTGATGCTTGGAATCACAATTGACAAATTAGGAATGTGTAGAAATATGAATGCATATATTAAATATTGATTCCTATTGAGTTGGCATTAAAAGTTCAATAGAACCTACATTTTTTCTAAGATCTTCACATGGTCCATTTTTTATATTCCAGTTATCTTAATAGAAAGAAATCGCTGCACTAGTTTTGAAGTACACAGAAAAGTGGAAAATAACGTTTGGAGTTAACTTCATTGCTTTATTATTTATTGTACTTTGAAAATACACAGTTACAGGTTGAAAATGCGATACATGGACCAGTTGAAGTCACAAGTAGCATATTATTCACAAATTGGAAAGTAAGCAATCTTAAGAGAAACGCATTCCATACAAGATTAATAAATCCAGGAGTTAGCTGAATTGGAATTGATAAAATTTACTATGATTTTTAAATCATGTATTATGTCTCATAAGCTGTACTTTTTATCTTTTTGTGGTATTTTACAAGAAAATTGTACTTGAAAAAAGACCACCCGACTCTTATCACTGTTGCGTTAATTAAGGAGTGAACCAAAATTACAATAATGTTTTTCAAAACAAAATCATTAAACTGGCCCAGTGTTGAAACATACATGTAGGACATTAAAAGTTAATGCATTTAATTATCTTAATTACCCCTGAAAAACATGTTTTGTGTGTTTTTATTTTTTCCCTGTTTATGGTTTTGTTCTTTGCCTACCTTATAAGTTATTTTCTTATAAATTATTTTATCAGATGGCGTTTTTCAAAATTATTTTTTACAAATTACATTTATATATGGCATTTAGACATTCATTGACACTTTTATATTTATGTTGCCAGAATGGTTTTATTTCTCACTGTGGCTATATTGGGGTAATCGTTGTATATGCTGTGAGGTTTTGATATTTCTTATAAAATTAATATTATATTTCTCCAGTTGTTTTTTCTGTAACACTCACCTTCTGTAACTGCATTTGTTAAAATAAAACTCGGTATTAAAACATTGTATTTCATCTTATCAAATACTATAAAAGAAAGTAGCTTGGTTGTTGAGAAACCTGAGATAGAAATTTACATTCTTAGGCAATCAGTTACTGATCAGAGAAAATTTTTTAATGCATACTATGTACTAAAATCTATATTTACTTCATGTTTTTGACTAAGCTAGTAATATAATTTTCAATCCAAATTTAACACAGTTTTCAGTAACTATTATGAGACTCATTCCTTGTGCGTTTGTGATTTAAAAAAAAAAATCACAAGTGAAACAATGTATTGTATTATTATACAGAGCAGGTAGTGTGAGAATGTTTTAAATGCCTTTTATGGCACCGATAATAATGTGTGTGACAATTTGCTTCATGGGCAGTGTAATGTTCTTGAGGCTTGTCAGAAAGCAAAAGATACTGGTAAGTAAATACAAATTATGAATTGAGATGAAAAACAGCTGTAAAGAAAACATGAAATGGATTAATGATGGTTTCCTGTCTAAAGGTGGTTGGGTATGTTCTCTTTAACTGGTTGTGATATTGGTAAGATCGAATGACGTATTTCATAACAGACCTCTCACCGTTATGGAAAACAATGAATCTGAAAAGCACATCATTGCAGAAAACCAACAGATGTTAGAACTCATAAGAAAGAATGAATTTATTGTTAAGGCCGATTAGGAAATACACTTTAATAAAATACGTTTGAACCTGGTTTCCGGATGTGACCTCGGTAACTCGGAAACCTCGAAATCCAATGTTACCTGATCCTTTCTTTAATTTAATTGTGATGGAGTTGCAGTGGTAATTACCCCCCTTTCCTGTATCCACCTACTTTTGGCCTTTACAAATTTCAGCTTTAAGTTGTTTCAACGTTTCTGGTAAATTATTCATGAATTCTCTTGGTAACTTATTCCGATCCCTGACCCCCTTACCTACGAAAAAAAATCTTCCCACACCCTTGTGCCTCAGATCATGTGCCAGCTTGTGGTTATGGTCACCTTTTCCCTTCCATACATTACTTTTCATTCTTGCACCAATATCTTTCCACACCTCATCACCAATATACGCCTTGTACACTGCCATGACACACTTCACCCTCCTGTCTTCCAATGAATCCTATCCCAGCTCTTTTATCGTATGGGTTACTGATTGTGTTCTACACTAATTTCCAGAGACAAATCTAGCAGCCCTTCTTTGCACCCCCTCCAACTCATTTATTTGACACCCACAATGAGGGTTCCTTACTACACCACATTCAAGCAATGGTCTGGCGAAAATTTTGTAACCCAGTTCCTTTACTTCTCTCGTACATCCCCTCATCACTCTCTCCAACAAATGAAGGATTCTGAAACCTTTTCCTACTACCTGTCCATTTGCGCTTATTATCAAATGCTATGCCAATATATTTACACTTCAAGTCTTCTACAAACAATTCTTTCTCACCTTGTAGTCATAATCTACATTTAGTTTTTTATTTGTGTACCTAATAAGTTGACTCTTCTTTGCATTTATCTTCATCCAATGTTTAACATCCCAGCTACATATCCTGTCCAGATCACCCTGCAGCTGTTCAGTCTTATACTGTTTTGATCCTTTTATATAGCATTATGTCATCTGCTAAAAACCTAACTTCTGATAGTTAACCATCAACACAATTATTCCTTGGAATAATGAGTAGCAATGGTCCCAATATGCTACCCTGTGGCATTCCTATTTTTACTTCCTCTTCTTTTGATACTGCATTTCCTACCCTAGCTTTTTGCTTTCTACCCTTTAAAAATTCTACCCAGCAAATCACTTTCTCATCAACTCCAACAGTTTTTACTTTATTTACCACAATCTTATGACTCTGTCAAAGGTTTTTGAAGGATCTAGTGCAACACCATCAATTTGGCCTCCCTTGTCTATTTCATCTGAAATATCTTGCATATATCCCACCAACTGAGATTCGCATGAATATCCTTGCCTAAAGCCATGTTGCCGACTTGAAAACCAGTTACGCTCCTCACATACGTTTGTTGTGGTTGCATATCAATCTCTCCATTAATTTACCTACCACATATGTCAAAATAACTGTCCTAAAATTTTTGACTCTATTTCTCACCTCTCCTTTATATACTGGCACTACTATCACACTTTTCCAGTTCCCTGGTAAGCAGCAAGTATCCAGACTCAATTTAAATAATATCTCAAGATAAGGTACAATGTCAAAGCCTGCTGTAGTAAGATTACGTTTTTTCAGCTTTCTCAGTTCCTTCATGATATCAACAGAATGAATTTCAAATTTTTTCATCTCTACCACAGCACTGCTTGGAAATGTCATATAAATAACTGCATTGACTTTATTTCCACTTACGGTGTAAGTTACAAATAAATAATTGAACTTTATTTTTTTTTTTGCACTTACGTTATTAAAGGAAAGCCTAACTGCTATAATACTGTTGTATAGTAGAGATAAAAATTATAATGTGATGTTTGTTTAAATTTTTGTGTTGGTCTTTTTCATTTATGACAATTAGGTGCAGAAATTCATGTAAGGAGAAGAGCATCCAAAGTTTACGCCATATTCTTTGTAGAGCTCTGGAGCTGAGTGACAGCATAACCTAAGAAATTTTTTGACTGAAGATGACAAATGTGGAAGCTTATTCAAACTTGGAGATAGGTTACACGAAATGTAGTAAATCAATAATAGTTTTTTGTTTTTGAAATTGTGCTTAGGAACTTTTCCATTGCAATAAAATTTGGTTCATTAACAATGAAATGCAGTTATTTAAAAACATACTAACCAAATACTCCAAGAATATAATCGGACAAAATTTACTGAAATTGTGAAAACTAACATTAAAAAAGATGATCATAAATCATTATTTGTTTTTCCTTGTAAACATTTACAGTACAAATTCCTATTACCACCTTAAATGAGAGCCTTCATTTTGATGGTTGTTTAAATTAGTACAAGGATAAATAAGGAAGGAGATGAACCGTTGCATACCATAGATGACAACAGGGCACTTGAAACTGGAAAAACAAAAGAACATATACATAATGATGTAATTTAGGGGTATAAAGCCTCCTTTAGCAGAATATGGAATGCATATGGTGGGCATCCATTTGATTTCCATCGTGTACATTCATATCACCTTGTTCCATACCCAACTTTCTTTGTGCATTGTCCTAGGGTTTCTTGTGATATCCTTATTTACCTTGACCTGTAAAATTTGTACTGATTCCAGTAATTAGTAAGCTGATGGTTAAAATTGTGTAAGCTTACTTTAAGATCAGTTTTTACTGCATGAAAGTGACTGTGACCGCGACCGCTCACTTGTAATGATAATGAAACGAAATGTTTTAATGCAGTATGAATATTTACAAGGATATTGAAAGTAGACCTTTCACTTTGAGCTGCAACTACCAAATATTTCTCACGTGAGGCAGAGGAAATGAAGCACGTGACATTGTCTGTTTTTGATGGATTTAACGAGTGCATATATATTGCACATTTATGTCTGTCTTGTATTTTGTGTTGTCGTTGTCCATCTTGGCAAGTGTTGAGTTCCCTATCCTTGTCTTTTATCAGCTTTAAAATTAGTATTAAACATAATTTCAGAAACATTTTTGTTTTATGTTGTCCCAGTATATCACTTGTAGATGACCAAAGTGATTCCAGCAAAGCTATAACACTGCAAGAAATTGGTTTGCAAAATAAAAATTTATTTGGACTGTGATTTCTGCAGTTACAAGAAGTTACCATGCAGGCAGAAATCTAGAATATGAGTGGAAATGTTATTTTTAAAAGTTGATTTCAAAATCTGAAATAACGTTGGTCAGATATATTATTTCATATAGCAGGGTTTGGAGTATACATTCACAATGTAAGGCTCTTACATGTATCTCCTACACAATTGAGTTAAACAGTCAGTATCGTGTGAATATATTGCAAGCTCAAAATAATGCTATATTGTGAACAAACACTTGGGGACATGCTTGTCTATGTGTTATTCAGACTTTTGCTACATATCTTCTATTTGTATGCCAACTTCTTGACTTAATAGAGACTGTAAATGTTAAACCATACCTAATGGAGCAGGCAAACAGTAATTTGTTATTAAAAGCATGGTGCAGGTCATGTTTCCGGTTTGTTTTGCAAAAATATAACGAATTTTGCTTATATTCAGTTGAAGGCCACGAATAAAGGACTCTACGACTTGTGACCATATTTTATTGCCCTCTAGATGGAGGAAACATGTTTTTAATCTTGTTTCATAATGCAGAATACAACATAGCAGATTCGAGGAAAGCAATAGTAAACAAACCCATAAAGGCTGAGATAAGACTTGGTGGTTACAAGAAATATTCATCTGTTAACTGTACAAAGATATAAAGTGTGGAAACAGATTGTTGAAGCGTCGATTGTTTGAAGAATTGAAGCATATTACATTGCGAGTGATAAGATTAGATTAGGTGTGTTTGCTTTGATCACACACGAAAACAGTCTGGGGAATGTGGAATTGTAATTATTGTAGTTATTACAATAATATTACCAACCTGATTAACGATTTGTTACTTAACATCCCAAGACTTGGAAACAAATATATTCCATTGTAAAGTGTAAGAGTTCATGTTACAAGAGTACTGCCTTTTATTATTTTTTGTTAGTCAGTTGCGTGCCAAAATATGGTTAAATGAAATTTTAGGAAGTAATGTTTCTCTGATACATTGTTATGATGAACGAAAAGAGTACACTATTTGCACTTAACCACATAAAATGAAAATGTTTCGATGTCAGTTTTTATCATTGTTTATTTACCATTTATTTATTTATTTTCAAAGCTGACTTTCGTATGTGGGACTGAAAACTCTGTTTTCTTTCCCACATAAGCCAACAACACTCCTAACCTCCCACCTTACGATGTAGATGACTCAACATCTCTCTCTCTCTCTCTCTCTCTCTCTCTCTCTCTCTCTCTCTCTCTCTCTCTCTCTCTCCAAGTATAGATTAGCATGTTTAGCCCAAATGTGTGAATTTTTTAAGTGAGTAATGTATCAACAAAAATTGAAGTTAACATTTGGTATTCAAAGTACAATAGGGTATGACAGATGTCCGTTATATCCACATGCTATCAAGGGGTTGGTCTAAATTATTATACACCAAATTTAAATGAGTGATATCTGTTTTTGTGGCCTGTGAGTGTGCCAGTAGTTACTGTTTAGATGAAAGTTGAAAACTCTGAGGTGTTCATGTTAGTTGCACTATTGTGTTAAGGTTCATTCACTTTGAGGGCTATAAAATTGGGAGTTTTATATTTAAACATTTTTATTTCAGTCAGTGAATGGGTGTTGTTAAATAACATTCATTATGTACGATCGTAATTTTTCACGGCGTTGAATATTAATATATTTTTCTCAGGCTTCCAGCTGTGTTAAGATGTCACATTTGTGGGACGTTTCGAAGGCGTCCTTCTCTGTCTTCATTCTCAACCAAATGTCAATGATTCATTGACATTTGGTTGACAGAGAAGGACGCCTTCGAAACGTCCCACAAATGTGACATCTTAACACGGCTGGAAGCCCGAGAGAAATATATTAACATTCATTATGTATCTACAAAACAAATCAAACATTTTTCAAAGTTTTACTTTTCCCTTAGTAGATGTTATGAATTATATTGATGGAAATTGTTACCATTTTAGTTTAAATTGATTTTTTTTTTTTTTGCAATATAACAATCAATTATTAAAGAAGTTCTAGCTAGTATGTGATAATTGGATTTCGTAGGGCCTGAGTCCAAAGATAATTATTGTCTCGTTAAATAAGACTTTTATACAGAATAGATTTTGCAGCTGAGGAATATTACTTCCAAGACTAGTAATAAAAATTAATAACATCTGTTCTGCGATGTTCTCCATACTATTGTAAGTTGTTGTGACATACTTGGTATTTCTGTGTGTGCTTTAAATTCAGAAATTGTCTTGTTTCCATTTTTGCCAGCTCAACCATCCTGAAACCAAAAGCCTTAATGAAAGTCTTGAAATATTTTTCCATTTCATATAGATAAGATCAGGAAATTATACCATCCAAGGTATACCATAGGTATTGTTTGAATGTAAAGTATTTAGTTGTTAACTGAATTAATGTGAACTGAAATATCACGATGAAGTTTGACTCGACTGAGGTGGAGGCAATATAAAATGTTGTTTGGTAAGTTACAAACTGTCCTTATGGACCCTCATACCAGCTGTGCATCTGTAACTGTTTGTCATTTGTTGTCTCTTCTCTGAAGTATCAGGTACCTTGGTAATTATGCCAATTTCTTCTTGTTCTTGTCAACACATAGTTAATAACAAAATCTTCACGGGTGTCCAGCCGGATGGTGGTGTAAATACACGACGTTTCGACAGCTGACTCTGCTGTCTTCCTGATAGCTGTCGATACCTAGTGTTTTTACACCACCATCCGGCTGGACACCCGTGAAGATTTTGTTGCATCGATACGCCGAGAAAGTGTCCACTCACTCATAGTTAATAACTTTATAAAGCAAGAAATGAGATATCATGCCTAAAAGTGCTTTTTTTTCCATTGGGACTTGAGTGTTGTCATCCAGGAGATAACTAAAGACAAAGAATGGGTATGATCCTTTCTGGTATCCACTTGAGGAGATTTTGGGAAAGCATAGAAGCACACTTCTTTTTGAATTACTGGTCATGTGTGATAATGCCTTTCCTTGTATTATATTGTTACAAAAGTTAACTCCTCCCCCCTTTTTTCAATGCCCACCCTCTGTCTTTTGCACATAGTATTTCTCATATTTCTCTTTTGTTTTGATAGTACAACATTTCTCAATATTTTTCAATCCAAGGACCAGTAAAACATCAACTGAACATTAACTTACATGGGCCTAAATTTTTATGTATGTGTATGCTAGAGGTGTTCAGTAAGTCCTTAGAAATAATAATAAAAAAACCCTGAATAATTTACTTGAGATATTTTTTATTTTTATTTTTCAATGCAATATCTTTTTAACACTCTACACTTTTCCAAATGCTTCTTTAACTTCTCTATGCCCTCCAAAAAAAATAGGATTTTGTAAGTTCTGCAAAACAGGCAACTGTTTGGGCAGTGATCCCCTGTTGTTCACTGGGGGCCAAATCTGGCGAATACAGTGGATGCTGTAATAATTTGAACTTTTATTCCATAATTTTGGCATTAAAACTGTGCAGATATGCACCAGTGCAGTGTCCTGATGGAAGAGGATCTTTTTCTTTTCCAAATGAGATTTTTTTTTATCAGTTTCTTTGCCTTACTGATGCAATAATGACGCACCATAAGCTCTGGTTAATATTTGTCTTTTTTCCAGATAATCGATGTAGATGATTCCACGTGCATCCCCCCCCCCAAATTGTGGGCGTCGCCTTGCTAACCAATTTCGCCATCTTCACCTTTGCCTTCAAAAACACCCTCTTTAGACTTTTCCCAAGTTTCTGGAATATAGTGTATCCACATTTCTTTCAAAGCTATGTATTGATGCAGAAACTGGTTAGGGTTGGGACAGAAAAGTGCTAAAACATCCTCGGCATCAACTACACGATTGCGCTTATTCTCCAATGAGAGCAATCGTAGCAGCCATATTGCCAAAAAAAAAAAAAAAAATTCACACCTAATTTTTCGTGCAAGATTGAATATACTGTACCTTACAATATTCCTGTGTCCTCTACTATTTTGCACATCTCTTAAAACCTTATTGTGGATTTTGGCAATGGTTTCATGCCAAATGTTATTCATCTTGTTTGGATGTTGGGCTTTGTTTAAACTCATTTACCCAATTGATAACAATTGCAAACCCAGCAGCAGATGTACCATGAACTTCATCTTGCTCAGCTTTGATCTATTTTGGTTTTAAGTTTTTAAATAGAAGTGTTTAGCCACTGCTCAAAACTGTGATTTTCCATTGTTCTAAATGAACATCACCTGTCTGCTGCAGTCGACAAAACAATGAAACCATGTGTTGGAGGTAGCTGAGAGTTTATCTGCTATCTAGTGAGTAATCATGCTTACTAAATAGTTTTTGTCACTGTGTGTGCCATCTGTTGGATTTTCTAAGGACTTATTGAATGACACTCGTCTTGTTAACGAACATACCTAATTGCTATTGGAAATTTCCACACTCTTTTATGACCTGTATCTAAAATAAGCCTCTCATAAAATGATCACTAACTTAATACTCAAAGCAACAGAGCTATCTTTGATGGTGACTGAAAAAATATTTTATGAATGGAGTATTATAGTAACAATGTGGATCTGAAAAAAACCAGATTCTTGCCGATCATTGAAATATTCACGTTTTTAAAAAGTTTGACTTAATGCCTTATACTTTACAGGTGCTGAAATTCAGTTTATGTGAATAATTATTAATAATACAATTTTTTATATCTTTAATTTGATTACATTCAGATTTTTAAAACTCTGCTTGCAGACCACCTGTTCCATCTTCACGGACCATGGGTTGAGAATGCTGCACTAGTACGTTTAATCAGTACAATATTTTTGTTGCATTCGAATTCTTCTCTTCGATTAGGAACTGTCTGTCAACCACGTCAGTATCTTTTACTTCTTTCTTATGTCGGCGAACTGTTTATAGTATTCTGTTCACTGGATTTTAATATAATTTTTCTTGTTTACTGGTTCCCATACTATCACCTTCAGATTTCCCTTAACTGTCACTTTTTGTTTTTAAGATGGTTGTGTTGGAATATTTCTTCAAACCTTTCTACAGCGTTAAATCACTTTGTAGCAGTGTGCTGGTCTGGATATTTTGAAATTCAATTGGGTGTTATAGTGTTCTGTCCCTGAGATTTTGTTTCATATCAAGCCCATTCTTACCTCCAGGGGACCAAAAAACTAAATAAAATGAAATATATTAGAACCTGCTAAGGAACAAGCAAAATGTACAGTTACTGTCACGTTATTTGTTTTTTTAAATAAAAATAGAGACTGTTAATTGTCAGTTTTTATGATGCATACCATTTTAATTCTGAAAGATAAAATTACCATCTTACATTTTCAGTTCTTGATTTAACCCCTGAAATTCCCTTGCCTTTGCTTGTTTATTGCTTCGTATTAAAGTATGACTTTACTACACATTTGGATAATATCAAAGACTTTGTTGAAATAGGACAACCTGTGTATGAGAAAATGTCCCAAAAATTAGGAAGACAGTTTATTATTATTATTATTATCATCATATCCACGTTTGGTTTGCTATATTGGTAGATGTGTCACCAGCTGTCTGTGAAATGTGAAGTTTGCGTTCTGAAATATATAGTTTGAGGCTGAGATTGGGGACCATCCCAGAATCCGCTTAGGATATTACAGAAAACTTCCTAAACACTGCAGTCAGGACCGCCAGGACACCGGGAACTGAACCTGATGTTGTGGAGCACAGCCACACTGGCGGTGTTTATTGTACTTCTTAATATAAATGTACAGATAATATTTCTTGCCATTTTTATGATTACTTCCTTTTAAAAATTTTGTATCTTTACTAATATTCATAATTTAACAGAACTACCTGTGGCAGGGTAATACATGCTATCTCAAGAAAATTGGCACTTTGGGTACAATAGTTTTAATCACATCCTCTTTGCCAATGAAGTCCCTGCCCTATTTTGTAATATCACATCCAGTCTTCATTTGTTTTCCCAACAACAGTAATTTTTTTTTTCTTTTGTAACTGCTTTACGTCTCTTTTTAACATCGAGGTCTTTAGAGACGTGAAGGGATGGGTGGCAAGGAATGGGAAGGAATTCGGCCATGGCCTTTTGAAGGAAGCATCCCGGCATTTGCCTGGAGCGATTTGGGGAAACCATGGAAAACCCAAATCTGGATGCCCGGACGGGGATTCGAACCGCCGTCCTCCCGAATGCGAGGCGAGAACGCTAACCGTTACACCACCCCGCTCGGTCATCAGTAATTGACAACGTTGTAGATGGTATCAATAATTATTCAATTGTGATTCTAAATGCTATTTTGGCAATTGGGTAAATTGTTTCAAACCTGGAGAATGGTGGAAAAAATGAATAAAACTATCCACCTTCAGAATAATGTAGCTATCAAGACCTCTTCTTACTGGGCTTTAAGAACTGATTAGTGTCTGCAGATATAGTCTTGTTTAACATTTTTGGAAAGTTATGGTTTCTTTCTGTCTTGTCTGTAATTTAGCCTTCTCAATTATTACTTGTGTTTTTCTGTGTGAAACATCACTATGACCATAATTCCCTTACCATTCCTCTGTAAAAGTTCCTAAATGTGCCAAGCCAACAACAATTCATACCTCCGGTTGTTGTTCCATATGAATTTTTTTAAAAAATAATATAATTCCTGCAATTTTGACCATCTAAGTTGTAGGAAAGTGGTTATAATGTGTTTTGTTCATCTGTTCCAAGGGCCCAAAACAATGGATCCATCTTTTCACAAATATGCTCCATATGATTGGAGTAGTAATTCCTTGGAAATGTATCTCGTTCCAATACTTAATGCGTAGCCAAGGATAACTTAAACATTCCTTCATGATATTAATTCTGAGAAACTGATCTTTTTGTCCTTGTTTAATATTAGGTAGACTAGCATGAATGTCATCAAATACAATAGTTATTCATGTTTTGTAATCTCAATTAACTATGACATGTTGTGCAGTAGCAAAATATCTTTTGATAATTACCCTCAATGTGCAATATCCCTTTGAAGTCATTTTCATATTTCTGCTGCCTCGGGAGTCTTCCAATTTACCACTGTACTTTACAGCACAGTTTGAGTTAGTTTTGAACTGGTAACAGAATCTTTGTCACTTCTAGGCAAATGATATTTGTACAAAAAAGAAAAAAACTGTGTAAATTTATCAAAGCCTCTGTCTTTAAGTTATACAGTATAGCAGTTAATACTGCATAATTGTTGGCAATACTAATGCTGATGTTTGTAGTTCAGCTGTTTAGTTTCCTTAACTGAATGTTGTTTGCGCATTGTATAGCGAGAAAAACTGGAAACATTTTATGTTTTAACTCTGTGCAATAATGATTAGGGATTCTGGATTTCCATAGTTGTAAAAACGTACTGCGATTTTAATTAGGATTCAAGTCAGTTTGAATGTAACATTAATGTTCTTTGAAGTTCTTTCATCAGTGATGAATTTTGAAGCTCAAGAATTATTTGAGATTGCCTTAACTAAACTATTTGTTTAACGATGCAAATAACCCTGAAAGAAATTTGTGCTCTTGCTCTTTGTTACTGGCAACCGAATGTTTTTTTTTGGTGAATGTTGTTAGATGGTGTTTGAAGGGAATTGATTTGTTCATTTATAAAATGATTTTTGCTAAGTAAATATTGGAAATATTACTAAAGAAAATGTTTATAAAGGTGTGCACACATGACTGGATTTTTGTCATTCAGTGATTTATTAGTAAAGAATGAGTATTGAGATTATCAAAGAGCGTAGTATATTTGAGGGTTTTGTCACTTTTCACACTTGCTAGGAAATTATCAGTTCAGTGTATCTGTGAGCTATTCACGACCAGTTGAATTTTGTTCAATTGATTTAGGCTATTTTACTAATTTTTGGAAACCAAATTGCAAAATGAGTAATAATGTAAGAGTAATATGTATGAAATCTGCATGTTGGTACTCCTCCAAAAATGTTTGTCTCTCAGAAAAATAAGCTATGAAGTGAAGTATTATTCATTTAAGTTCATAGTTAATTAGGTTAATGGAGAAAAGTTGAAGGATATGAAATTGCTTGTGTGCCTCAAATCAAACTGCAATACCTGTTAATGTGTGGTATTGCTTTGTGTCTAGGCTTATTATAACAGTCCCTCGATGTCTTACTCATGTACTGTGGACAGCATGTATTAAATGCTACTGGGTCTTTAAAATTTATGAAATGCAGATTAACTGAATACATTTTAAAGTTGTTTGCAAACTTGTAATAATATAAGGACACTTGGCATGGCTAACATCTGGAATGAAATATCTGACCACAATATTCTTTGCAAGAACTTTGATTTTATGAAGCATATGTTTGACACAAAACTAAAGCTATTTCACGTTAGGGACAATGTGTAACACTGATGTAATGGGCCATAGCAGAATGTGCTTTGTGCAGATTTGACCCAGATTTACTGGGAGGATCAAAATTTTTAACATACCTTTGTGTTAAACTTTTGTTTTCAAAATTTCTTACAATTAATTCTTTGGCTTTGGGCTTAGAAGGAAAAGTAGGTTTGGTATTATCTTACGGAACTAAATTGCATCGTAAACCTCGAAGCGTACTTAGTATTATGACGATTTGTGATCATTATGCAAGTAGCATTGATATTAGTTTAAAGCTGTTTGTTCTGTGATGGTAGTACATTTTTCTTCGAAGAAAAGGCCTTTTAAAACTGCAGCATTTATTCCTGTGTTTCAAATGAGAATTTGCCAACAGTTTTTCTTTGTATTTTTTTTTTAATGAATAAAATTGTACTTTAAATTCTTTCTAATGTGAAATGTATTTTTAAGAACTGTTTCTTAGAGTTTGTACTGGTCTCTAAAATTTTAAAAGAAGTTTTCAGCAAAATGAAAAGTCGAAAAAAAAAATGTTCGAGAAATAAACAGCATTGTTAGTGTAGATAGGGTGTGTTTGTGTATTTTTTAGAAGGAAGGCGGTGCTTGCCAGTTTGATCAGGAATTTGTAGCATTAATTACCAGACAGTCATCTCTTTCAAGTAAAAGGGCGGAAAAAAGAAAGATAAAAAACACTTGTTTTTAATATGATGATACAGATTTTAAAAGGTGTTTTTTTTATAAGTCAAATTCCCAATTGACTGCTGGTTTAAATGTTTTGTAAAGCCCATTGTTCTACTCCAACATTAGTTAAGAAAAATGGCTTAAAAACTTACAAATGATGAAATAGCTTTTTACAGTTGCATTTTGTAAAGGAAAAAATATTCGTATCAATATGTGTATCAATCCCCAAAAATGACTTGAACATTGTTGTGAGAAATCGTGGAAGAGTTTTATATCGGTGATTTCTTTTTAATAAGCATGAAATGTTGAGGGCTGTCTGCTTTTCCAGTTTGTATTTCTTGAATGGAATTAACCAGATTTACCAAAGCCGATTTGCTATGTTTGAACATTTCTATTAATGGAGCTTTTTATGTTGGCATGAATGTGAATGTAAATAGTATGTGCACTGTTTGGAGAGTTGACTTCTAACTTTTCAAAAAAATAAGTTTGTATTCTCTGGTCATTTATATTTTGCTTAAATGTTGTGAGTTAACTATTTCTTTTCTTATGGAAATGGTATCCTGTAGAAATTGTGTATCTGGATATAATCACAAGAAATCGTAATGCTGTGTATATTATTAATTTGTGCAAACAAAACAAAAAACAAACAAAAAAACAAAAAACAACAAAAAAAACCAAACAAACAAATCACCTTTGTATGTGCTAATTTCTGTTGGAAAAGGGTGGGAATCAACAGTTGCAGAATGAAGAAGGAAATATTTATATTCAAAAGAAAGCTGCAGCTAGTTAGTTTCTATACATAAAAATGTTTTCTGGCATTTTGAACAATGAAATAATTTATAGTTATGTACGATTGTCAATGCCAGTGCGCATATGGTTAGGCTGGGGGGCGGGGTAAGGAAATAAACAAAGAACTGTATTTTTAGAACTGAAACAGAAGCTGTCATTGGATTGAAATTTGTTTGAGTGTAATGTCATTCAATTTAAAATGTTGATACAAACTAAAGGAAATGGCTTCAAATAAAATATATACATATATTTCATTTTTCAAATAATTAAAGAGCATGAGTTTGGGAGTCTTCATGGAAGAGGGGGAGGAAAACATATTGGGTGGGACAGTTGCTAACTACTGTTGTTATATACATATATAAATATATATATACATATATATAAATATATATAATAAAATGATAAAGCATTTGTGTATACCACATTGTTCAAAATGTCTTTTAATTTATGTAAATCATCTTGTGATTGTAAATATTGTCGCTGTATGTGAACTGACACTTGTTACAGAAATGGCATATGTGACTAGAAGAAGTGTGTGTGTGTGTGTGTGTGTGTGTGTGTCCCTCGTGTGGCAGTCGTCGTAATAATAATTACTATAAAATAACTACTAAGAGTATTAACTTTGTAAGTGCATAACATAAAAATGAGAGATAAACTGTAACTGAGGAAATATGATACCCCAAAAAACTTCCAGAAAATATGTAACAAGTATCATACATATATACTGTATGTCCTCTCCCAAACACAGTACTAATAATGAAGCTAATGTTAACATATTAACGAGGAAAAAAAATTAGTGTATGCCGAGCCGGGGGTTACCTATAGTCCACACAGTTCCTAGTATTTCGTTGTGCCGAATTTCTTTCTTCATCCGTTGCTTCATCTTTTATCCCCTATCAAACCTCGGTTCATTTGTGTGGATCAATATTTTTATTCCTTTGTTGCTATGCCATTTCTTTAACTGTGCCCTTTGTCAAGAAATTAAGAAAAAACACATGCAAAAAAATTTAAAAATAAAAGAGAAACAACTTGTGATTTTAGACTATTTATATGAAAAAACTGTAGTTTTAGAAATAAAAAAATAGATTGTACTGAAATAATGCTTTTAGGATATTTGCTTTGGAAAGAAGAAAATATAATAATAAGCTCTTATTACCATTTCAAGTCTACAGGACGGAAGGAATCATGTTCTTTTTTTTATATAAATAATATAATGTAAAAGATATAAGAGTTATTTATTGTTGTAAATAAATGGTGATAATATTGTCACCATTTTATTATTGATTGCATATCTTATATTTAATTCTATCTCGATCATGTGACACTTATTTTAGAACAATTGTACCGCAAATAAATTTGTGTAGATAAATAAATAAAATATATATTATATATATATATATTTGAAAAAAATACTCTCTTCATAGCACGTAGTTGATAATATTATGTAATATGATAAATATATATATATAAAAGAATTTGTCCATAAGATAGAAAGGAATTCTGTAGTCTTGAAATGGTTGGCCTACAATTGGTCATATACAAGGTGGAACAAGTCCACTAAAAAAATCTTTTCCTGGCTTTTTGTTAAATAAAAGGAGCAAGAATTTGTTGCAAATAACTTTATTCCTATGAAATTGAACCTCCTAACCCTGCAAACCCAATCAAATGAGAGAGTGTTGTGGAGTTGTATTAGAAAGGGTGCATGGAAATATATTATGTGATGGCCTAAATTCAAGTACAAAAACCACTGTTTCTCATATGAAGTCTGTTTATAATATTCAGTACATTTCTGTCATTTTTTTAGAACAAGGATATTTGCAATATGAAATAAATTAAGACAGTTGTTTAAAAAAAAAAAAAAAGTCTTTCTAGAAGTTATGTTGAGTATTTTAATGCTGATAAATACTTGTTTCCCAAGTGTGTGTCAACCTTTGTGTTTGTTGCAGAGCAACTTCCATTTGCCCTACCCTACTGGACGTGTTCAATGTTTATCCAATAGAAGGTGATATATATACAATATATATTGTTTATGCACAATAAATTGATACAGTAAAAGGGAAAGTCAACTAGCTAGTTTTATTACCAGGTTGAAGACAGTATAGCTGTATTGATATAAAACACAATATTAACAGATATACATAGGGTGATCTGGACAGCATATCTAGTTGGGTTGGTAAACATGGGATGAAGATAAATGCAAAGAAGAGTCAGCTTATTAGATACAAAAATAAAAAACTGAAGGTTGATTATGATTATAAAGTGGGGAAAGACTTGAAATGTAAATATCTTGGCATTACATTTGATAACAAGCTTAACTGGGCAGGACACATTGGGCAGGTGGTAGGAAATGGTTTCAAAATTCTGCACTTGTTTGAGAGAGTGATGAAGGGATTTACAGGAAGTAAAGCAATTGGGTTACCAAACTTTGGTCAGACCATTACTCGAAAATGGTAGTGTAATATGCGACCCACATTTTGAGTATCAAATTCAGGAGTTGGAGAGGGTGCAAAAAAGGGCTGCTAGATTTGTTTCAGGAAATTATCACAGAATGCAATCAGTAATAGATATGATAAAAGAGCTGGAATGGGATTCATTGCAAGACAGGAGGAGGATGAAGAGGGTCATGGGAGTGTACAAGGCGTATACTGGTGATGAGGCATGGAAAGATATTGGTGAAGGTATGAAAAGTAATGCATGGAAGGGAAAAGATGACCATAACATCAAGCTGGCCCTGGATTTCAGGCACAAGGGTGTGAGAAAGTTCTCTTTTTTTAGGTAAAGGTGTCGGGGATTGGAATAAGTTACCAAGGGAAATGATGACTAATTTACCAAAAACCTTGAAAGAATTTAAAGTTAAAATTTGTAGAGGGCAAATGTAGATGGGTGCAGAATAAGGGGAAGATGGGTCCTTAGGGAAATTGCCAGTGGAGCGTGTGCTCCATTGCAATTTAATTAAATTAAAAAATATTTTCTAAATTCTTGAATTTGAAGGAATACTCCACTGTTGCGGCAGAGGGGAAAAAAAGGGGGGGGAAGTTGGAAACCCCCCCCCCACACACACACAATAAAAAAGCAAACAAAAGTATACGTTTTCTTGGCTCTACTTCCTTCATTGTCATCATTGAATGCAGTTTTCCACTTATCTACTTCTGCATTTTATGAATTCCAAATTTTCTTAGTGTTTTTGGTAAATTGGTCAGCAACTCCTGTTATAATGTATTCTGTACCTGACTCCCTTGCTTGCAAAACAAAATTTTCCCACTCGTTTATGCCTGAAATTGAGTGTTAGCTTGCCAATGTTATCCTTCCCTTTCCATGCTACTTTTAATTCTAGTACCTTGTACTCTCCAAGCACTCTCTTCATTCTTCTGTCTTCCAATTTAGCTCAATCATCATACCAGTTACAAATTATGTTATATGATAATTTCCACAAACAAATCTCGCTGCCATCCATTACACCTCCACAAACTCCAGTATTTAATATCCCAAATGTATACAATATTGAAGCAACTGTCTGCCAAGTAACTCGGTTCCTTCACTGCAATGGTACGTGTTGTTGTCGCCCTCTCTGAAAAATATAATTTGAAACTTGTTTTTATCACCTTGTCCAATGTGTCATGCCCATTGACTTTACTGTCAGATGTTATGCCAAGATATTTACACTTACAGTCTTCAACAAGCAATTACTTCCACATCATATGGTAACACACAACCTTTAGGATAAACTGCTCCTGTTGGCATTTATCTTCATTCCACATTGACCTGCTCATTAAGATATTCTGTCTACATCACACCACAATTGTTTGCAGTCCACACGCGAGGTATTTCCAGAAAGTACCCGACTGTTCTTCTTAAAAAATACTTACGTATCAAAAGTGAAGAAATGGCAAGAGTATTATCATGATGGAGCTGCCAATAGTCTGCTGCCCAAATGTTTGCCTCTACAATGCAGAGAGATGCAAATGCCCAATGGTAGTCCCCCTTGGTGACAGTTGTACCATGTGGTGAGTACTCGTGATAAGCCACACGTGGGGCCAAAGAAGATTGTGAGTGTGGCTCTCATATTGCTGAGGATCTACCTTGCCTTTTTTGTCCTCGGAGATGTTTGATGCTTCCGTTGTGATAATTGAAGGTTGGTTTCAAGCTGGTACCTGTGACTCATCACCTGTTATCACTGTTGCGAGAGCTGGGATAACTGTTCACAGTTTGCAACATGTCCCGTGCGACCTACAAACAGAATTTCTTCTGCTTGAACATTAGCAGCTTTCACACAAACTTCACTGAAATCCTCAGTCAAAATAGAATTAAAAGATTCCAATTCCGATACTCAACTGCAAGTTCTGTGATCGTACAGCACCAGGATCCTCATTTTGTCTATTATGATCTCATTTCTGTATGTTGAGGACCTGTTAGAAGATCTTTTCCACTTGTGAATTGGGAATCATCAAACAAAATGTGCTATTAAAGTTTTTATTTCATTTTGTCAAAAAAAGAAAATCCAATTGCTCTCATTTCCGCTTCCTCACTCTTCAGCTTCTATGGGCTGGAAAGAATAGATGCATGTGCATAAGCTTCCCCATCACATGCGGCAGATTGTGCCTCCCTAGCTTCATTTGTTTATGTATCAAAATTTGAGGTGGTATACTTTTCAAACACACTTCTTGTACCATTAATAACCAAACTTCTCTAAATGATTGATTAGAATAATGTTATAATAAGTCCTCTACCCAGAAAGTCTGTTTTTAATCCACTCCTTTGGTTTTTACCACATTTAATACCATTTTAAGGCTCTCTTTGGCAAATTCCCTAGAAAGATCTGTTGCTACAATAACAATATGGCCTCCCATTTCCATTTAAACCAAAATATCATGCACATAGCTCACTAACTGAGAGTCACATGAATATCCTTGCCTAACACCATACTGTTGATTTGCAAACCAGTTTTTTCCTTCACAGACATTTCTGATGTGATTATATATCAAGTTTTTCATTAATTTATCCATGTTAAAATAATCAGCTTGTAATTTGCAACCCTGTTTGTCACTCTTTTATGATACTACTATCACACTTTCCCAATCCTCTGATATTGAGCAAGTCTTCAGACTCAGTGTAGATAATATTACCAGGTAAGGTACTATGTCGATTCCATCTATCCGTAATTCATCTGCGATAATTTTATCCATGTGAGTTGTTAATGCTCTTTCAGCTTTCTAGTTCTTTTGTGATATTCTGAGGATCTATTTAAAAAAAATTTAATCTGCTCGGCTTACGTTGAGAAGCTCTTCTGATTTTACACCCAACTGTCTCTGAACAATAGTCCTCAACGGTCTTATTAAACCATCTGCTTAATGTTTTTACCTTTTTCAAATCCTCTATAACTTCTTCTCCATCCTTACGTACAGTTGTCAGAATACGTTCATTTGCTCTCAATTTTTTAACATAGCTATTGAAATTTCTAGGTGAATTGTTAAGCTGTCCTATCCCCTCTCCCCCTGCACCCATTGTACTCTTCATAATCTCACCTTTAACTGTCCTGTTAAACACCTTTCTTGGGGTAAAGTCACTTTGTTGAATGATTGTTCTATGACAGTACAATAAATTATTTTCACTAACTTTAGTGCATGTGTCTGCTGTTGTCCTAACATCGTTGTTTCTGTACATTTATATATTCCTTGCTGTGATCAACAGTGTCCATTACTATTCTCTTTGTAAAATATACTTTAATTATCGATTGCCAAGTGGGTGTAATTTGGCACCTAATTCTTCATGTTTATGAGACATGTACTTTGCTTGTGATAATAAAATGGATACGTGAAATGTTATGCCTACACATTTAAGAAACGCGAAAGGGGTTTGAGTCTCTTTGATAATGATGATATGGAGAATGAATTATTAGTCTGCATGATAACGTTGTTGACTAGAACACAGATTGCAGAGATGTACTCGCCCAAGCTGCAATCAATGTTCTGACAAGTATTCTGGCTGTGGAATTTAAATCAATACAAATTTAGATTTTAATTTTTCAGTGTATAATATTTCCACTTTAGATCGTTGTTGCATTCGCTAAGCGTAGTCATAACATCAAAATCATAAGATGTTGGGGACAAGTGCAGTTTATAACTGAAGAACTGATAAAAGTCTTCATGATGGGCTTTTATAGATTTAAGTATTTGCTTAATAGGAATCAATTGTATGATTTTTTTTTTTTTTTTGCTTAATATAATACTCTGAGAAGCATCTTCCACTAACCTGTCAAGGAAGAGTCATTTTAGAGAATGTGACAGTTGGTGGAAGGGATAAAGCATTAATTTCAGAGGACCCATATCAATACCCCAAGTAAATTTATGCTTTTCTTGGTTATCAGAATCATTGTTGGGTGTCAGTTTCTTCCTCTTCACTTGTGGCCCTGTGTTTCCCTTTGGTAAAACAATTTCTCTTCAATTCATTAAAATTATGATACTATTTTAGAAAACAGCTATTGGTAGAATTCAAATTTTCATTTAAATATAGTCTTTCAATAATTGTCTTGTTTTTACCAGATACTCCTGAATTCTCTCCATATTTACTTTTGTTACTTCATCAATTTTTATATTAAATTCTTCCATACTCACCGATTTTCGCCTTTTACGAATTATTATTTTAAACTCTTCCAGTATTTCAGGTGAATTGTTCAGCATTTCCTTTGGTAATTTATTCAAGTCATTGTCTCACTTATCCACAAAACTAAAAATCCAAGGTCCTTACAGCAGAAGTCAAGTTCATAGCATCGTCACACCTTCTCTTTCATGTTATGTTGCTAATTCTTAATTCTTTTACAAATATCCATCCACCCTTCATTGCCAATATACAATTACAGCACTTTCTTCACCCAGACCCCGTCTTCTGTAACTTCCAAACCAGCTATTTTAGCATATCAATTCTTATCTAGAAATTTTCATCTTAGCACTCGTTTGAATTATCCTCTTTGATACCCATAACATTAGTCGCATACTACCCCACTATACTCGAGCAGCGGTTCGATGATGGTTTTGTTTTCCAATTCCCTCACTTTCCTGGTCACCCTTTTGTCACCTTCTCCAGTAAATGAAATATTTTGAAACCTCTTCTTACCAAGTGCCCAAATGACACACCACAATATTTGAACTTGACAAGAAATTTCTCCTCCATCCAAAATCATACAAAAGCTTCATTTTTCTATCTTATCACGTAATAAGTCAACTTTTACGGCAATTATCTTTTGTTTTAATGTAATTTAGGTGGAGCAATCTATTCCCAGTAAACTTCTCATTTCATAAAATTTTTATCTTAAATTATTTCACTCTTCAGGAAAATCATCCTTTTCGTCAGTAATTTAATTCAGTCCTTCACTCCCTTACCCGTAAATCAATCTTTTCCCTCTTCCGTAAGCCCTAGATTTGATATTGATCTACTCATCTACATATCCTCTCTATATCCCTGCTGTATCTGTCCACAGTTGTCTCCAGTTTTAATCCTATTATGTAATGTTACATACTCAACAATTAACCTAATTTCTGATTGTAAACTACCAAAACAGTCATTCACAATAATAATAATTAATATTAATGTTATCAATACACTAACCTACGCGACTTCTGTTTTGACTTACGCTTCTTTTGAAACTATGTTTCAACTCTTTTCATCCTGTCTCTTAAAAATTCCTCCATGCAGTAATTGTATTTAAAGGAAAAGGCATTAATTAGCAGATATAAGTGACAGTAATTGGGATTAACAACAGATAATCTTGAACAATATTCTTAGAATCTCTCTGTTACATTATTCTGTGATCTGTGTTATCTGATTATACCTTGTCTTCTATTATTTGTCTTAAATTTTTTGTGGGGCAAATTTACATAAATTTGGTCCACTAAGCACCATTTATTAGCCAGATCATGTCTTGATGCGAAATACATATTTAAAAAAATAGAGAATAGTGTAATCATTCTATTGGTCCAAATAGTGGTTAGTTATGCTTGAAACAAAAGCATTTTCAGCACTTTCTAACCATCCATCATCACTCTTCTCCCGCTGTCAGCCAATTTCCTTCTCTTTCTTCTTAACACCTAGGGTTTTTCCCTGGGCCTCTTTCCTTACAGCTCCATGTACAGCATCTTCCTTGGTATCTTCTCCTCTCCCATTCTCTTCACATGACCTTAGCACTGTAACCTTGATTCTTTGTTGTGTTCCTCCTTAATCATCCCCCTAGTCTCTCATTCCTCATTCTGTTCCTTTTTGTTACTCTTACCCTCTTCTTCTGCTTCTCTAGCTTGTACTTTCCTTTGACCCTCTCCTTCATCACCAAGATTTCCAATCCATATATCAAAATTTTCCTCAAATTTGGCTTTATAAAGTGTTTCTTTACTTTTTGCAGCAAATCCCTAGTTCACACCAGGCCTCTAAAACGCTTGAAAAATCCATTTACAAATCTTCCTTTTCTTCTCCTCTTTGATATCAGCCATCTAAGGACCACGAAAAGTAATCCCGTGCATTCATTTCGATGCTTCTTTTCTTGACTTCCAATAGTTCTTCATCCTTTCACTTTGCTGTTTTCTTCCATCAATATATTATTCCATTTCCTCTTCTCCTTCTGGAAACCCTTGAAATTTTGGATCAATCTCCTGAAAGTTGCTCTATCTTCTATTCCATTCTTGTTCTATCTTCTGTTATTCCAATCTCAGTCATATCTTTCTGTACTCCTTGGATCCACTGGTTGCCATTCTTACTCTTGTAAACATGATTGAAAATTATGTTTGTAAGTCTGTTGTAAGTCTCATTATGTGACCAAAAAAACTGATTCTCCTCTTTCTGATTGTGTCTGACATCCTTTCAATTTCCTCTTCTTTGTATAGATCTTTATTCCTCTGGTGTATAAAACTCACCATTTTCAATTTTTAATGGTCCCCAAATTTTTCTCAAGATTTTCCTTTCCCTTTTCTCTATCTCTTCTATTTCTCCAGTTTTCATAGGGAACAAAAGTTCTGAGGCCTACAGACTTTCTGGTTTGATTACTGTGTTGTAGTGTTTGATTTTAGTTTTCTTGAGAGAGTCTTCTTATTGTATGTATCTTTAGTCAGTTCTAGTTTTCTTGCTCTTGATATATTTGCTTCCTTATCAAGCCCATTAATCTGAATTACCTAAATTATTTAAATTTATTGACCTTGTTAATTTTTCCACACTCTGTGTTTAGTACTGTGGGTGAATCCCTAATATTGGTTATGAATTTAGTTATTTCAAAAGAGATCTTGTCAGGCCGAAAGGTTCGTTGGGGGGTTAACACTTTAACCTGAACTGGGAACAGCTAAGTTATTGACCATGTGTAGCCTACTGGTACCTTATATATTTAAGAAATCGGCTGTCACGCATTCGTATTAAACCCCAAATGCGAAGGGTAATTGAAATAGGGTCACTTGACACAGTTTCAGAGTACACAATACTTATATTCTTGATAAAGTTCACTTGTACATTTTCGGTACCAGATACGTTGATAAAGCATCAAACAACAGTTTCATTGAAGGTTACAGGTTAAGACAAACTCACTAAGTCCCCCTCACATTAGTGAGTACACTACTACGGCAGGTTGAAATTTGCCTAAACCACTACCGCATGGAACAATTCACTTCGCTAACTAGCGCGGAGTTGGGCGATCACTTTCCAGCGAAAGAATGAGACAGATCATGGTGGCTGCAAGGTCTTTTATAAGATTTTCAGAGCGTATGGCATCAGCAACTTTTTTCTTTAATTAATATCTCCTAAAGCACAAAATAGTTTAACTTGCAATTTTTACAAGGGTTTCCTATGATCATGTTCTATCTGTTTTAATTTAATTTAACATTCAAAAGTACTTCTATAAGCTTAAAATTGAAGTCTATCACGTGACCAACTTGGCGGACTTTCTCGACCTCCAACAACAATTAGCAACAATCTATTTTTAAAAACTTAATTACCAGACAAATGCTTGAACTTTTTACCAAAACCATTATATATTTGTAATCGTGTGAATTTAGGCTATCTACTGATATAAATTTCAAATCTGTATTCCTTTTAGTTAAAAAGTTCATTGTTTTTCTTAGTTAAAACTGCTAATTAAACTTTGCCAAATTAGTTAATTTTACTATCAAAATACTTGGAACAGTGCTGACTATAGCCAGTGATAAAAGTTCAGCTGTAGCTTTACTCAGTTCAAAGATATTTCATATCTTAGATTTTTACTTTCTTGATCGCGTGTTTCGAAACATGAACAAACCAAAATATCTCTTAAAATAAACTTTTCCTGATATAATGAATACACTTTAAAATGATTCTAATGATGAGTTTTCACTGTGGAAATAAATACAGGGAAATTCCTTCAAAGTTGACAATAACTCTTCTCAAAATTTTTGTCCAGCATAAGTGACTTCACAATTGGTCTATAGAATATTTTACTACTGGGTATGGCTAGTAGGAGTGCTTTTGGTGAACTAAAGGGTGCCTTACAATCTGAAGTCCAACTTTTCCTGCTATTTCTTTCAGAAGATTGATATGTTCGAGAGTGGGTTTTTTACTTCCAGAGAATACTGCTATGTCAACAGCAAAGGCCAAACAGTTTACCCCAACCCCTATGTGCTTTGAACCTAATCTTATCTCATGATGAAGTCCTCTTTCCTTGAGTCTTTTTCCCATACTCTTATTACCTTCTCCAAAATGCAATTGAAAAGAATTGGGGCAAGCCCATCTTCCTGCCTGACACCAGTTTTTATTTTAAATTACTCTGAGATCTCTCCCATAAAATTCACTTTTGAATTGGTTCCAGTGAGGGTCTGCCTGATTTTGTTGACCAATTTTAAGTCAATACCAAATTCCTGTAAAATGTTCAGTAATCTTCCTTTATTATTTATCTCCATCATGTTTCCTTCATTTTCTTCAACCCAGCTTTCTAAATATTTAAAACATTCTACTTTATTCAAATGCTCTCTTCCAAGTGATGTCTGTGACTACCTTTTCTTTCTTGTTGTAATTACCACTTCACTCTTTCTTGTAGAGAACTTCATACCGTAATATGATGCAACTACCCTCTCCCAAAC
Organism: Vandiemenella viatica; assembly: GCA_031002005.1. NCBI lineage: Eukaryota > Metazoa > Arthropoda > Insecta > Orthoptera > Morabidae > Vandiemenella > Vandiemenella viatica. The sequence goes on along the minus strand of CM061918.1, from coordinate 221,962 downwards.
ATCCAGCTGATCCTGCAGCTCTTTTTCATCTTCTCTCCAAGCTATTACATCATCAGCAAATAAAATTGCTTTTGTTCTTCTTTCCCCAATGTTCTCCACAAGTTTCTCCAACCATTATAAATAATGGGAGTGAGAGGCACTTTCTTGTTTCAGTCAATTTTTTAACAGAAACCATTCAATCGTATCCATTCCCATTTTGAAATAGCTTTTACTACCCTCATACATATTCTTTGCTCCTTCAACTATCTCCTTCTTTACTGATTTTTCTCTCATTTCTTCCCATAATCTGTTCCAGACGAGGCTATTGTACACTTTTGACTGCCCAGATACGCCATCACTAGATACTTGCCATACTCATAGTGGCACTCTTGCAAGTATTAAATCAATGGTTGATATTCCTTGTCCTAATTTATATAGTTCTTCCCTTAGCTGCCTTTAAAGTGCTCTTGTTATTGTGCTATCTTTATAAAAATTCTTGGCACAGTAGCACGTCAGGGTAATACCATGGTAGTTTTGGCAGATGGTCCTGTCCCCTTTCTTCCAGTCACCAGGTATTGTTCCCGCACCTAAAAATACTCTTTAGAGACTTTTTTTTTCTCTCTCCACTATGTTGCTATCCTCATCCTATCTGCTTCAGTTCTACTCTTCCTCCTTTTTCTTATCATGGTATACAGCATCTTCTTACATCCATCACAATCCATTTCCAGCATTTTTGTCCTTTTTTCCAACCATTTCCTCTTTTCTTCCTGCACCACTGTCTTTACTTCCTTAATTTTAGTTATACCCTTCTTTTACTTTCTTCCACTCTCCTCTGGAACCATTCATTGTTGGCTTTGTTCATCTGGAGCACACCACCATTTACACTGTTATTTCACCATGGGGTTTCCTCCTACCACACACTGCTTCAGCTGTTTTCAGTAGAGTGGTTTTTAAATGTTCCTATTTCTCCTTCACAGCCTGTAAGTCGTCCCTATGTATTTTGTGTACAAGTTATTCTTGAAACTTTCTCCCACACTTTTTGTCCTTCAGTTTCCACACACTTATTCTTCTCTCCTGGTTGTCTGATATTCTTGCTCCCTTTTTCCCTTTCAGGCTCGTTATCAGGATTTAGTGGTAACTATCCAAGGCTTCTGAAGGGATGACCTTTATGAGCAAAGTACTCTTTCTCATCTGTGCTTCAATTAAAAAGTAATCAATGATTGATTTTTTAGACTAATCTGCACTGTGCCATGTTGTCCTATGGTTTTCTCTCTTTTTAAACCAGGCATTATCCATAGTAAATCCATTGCAGTTGCAGAACTCCAGCAACTTTCTTTTTTCTGCTACCCCATCCTTCTATTACCAATACTTTTCCATAGCTCAGTGCAGTGTTCTTGAGAGACATAAATTCAGATTAACTTAACGTAATTTAAATATCTGACACTAAAACTAGATATAATGCTTGTAATTTTTGACACGCTTAAGCAGGAAAAATGCCATGAGGCATGTAAAGAAAGAATAAAGCAGACTCATCACTTACCAAAACTGACAGAAAGGGAGCTGCAACGACTAAAAATGCAATATTTCCAGCATAGCCACTGTTGAAGAAGATGAAGGACATGTGTATTTTTGCAAAAGTACCTGCAGTCATTTCCAGTCACATGAATGATTGTTTATGATCCTTAGTTCAGAGTGGAGGAGGTTGTGGTTGGTGAAAACATTGTTGTTTAAAATGTTGAGAGTGGAAAGGAAATTATTGCTATTTAATAATAGTGAATAAATAAATAACTAATAGAGTTCAGATCCTTAGGACTAGTCATATTTTTTTCCTGCCTTCTTTTTGAGTTGAAATCCTGTATTAAACACTGATTTGGCATTTCTTATTGTATTTGAATGTATTTTGTAAAGCATGTAAATGATCAGATTAGATTAGATTTTTTATTGATCCATTTAGTCAATTTATAGTACAGGTGCACATTTGACATTGGATAAGTCATTTTGATGATTAGATGTTACATATTATTATGAGATGATGGGCTACATGATTGATAATACAATAACAAAACAAGTGTACATGAAGAGAATTTAACAATACAATAGTTGATAAAAAGAAAATTTGAAGAAATTCTAAAACCCATTTTTTATGAGTCCATATATTCACTAACAGAGTAAAAACTGTGCCTCTCTAGAAATGCCTTTAGTTTTATTTTAAATGAGCTACAGGAAGCAGTTTTTACTTCTTCCAGTATTTTATTATAGAGAGTTATTCCTGAATTTAAAGTACTTTTTTGATACGTAGTAGTCCTGCAAAACGTTTTGTGGATGTCTGAATGTCCTCTAGTGAGTTAATTATGTACCATATCATTTTTTTATTAGTTTATTGTTTCTTAGGAGGTACTCTCTTGTGAAAAGAACTATTTCATAGATGTACAGACATGGAACATTTAGAATGGCCAGGTTTATGAAATGTGTTCTACACGATTCTAGTCTTTTTAGGCGACATGTACTTCTCACTGCTCTTTTTTGCATCCTAAATATATCAGTGTTTTGTGATGAGCTACCCCAGAAAATAATTCCATATCTGACCAGTGAGTGGAATTGAGTGTAGTATACTTGCATTACTGTACTAATACTAGTGGTATCCCTAAGAATTCTCAGTCCGTAGCACAATATAGACTGTCTTTTAGCTAATTTAACTATGTGAACATCCCATTTCATGTTCTGTTGTACCCATAATCCCAAGAATTTGGTTTCATTTACATATTTTAGTTCTTTTTCACTTATGTTTACTTGAATATTGTTTCTGTTAGCAGAATGAGGTAGACAAAAATTCAAACACACTGTTTTTTCCTCATTCAAGATTAAATTATTTGCGTCAAACCAGTTTTTCAACTCACTCATGGTTTTATTTGCTGTTAATTCTAAATTTTTAATGTTCGGGAGGTAAATAAAACACTTGTGTCATCTGCAAACTGAACTGCATCTTTTGTATCGATATTCCTAGCGAGGTCATCTATATAAATTAGAAACAAAATAGGTTCTAACATCGAACTTTGAGGGACACCATACTTAACAAACTGTTCATCTGAGGTAAAATTTTCCCTTGTACAATTTTTCTGGTATGTTGTTTCATACTTTACGGTTTTCAAGGTACGATTTTATCCAGATTTTTACATTCCCTCTTATCCCAATTTTTTCCAGTTTAGTTAATACTATACCATGATCTATTACATCAAATGCCTTTGATAGGTCTAGGAAAATATCTGTAGCCATATCATTTCCATCCAAAGCTTTTAAAACAGAATTTAAGAATGCAAAGATTGCTGTATGAGTAGATTTATTTTTCCTGAATCCATGCTGCTGGGTAGAAAGTGGTGCATATTTGCTGATAAACTTAAGGAGTCTGTCAAGGAAGAGTTTTTCTAATATTTTTTAAAAAACATTTAATTGCGATACAGGCCTATAATTTGCCAACTGATCAGGAGGTCCTTTTTTTTTAACAATGGAGTCACTATTGTAGTTTTGAATACTTCAGGAAAAGTTCCAGTTTGTACAGATATGTTAAAGATTTTTGCCAGAGGGGCAGCTACTTAATTAGCACAGGTTTTCAATATGAAATCTGGGACCTCATCTAGTCCACATTAATAGCTGTTTTTTAATGTCATTATGATTTTTTAAAATTTCATCAGGGTTTGTTTCAGTTAGATACATTGTGGTACTAGATATTGTGGAAAGACTGGGAACATCTTTAGATTGCTTACTGCAGTTCGTTTTGATTAATTTTTCAGCCAAAGAAGTAAAATATTTATTGAATTCTTCAGCTATAACTTTAGGGTCACTATATGGCACATTGCTTTGGTTTTGTTGGAAGAGTTTTTTTAATATAATTATCATTTGCCATAATTTTTGCTTGTCGAATTACTCTTTTATAAATTTTCTTATAGTTTTTAACATAGTTTGAAAAATTTTGATTCACTTGGTTTTTACTTTTTTTTATCTTCAGTGATATGGTCACTGTAGCCCATACTTATTACTTCCAGTTTTGAGAAGAGACTTGTCTCTGTTACAAACACCTGATCAAGAAGAGTATTTTGGTAGTTTGATATCCTGGTTGGGGAATGCATATTCAGACCATTTTCCTAGTTTTGGCCATATTTTGATAATATTCATGATAAGACAAAAGTGATGAAATGTAGCAGAAATGATACCAATACTAGTAGATTGAATATAAAAATAGGATCGGATGCAATAGGAGAAGTAAATGAGTTCTGTTACTTGGGAAGCAAAATTACAACCGATGCCTGAAGCAGGAATGATGTTAAAAGCAGAATAGCACTAGCAAAAAGAGCCTCTATGAAAAAGAGGAATTAGAAAGAACTTTTTAAAACTCTTTGTGTGGAGCACAGCACTTTATGGTAGCGAAACATCGACTTTAGGAATACCGGAAATAAAGAAAATTGAAGCATTTGAAATGTGGTGCTACAGAAGAATGCTGAAAATTAAGTGAACTGACAAAGTAAGAAATGAACGAGTTTTGGAAATGATGGGTGAGAAAAGAAGTTTGAAGAAGTTTGTGGAAGAAGCTTACAGAAAGAAGAGACAGGTCATATTTTGAGACATGCTGGATTGGTTAATTTGCTTGTGGAGGGAACAGTCGAAGGTAAGAACTGTAGAGGAAGACTGAGATTAGAATATATGAAGCAGATAATTGAGGATGTGGATTGTAAGGGGTATGTAGAAATGAAGAGGTTAGCACAGGATAGGAAGGGATGGAGGATTGCATCAAACCAGTTGAAAGACTGACGACAGCAAAAAAAAATAAAAAAATTCCCTGCTCACTTATCGCATGTCATTCTGGGCAAACTCTGCACAAGCACAGAGGGTATTTAAATCACAAAAGAATGCTGTAAAAACTATCTGTGGAGCAAGCCCACGGACGTCATGCTGAAATCTATTTAGAAATCTAGGTGTACTTACAATGCCAGCACAGTATGTATACACCCTACTATCATTTGTAGTGGAAAATCCTGAACACTTCAATCTTAATGCTGATATACATAGCCATAATACTGGGAATAAATATAATATTCAAAAGGATTACAAATCACTGTCAGTTGTACAGAAAGGGATAACATTTACTGGAGCTTTCTTAATCAATGTCTTACCAAAAGAAATTAAATGTTATTTATGAAAACCCAACTAGTATAAGGCAAAACTGAAAGATTTTCTGCTTCAGAACCAGTTTGATTTTCTGCTTCAGAACCAATTTTACTCTGCAAAAGAATTTTCTTCTTGGAATTTGGATACTATGGCTGCGAAAATACTATTTATGATTTATGGAAGGGGAAGGTGACAAAGTTGTCCACAGTTACTAAAATGATATATGGTTTTTCTTTCTATTGAAACTGTTGACAAATGATGTAATTACACTGTTTAAAAAAAATTCATTCATATATAGAAAGTAACATGGGATAGTATGCATTCTCAAATTTCAGTGGAAAATTATCTTTCTAACAGGTTTTTAAGTATTTGGTTGGTTATCAGTTTGTGGTAATAAATATTCTTGATATTGTTAAAAAGTGGTTTTAGTTTATGGAGGGGAAAAGATGACCATGACCACAAGCTGGCACTCGATTTCAGACACAAGGGTGTGGGAAGATTTTCTTTTTTAGGTAAGGGTGTCAGGGATTGGAATGAGTTACCGAGGGGAATGATGAATAACTTACCGAAAACGTTAAAAGAATTTAAAGCTAAAATTTGTAGAGGGCAAATGTAGGTGGTTGCAGGATAGGGGGAAGTTGGGTGTGTAGGGAAATTGCCACCGGAGAGTGTGCTCCATTACAATTAAATTAAATATAGTAACTAATGTGATATAATATGTAGTTGCTGATTACAGTGGAAACTTATTATAGTAATTGTTCTGTAAGAAATATCTGGTTATTAATTGCTGGTAACAAGTGTGTACACTGTTCCACATATGTAGTAATTAACATGGGATTGTATTTGCAGGTTACAGTAGATATTGATTGTACTGATGAAGAAGCTAATTTGTTATAAATTGCTGATAATATAATTGGTGAAGGAAAGGGAAATTAACCACATACCAAAGTTGACAGCTGTGATGAGAGAAAATGCTTAAAACACTTAGGCGGACAGACAATTACCTAATTTTTGGCAACTGTTTTCTTCAGTGGTAGAAAAACGAGCCATTAGGCTCCGTATGTATCTACCACTGAAGAAGGCAGTTGCCAAAAAATATGTTATTGTCTGTCGGCCTAAGTGTTTTAAGTGTTTTCTCTCATCACAGCCAACAACTTTGGTATGTGGTGGGCTAATTTCCCTTTACTTAATTATTTATATCACCTAGAAGCCGCTTCCATTTTCCTTAGTTTAATCATTGGTAATATATTTGATATGGTTAATAAGTGTATGTACTGTTCCACATCCCTAAAACTGTTCTCACATGGCATCAACATATCTATCTATCTATTAAACATTAGGATAGGATAAAAACCACTGCTTACCATAGAAGAGGATTCCTGCGGCATTGGTACACGGGAAAAAAAAAAGAAAACACAAACTCACATACACTCCTGGAAATTGAAATAAGAACACATTGCCACCGGTGTGTAAGACCCACCATACTTGCTCCGGACACTACGAGAGGGCTGTACAAACAATGATCAAACGCACAGCACAGCGGACACACCAGGAACAGCAGTGTTGGCCGTCAAAGGGCACTAGCTGCGCAGCGGTTGGGCACCGCCGCAGTCAGTGTCAGCCAGTTTGCCGTGGCATACGGAGCTCCATCTCAGTCTTTAACACTGGTAGCATGCCACAACAGCGTGTACGTGAACCGTATGTGCAGTTGACGGACTTTGAGCGAGGGCGTATAGTGGGCATGCGGGAGGCCGGGTGGACGTACCGCCGAATTGCTCAACATGTGGGGCGCGAGGTCTCTAAAGTACATCGATGTTGTCGCTAGTGGTCAGCGGAAGGTGCACGTGCCCGTCGACCTGGGTCCGGACAGCAGCGACGCACGGAAGCACGCCAAGACCGTCGCATCCTACGCAGTGCCGTAGGGGACCGCACCGCCACTTCCCGGCAAATTAGGGACACTGTTGCTCCTGGGGTATCAGAGAGGACCATTCGCAACCCTCTCCATGAAGCTGGGCTACGGTCCCGCGCACCGTTAGGTCATCTTCCGCTCACGCCCCAACATCGTGCAGCCTGCCTCCAGTGGTGTCGCGACAGGCGTGTATGGAGGGACGAATGGAGACGTGTCGTCTTCAGTGATGAGAGTCGCTTCTGCCTTGGTGCCAATGATGGTCGTATGCGTCTTTGGCGCCGTGCAGGTGAGCGCCACAATCAGGACTGCATACGACCGAGGCACACAGGGTCAACACCCGGCATCATGGTGTGGGGAGCGATCTCCTACACTGGCCGTACACCTCTGGTGATCGTCGAGGGGACACTGAACAGTGCACGGTACATTCAAACCGTCATCAAACCCATCGTTCTACCATTCCTAGAGCGGCAAGGGAACATGCTGTTCCAACAGGACAATGCACGTCCACATGTATCCCGTGCCACCCAACTTGCTCTAGAAGCTGTAAGTCAACTACCCTGGCCAGCGAAATCTCCGGATCTGTCCCCCATTGAGCATCTTTGGGACTGGATGAAACGTCGTCTCATGCGGTCTGCACGTCCAGCACGAACGCTGGTCCAGTTGAGGCGCCAGGTGGAAATGGCTTGGCATGCCGTTCCACAGGACTACATCCAGCACCTCTACGATCGTCTCGATGGGAGAATTGCAGCCTGCATTGCTGCGAAAGGAGGATATACACAGTACTAGTGCCGACATTGTGCATGCTCTGTTGCCTGTGCCTATGTGCCTATGGTTCTGTCTGTGTGATCATGTGTTGTATCTGACCCCAAGAATGTGTATATAAAGTTTCCTATTCCTGGGACAATGAATTCACGGTGTTCTTATTTCAATTTCCAGGAGTGTAGAATATAATTTTTGAGCCCTGACTCTTCATCAGTAGGAGTGAGAACGCTACACACTGGCTTAATATATCCACTTTCAGCGGCTTTGTTTCCTAATAACCTATCTATCTATCAATTTATCTACTCTGTCAAAAGACTTTGACAGATCTTAGTGCTACACTATCGATTTGCCCTTCCCTGTCCACTTCATCAGGAAATATTTTGCACATAGCCTACTAACTGAATATCCTTGCCTAAAGCCATGTTGCTAACTTGAAAACCACTTATGTTCCTTACAGACACATCTGATATGGTTCCATATTAATTTCTCCATTAATTTTCCTACCACTGATGTTAAGATGATTGGCCTGGTAGTTTTCAACCCTATTTCTTCTCACCCAACTTATGGACCGGCACAACTATCACACTTTTCCAGTCATCTGGTAGACAACAAGTATCCAGGCTCAATTTAAATAATGTTTCAAGATAAGGTACAATCCTACTATCTTTAAGACATCTGTAGTAATACCATCCATATTGCCCCTTTTTAGATTCCTTAGTTGCTTCATGATATCTTCATATTGAATTTCAAATTTATAGTCCGTTCACTTCCAAATGTGCAGATAGGCTTGTTTTATGATATACCCCCTACCATTGTGAAATCATAGTCCCTAATGGTCTCACTAATCCAGTTACTTAATAACTCTGCCTTTTTTATATCCCAGTTACTTCTTTTGCATCCTTACCTATAATTATCTCAACACTCCCCCAGTTTGCCATAGAAATTTCTATGAGCATAAGTCAGTGGTACCAGTAATATCTTCATAAACTCACCTTTAGCCAGTTTCTTTGACATTATTGATCCCTTGTTTAGTTGTTTCAAGAGTTTCCTACTGCCTTGCTATCTCTTAACTCTGTTATGTTTTTATCTAACCAACCTCTTTAACCTCATCATCTCCCTGTTATAATATGTAGGTTCCATACTTATCTTTATTTTCTGTTTAGGAATAAATATTTCTTCACACTTTTTTACTATCTTGTTGAACTCTTCCCACTTTGTCTCCACTGAACTGGTACCATTCTTCCATTTGCCGAGACTATTACTGAAATATCTTTTCATTTATCAAATTTGTGGTTTTCTATAATTGTACCTATTTACCCCTTCAATTCCAGCCCCTTGTTAACTGAATCCCCTTATATTCATTAGAAATGCACTCATTTATTGCTTCAGTTACTTGACACCCTAAAAGCTATCATCAAGTTTTATTAGGAAGATATCCAACATGTTTGTTAACCTTGTGTTCTGCTCAACCACTTACATAAAGCCTCCTTCTCTTACTAAAGTATTTGAAAATCTCTGTTTTATTGTGTAATTAATCTTATTCCCTAACCAGTTGACCCCTGGTAAGTTTAAATCCCCACCAATAATGACCATTCTATGCTCATTTCTGAACTCTGAACATGAATTTAGTTTCTCCCCAAGAACCTCCTCATCCTTATTTTTCGTTCTTGTACAATATGCAGCCAACACCCCAACTTCTCCAGAAGTCTACCCCAAGTAACTCATTATGATTTCTGAACACCAGTGAACTGTAGTAGTCTTTGCTAACCAAAATACCTTGACTTTGACTGTAATCCATCAACACAGTCATTCATTAGAATTATGGGACAGCAATGGTCCCAATAAACTATCCTGTGGCAGTCCCATATTTACTTCCACCTCTTTTGATAATGTATTTCTGACTGTAACACTTTGCTTTGGCTTTTAAGAATTCCTCTAACCAACAAGTAACTTTTTCATCCAATCCAATAGATTTCAGTTTATTTAAAACCATTTTATGGCTCACTCTGTCAAACACCTTAGACAGATCTAGTGCCACACTATCAACTTGGTCTCCCTTGTCCAATTCATCTGAAATATCTTGTGTATAGCTCACCATCTGGGATTTACATGAATATCCTTGCCTAAAGCCAAGTTGTTGATCTGAAAACCGGTTTTCTTTCCTCACAGATATTTCTGATATAGTTGCATATCATTCTCTCCATCATTTTGCCTGCCACTGATGTCAAACTAATGGGCCTGTAATTTTTAACCCTATTTGTAACCCGTCCTTTATGAACCGGTACAACTATCACTCTTTTCCAATCCTCTGGTAAGCAGCAAGACTCCAAACTCATTTTAAATAAAATTTCAAGGTAAGGTACAATATCTTATCCCACAATCTTTAATAAATCTGTAGTAATATTATCTACACCAGCTCTTTTATGTTTTTTTTACCTTTCTGAGTTCCTTCATAATTTCCTGAGGATTTATTTAAAAGTTTTTGGTATCCTCATTTATACTTTTAGGGAGACTCTCCTCTGATTCATTGCCTCCCATCACAGGATGATTGTCCCTAGTTGTATCCCTAAACCAGTCACTCAATATCTCTGCAATTTTAAAATCCTCAGTGACTTCAACTCCATTCTTATCTACAATAGTCTGAATACCTTCACTTCCCTTCCCCTCAATTTTCTAATATAGCCATAGAAGTTTCCAGATGCATTGTTCATTGGTCCTCCTACACCAATAATATTCTTCATACAACCATCCTTTGATTCTCTCTTTGCTCTTATTAATTGCTTTTTTAGTTGTTTTACGTATTCCCTCCTGCCATTCTGTCACTTAACTATGTTGTGTTCTTGTCTCACTAGCCTCTTTAACCTTCTCACTTTCCTATTGCAGTGTGTAGGTTCCGTACTTATATTTATTTTCTGCTTTGGAATAAACATTTCCTTGCTCTTTTTTATTATCTCCTTAAACTTTTCCCATTTTGCCTCCACTGTACTTGTGCAATCCTTCCATTTGCTGAACCTTTCCCTGAAATATCTCTTCAATTCCAAAGTCTGTGCCTTTTTATAATTATATCTTTTCCCCCTTCTATTTGGACACTGGGTTACTGAATCCCCTAATATCCATCAGTACTGCATTATTATCACTTATTCCTTCAGTTACTTGATACCCTACAAGATTTTCATCAAGTTTTATTATAATGATATCCAACATGTTTGGTCCCCTCGTATTTTGCTCTACCACTTGTGTAAAACCTCCTTCCCTTATTGAGGTGTTTTCAAACCTCTGTTCCCTTGTGTTATTTATCTTATTTCCCACCCAGTTGGCACCTGGTAAATTTAAATCCCCTCCAATAATAACCATTCTACACTCACCTTTTAATAGTGAATGTGAATTTAGTTTATCCCCAAGAATCTCATCTTCATAATTCATTCTTCCACTATGGTAAGGAGCCAGTACCCTGTTTTTTTCTTTTTTATCACCCCAAAAATCTACCCCTAGTAACTCATGGTCATGATCTATGAACACTAGAGAACGATAGTAATCTTTGATAACCAGTATGAATACACCTCCACCAATTGATCCTCTGTCTCTGCGGTACATTCTGTAACTTTCAGGGAAAACCTCATTGTCTAGTACTCCTTCTTTTAACCAAGACTCTACTCCTATTGGCACATGTGGTTCATGTATGTGTATTAAGTTTGCAAATTCTATCACTTTGTTCATTGTACTTCTACAGTTCACCAATAACACCCTTATTTTTGGCTTTGTGGTATTTTCAGCATTAACCTTTGCCTTTCCAGTTGTACCCAATTCCGCTATTATTTCAATAGCTTCATCTGTTTTTTTTTTTTTTTTTTTTTAGCATTTGTGATTTTTCACGTAGTGCATCTATAATCAGCATCCCTTTTAATACTTATTTTTATCCCCTCACCAGCAGCCCCTACCCTAAAAAAGGCACAGTCCTGACCCCATCATAACTGGAAGTGGGCTCCCTTACAGCTTTAGCTAACAACTCAGAAAGTTCTCCCTTCCCCCTACTATTTAGGTGTAGGCTGTGCCTAGTAAAACCCCACCTACCAATGGAGTTTATAGGCACAGCACCCAAAGCAGAACTAATGCCTCTTTCAAGAAGCATTTCTGTTTCCACGTTTACCCGCGCCTCACAACGTGGTTCAACTGTGGTCGATCATGGCGACTTGGAACCTGCATGAGTTCCACACTGGTATGCTGTGCCTCCTTCACCACCTTCCTCAGGTCCCTCTCTATATTATAACTTGCGTCTCTGTCAATACTATTTCCCACACTTTCCACTATCACTATTGTCCTTAGAGAAATTCCTACAAAGTTAACCTACATCCTCTATTACCTGACCTAATGTTGCACTGGGTTTCTAAAAGCTTGTGACCTGGTAGCCTGTGGCTAATTGATCTCGTAGAAGAGGACTTACACCACTCCCATGCAACTACCTAGCAGCAGAACCTTTTTCTTCTGATTTTTTCCTTCTACACCTGTATTCTGATAGGCCTGCTGCATCTTACCTACTCCTACATCTACATGAGGCTCTCCCCCATCTGACTCTGGTAACAGGTCAAACCTATTTTTTCTAGTCTATTGGCAAATTTTACACGGATTCCTCTGAAGAAAAGCTGAAATTTGTTTTCCCCCAAATACCTTGGGACCAACCAATTATGTCAACTACTCTGTGTCATACCATCTTGAAATAATTGTAGAAATAAGGATCTAACCTGTTATCATAATATTATGTGTCATGTGTACTAATTACTGATACTTGCCTGATGGCTAAAGCGCTCTACACCATATGTGAAGTAAGCTGCTTTGATGTCTGGGGCTCATCATGGGTTGGAGAGTTGTTATTGCACTATTCCTAATCACCTTCCCATACTGTCAGAAAAGTGACAGTATCAGTACTGATGCCTCTGTGTTCTGGAATCATTGGGCTTGCAAGCAACCTCAACATCTTTTGCAACAGAATTCATGAAGTGCCAGTATTGCTCCATTCTTCATCCTTATGTACAACATTCTACACATAAAATGTGCTCATTCCATTCATCTATACATGTACATTACAACTCAGAAATAAGGATTGGCCTGTTAAAAATCTGTATCACTATTTTAATACAGTTCTAGTTGCACAACCCTTGAATAACTATATTTAGTTTTTTACCGACATGTTTGAGGCCAGACTGCCTGTCACCATTGATCTGTTCACTGCATTCCCCAAAGATTTAATTGTGTTATATTATTGGTATTCATATTAAATGATCATTTTTTTCTTTCTTTAAATTTTCTTAAAATTGGAGAACTTGGCAAATAATGTAAATGGATATCTGTTTGATGTTGATTCACATTTCAATATTCTTCTTTAATGTTATTCATAATAACTGTTACTATCAAGTGTATGGTATCCTTATATTAGTGGTTTAAATTATTTGATACGAATGTCAAGTGAATAAATTATTTACTTATTTATTCTTTTTTATGAGAAGTGTTGCTCATGGAATAGTTAGGAAAAATACAAACAGTTATTAAGAAGAAGTTAAAAAGAAAAGAGAAAAAAATTGCTGCAATTGATATCAAGGTCCAGTCATTCACATTGTAGAGGCAACTTGCACAGTGGTGTTACAGGCATTAAGGAGATCTTTTAATGAGATGGGTTGTCTGTTCTGTCCTACATCCACGTTAGTTGGTGGGTCCATGATGTAATTCCATCTTGCTAGATTATCTTCATTCTGCCTATACCACTTCTCTTCCCATTTAACACACTCCATGTTTTGTCACCCGGGAATAACACTTCTACGACAGGTAGCCATTGTTCCCTGTGAGTCAATCTCAATTGCCACAGTTTGAGCTTGGCAACTTTTAGAAGTACGTGCAATGCAACTATCCTAGTTTTAAGCCTTTGCCTGGGAAGTTGTAATGCGAATTTGAAACTACATCTAAGCAAGCAAGGAGTGGTAAATTGTTTTGGACTGGGCAGTTACGGGGCATACCATGCAAATAAGTGTGGTGTTGGAAATAAGACAGGGAGTGGAGAGACTTATTAGAAAAGGAATCTTTGCCATACTGACTATACCATTGATATGATACAATGCCAGTAACAACCTACACACCGCCATCAATATTCAAGGTGGAGGACTATAAACATTGTTGTTACATGGTAACCATTGGAGCAGTGATACATTGCTAGGGAAATTAGAAATAGTAGTGGAACATCTTTAAGCTAAACCGATGCTGCACCACTACAATCACAAGCACGAGCTCGTCAGTGGTGGATCTGCCCTGGCCCACATCAGAATTTCAACAGCCGACACTATTTTCACCAGACTGTCAACAACACGCAGCTACTGGCAACCACTGCCGTAGAATATAATGCATGGTGAAATTTTTGCAAGCCATGCCCCACATATAAGTGCTAATACAACTAAATAGTATAGCAATTGTCTTAAATCAACTAAACATTTCCAAATCTCTTGAGAGATATATATTTTGTGGAGGGTGAGTTTTCACTTGTTGTCGAGAACCAAACTATCCTGTGCAAACTGGTTTCTTCTGCCAACTTTACAGGCTTTAAATCCAGCTGAAAACATTTTTATTCCGTTCACCGATTATACTTGAAAGAATTCTGAGTTTTTTGATACTTTTTTTTTTTTAAACTAATTTGTGGAATTATTACCTACAGTTATAATATTACTGACTTTTATAATTGTTTTCTAATGTGATACATTGCAGTCAGATTATTGAATGGTTGTGCCATTCTTTTCAAAAGAATAAGTCTTTTGGTGCCAGGAAATAAAAAGATAATTCATGTACTTAGTAATAAATATAATTAATATACTGTTTACAGAATTACTGCTAGAATCAATGACTATTTTGACCCTATGACAGTATGCAATTATCACAAAAACTATTTTTTTTGTAACTACAGGAATTATTTTGGCCACTACTAGGACATAAGATCTTTTTGTTGTTATTATCAACACCATCTTTGTATAGTCATATTTTCATAGACTACCATCATTTTGTTTGCTAAAAAACAAGCTGATGGGAGGTATTTTGTATATTGATATTATATAATTAACCCACATAGTCACTTTATAACATTACCATCAACTTTACAGCTCTGTAATAATTTGTTATACTTCCTCTCAGCTTGTTTCCATTCAATGTAAAAGATATGCATATATGATAACTTACACTATAATACTTTGTGTTTGTGTCTACTTTGATTTTTTTAAACTTAAAAAAAAAAATTTAATTGAATTGCAATGGAGCACACACTCCGGTGGCAATTTCCCTACACACCCAACTTCCCGCTATCCTTCACTCACCTACATTTGCCATCTACAAATTTTAACTTTAAATTCTTTTAACATTTTTGGTAGGTTATTCATCATTCCCCTTGGTAACTCATTCCAATCCCTGACACCCTTACCTAAAAAAGAAAATCTTCCCACACCCTTGTGCCTGAAATCGAGTGCCAGCTTTGTCTTTTCCCTTCCATGAACTACTTTTCATACCTACTGCAATATCTTCACATGCCTCATCGCCAGTATACGCCCTGTACACTCCCATGACCCTCCTTTTTCATTGGTTGTGATTTCTTCTTTGTACATTGAAAGAAATTGTGGCAATTATAATTTCTGATCTTACTATCAAGTTCTGAATTAATTTTCTTGCAATTGTGATAGACTTTCACTAAAAAAATTTCATTTTTTTTGTTGTGATTTTCGGCAGACATTAAAATGGCCACTGACAAAATTGATAGTGTTAACCATTCTTTAACCAGTGAGGACATAATGAATAGGGTAGGTCACTGATCAAGTTATTTTGCCTGACCTTTCTGATAATAGAAGCATTAGTGCTCATGACTTACAAGATAATACATATAAATGCAATGGCTATAATAATTCAAAATCCAATGATCTGGATCTAAACCTGTTGGCAGCACCATTTACTCGTACAGCCCTTTTCTATGATACATTCGTACCACACCTAGTATTTTTTGTCTATTGCAATTTATATGACATATCTTGGGTCTTACGTGCATTATAAACACCATTGTAATGATCAAAGTAAGGAAGATAGCCTTGATTGTAGTGGGAAAGCTATTTTTAAATTGTTGTAAGAAGAATAAAAGAAAGAAGGTCATGGTTAAATGGCTTCACTGGCGTTGAGTGTGTTGAAACCTACGACCATTAGGAATAATACAGAATTGTTCGTACATTTTTGTGGTTGAAGATCAATGCTGACCACTATTGTCAATGATTTATTGTACCTTACTGTAAAGTTAAGTAACGGGGGTTTATGGTTGGTGATATACCATTGGATATCAGTACATTTTGGATAATGAATATGTTTCGCAGTAGAATGCACAGGTTATATACCTGTCGATAGTACAATGTAACTGATTTAAAACCATATAAGAGTGGGAAAATATGAGCACCACTTCTACCTGAATACATTTATGGATAAAGTTCATATGAATTTTTCCTACTTAAATATGTAGATTTTAAGACTGCATATGTACAGATTTCTTTATGCATTAATGAAGGAATGGCAAACCAGGGCCAGCTGGATTTAGACAGCGTGGGGCCCGTAGCAAATGTGAAGGAGAGGCCCTTAATGTTTGCCATCCGGGGGAAATTTGTAGAGCTACAAAAAAAAAAAAAACTAGCCTAGGCCCGCAGCATTTGCTACCACCTGCCACGTGGTTAATCCGGTACTGTGGCAATCTCTTAACCAAAATGTTTGTGTAAAGTATACGAGCATACATCAGACAGTCCATGGAGATAGCTTAAATTTATAAACAATTTAACTTTTTTTGAGCTCTAGGGGAACTAACTGTTTTCCTTTACCATTTGTGGTTTGTTACTTCAACTAGGAATACTGGAGATGAAGTGCGTGCTCAGATATCATTTCTAATATGTGGTCAAACACACTGTATAGGAGAATTTCTTTGTAATTATGTTGTATTACTGTCATGCTTATCGATGGTGTTGGAAAACCTGGCCAAAGAAAGACACCATGACAGGACACTTAAAATTTTATGATTTCAGGTGAAAATGTAATTTTGTAATAATATTTATATATGATGAGAATTAAGTTTCCTTTTTCTGATATGAAGAAAAGTTTGTAAGATTTAGTGACATTTTGTTATGTGGACATTATAAGACATGTTCATAAGAACACATGAACACTTAGTTTTGTGAACCAATAAGAACCATGGTGCAATTTTATAGAACTTTTTTTATTTTTTGTGTTTACTTGTATTAGTAATTGCAAATGAATCATGTAGAGAGAGATTTAGTGTTTTTTGAAATGTGTTCGAAAGTTATATAAACTCTGTAATTCAGGAACCAGCACCAGCCATAAATTACTGCCACGCTTTGATAATTTTCTTTTTCTGAGTGTTTAAACTGAGTGGATGAAGCTAGAGAGTTGTAACAGGAGTACCTAAATTGTAAAATGCCTCTAGTTTTTGTAGGCTCACTTCCAGAAACAAGCGTCAGTTGGGGGTGGGTTTGTAATGTGAGTTTTGAAACTTCAGCTAAGAAAGCAAGGAATAGGAAATAAGATAGGGTGTGGAGAGACTGGTGACAAAAGGAATCTTTGCGTTTTAATTTAAGTTTAAATTCATGATAGCCTATAAAATGTCATTTAAAATTTATGATTGGCTGAAGTGGACTAGCAGTAGAACTGGCCATGCCTGAGTTAGTGAGTATCTGATCAGCAGTTACTCGGATTGGAAGTGTATTGTAATTGGGAGAGTAGCCATGTGGCCACTGGGCCATATGTATTTCCACTAATAACTTACGTGGAAGTAATGAATTGACTGGGACTGTCTTCAAGAATGAGTATTGTAACAACATTACCAAGTAGTGTACTATTTCTAATTACACTCCTGCAATAAATGTGATTCATCATCATCAGTTTTCTGCCCTCAGGCAGATTTTCACTTGGCTGCTTTCCATGCTCTTCTATCTTCTGCCTTTCTCTAAAGGTCCATGTAGTTGCCATCTTCCTTGATGTTGTCTATAATTTCGTACCTCCTTCTTCCTCTTATTCTCCTCCCACAGACTAGACCTTCCAAGGCGTCTTTTATCAGGCACTCCCCTCTCAACAAGTGTGCCATCCAGTTCTTCTTTCTTTCTTTTATTACTTTGAGTATTTTTCTCCTTTTCACTAACCCTGTCAAGCACTTCAACATTACTTATTTTATAAGCCCAGCTTATCTTCTCCATCCTCCTCCACATCCACATCTCAAACACTTCTAACTGCTTTTCATCCTCTCGTCTCAGTGTCCACGCCTCCGCCCCATAAAGGACCACACTCCATACAAAAATTTGCCGAGTCTTTTCCTGAGTGTTTTGTCTATTTTTCCAGTTAGTATCCTTCTTTTCCTATTAAATGCTTCATTCGCTATGACAATGCGAGTTTTTATCTCTTGGTGGCATCTCAAATCTTCAACGATTGTACTCCCAAGATATCTGAATAATCTTACTTGCTTGATATCAGTTCTTCCTAACTTAATATTTATGATTGTGATTCAAGTTCCATTATTGTTCTAAAAGTGTGATATCTGACTGGTACTGGTCTGAAGGTTTAAAAATTCTGAATAAACTGGCTTTTCAATTATGTTAAGTGATTTTGGTTATTTCAAAGTCGTAAATTCCTTAGGGACCAGTTACGTAAGTGTATATACTGTTTATTTTCCTGAATACGGGATGGTGGTCATGATCAGTTCAATGATTTATAGAACCTGTTTATAGAACTATCAAATTGGCTGTCCGATATCACATGAACTAAAAACAGATCAGGGACAAAAGCTTCATATCGACGTGTGGAGGGTGGAACAGTAATTATTTCATAATCTTGTGTTCATTTTTCAAAGTTCTGAAGACAGTGAACAATAGAATAGATAAAACATGATGCCAATAAGAACCTACTCACTGCTGTCAATATTCAAGAGAAGTGCAATATTTCAGCATACAGCCTTATTCGTGCAGACCGCCGTCTGGTGAATCACAGACAGTGGTCTCCGTGTCATATCTCACTCTGCCTGGTGTCTCACTTCTGCACGTATAAGGCTGTATGCACTTCTCTTTTTTTTTTTGTGTGTGTTTGTCTTCCCGGCCGCCTTCATCTGTGGTATGTGCAACACTTACCATTTGATACACTCGATTGTGAACCACTAAAACAGGAGATGGTGTAACGATGGATAAAAATGATTTTTTTGCTTAGGGCTTTGCACCTCATTGACATTGAGGTCATTAGGCAGTTTACTAATACACAAATTTTATCAAAAATGTTTACATTTTAAATAACATCATAATATAATGGAGCAGTCAAATAACTTATGCAGTGGAGTAACTAACACCCAGTGTAGCTCAGTGCATTAAGGTGCCACACGCTGGATCGAGTCCCCAGCCATTGTGACTGCTGTTTTAAGGCTGTTTCCTGCAGTCATCTAGTGAATGCTTCTAAAACTACACATCACACAAATAAAAAACGTGCAGCTAAATGTTTCACAGACAGATGCACCAGATCCGCTTCCCCTATCTAACTGCGATAGGCCTCAAGCCTATGCTAGACGCATGCTTCAATAATAAAGTAGCAGATCTGACTGATGGCTGGAAACTGCTCTAGATGAGAAGAAGTGGAGTAGCTATATTTCAATTACAAAATTATTGCCATTTTTTATTGCAACTATAATACACATTACATTTGTCACAGAAAACTATGATTCGAACATTGTATCATATAATAAAGTACCTATACTATAGGGGATAAAGTCTCTTACATGATACATTATATTAAATAAAATACTTCTCATCCTAAAAATAACTGTATTATCTAAGAGGAATACTCTAGTGTTTATTAGTTCCTAAATACAGTCTTAATTTAAAGAATTTCACCATAAAAAATATACAATATGCACTATTGGTACAATCACAGTTTTTGTTTGTCACAGGTATCTCCATAATTGCAAGTCAGCAGTCACTTCACATTTATTAAATATCCAGTCAGGGATATTGTAGTCACATGGAATGAATTTACTATTAACTACTTTAAGCACATTCACTGTTTTCAGTACCTCATAATATGAAGTAAGGCATTTCACAAAGTAGTCCAGTATCTTCAATTTAATGCTGCAAGTGTTCAAAGGCAGCTTTGATAGTTTCACAGGGACTGTATTGATTAATGCTTGGGGACTCTATTATCCAGACTGTCTAAACAATGATGAGAAGGTGTGAACTGTAAGGCCAATGTTCTCAATAAGAACAGTGTGGGGCATTACTCAAGCGACGTAGTGAATATGAGGCATCTGTCGAAGTAATAATATTGCACAAATAGTGCAATAGTTCACCTGTTTGGGAGATCAGAGGCAGAGCTGGAATTATCACTCACTCCTTTGTCTGTGAACAACTTTTGCTTGTGCAAACGAAATTTGTCACAAATGCTCCTCCGTTCGTGTTTCACAACAGAGACGGAATGGGTGGCAAGTTGAAACTCTGTACTGGGTCACTAAGTATACTGAGAATTATCATCTAATAATAATGTCTGTCATTTTTTCCTGGAGTGTAGCAGAGGTATTAGATATCCTTTCGGTTTGGAAATCACAAGTAGATTTGAGTGGTTTTCAGACAGAATATTATTAGTAGGGGATTTGGTGTTATAATAAATAAATTATTTCCATGAAAAACTGGGAAATTTAAAATTCATGAAGGATTAAAGTAGGTGGGTGGGGAAATTATATTCCAAAAATTTAAGATTAAAATATATCGTAAACTGGGGTTACTTTGGTACACTTTTTTTTTGAGAATTCAGAAAAACAATGACAATTTAAGGAAATAAAGTGAGTTATTTGGTTAGATCTGTCCTTCCTCTTTTGAATAATGGTATTACAAACCAAATTAAGACTATTTTTCACCTAGAAATTTTCCTCCTGTACCAAAGTTGATCAATGAAGTGGGGAAACTTTGAGACAAGTCAGTTTTCTGGTTAAAATTAATAGGAAAAGTGGCTGGTACTACAGTTAGAGCAAATAATTTTATATTGTCTAACATTACACACATTTTTAGCTTTTATGTATTGTATTTCTTTGTGCCCCTGAACTGCAAAGGCTTCGGCAGAAATATTTTGACCCACTCTTCTGCCTATCTTTGACGAAGTTGGGTGACTTCATAGGTTTTTTGAATGATGTGCTCCATTAAGGGTTTATCAATTAATATTTCAAATATGTGTATTTAACTTGATTTACAATATAATTATTTTGTATTCTCAAATTTAAATAATTTTTTCACTAAGATTTTTTTTTCTTTCTACCATTGTTAGAAAAAATAGCTATCTAGAGCTGCCACACAGACCTATCAGATATAATAAATATTCAGTTCAAATGAAATTTAGAGTTGTCTCCAGTTTAATTCTTCATTGATCTTCCAATTTCATCAAATCAAAAATTTGGTGGGGCTATAAGGGAACAATGCCATTAATATTCCTCAATTAACTTTGTTTGGAACTGAAAACTGTATTTTTCACCTTGATTATGAATCATCATTCAGAAAAAACATAATATGCCTCATAAGTTATTAATAAACTATCAGTTCCATTGCTTTGATACTGTTCCAAAGTTGCCTGTTGGAAGTCTCGAAATTACAAAACATTACCAAAATTTACAGATATTATTGTTTATAAAGGCATGTTTTTTTGTTGTAACTATCTGTTTTTTCATGCCTGCTTCTAGTTTTTCTTTGCTATATGATAGTTTGCAAAACAACAGAGCACTTTGAAACTAATCTCAAAATTAAAAATGGCTGCCTCTCATACAAGTTCTTAAAAACTGCCGGTGTAAGGCAGCAAAAATTAACACCTTGAATCACCATAACAAAAATATAATACTTCGCAACTGGCAGCTGGAAGAGATTTAAAACACCTGAAAAATGTGGTGTCCCAAAGTAGCAGTATATATAAAGAGTTTGCCTTCTCTTACTTCAGCTTCTAGTCTGGTTATGTGTCATGACCATTGTTAATATTATACTTCACTCCTGTATGATATTTAACCTTTTATATTGTCTTAACCCCAAATGCGTGTTAAATGTATTATATTTGCTTTTGGATTGGAGATAATCTAAGTTTTGATGCGTAGTAGACCTTATTATTATTATTATTTTTTTAAAAAACTAAAACCTTTTACCTATGAATAGACATATTTTTTAAGTAATTGTGCTACCAATATTTCAGGTTATCTTTGTCTCTGTCCTCTGTCAAAATGCTGAGGTGTCAACACTTAATAATTACTGGCAACTTTAAAAACATAATTACCCATTATTGTGTTAATTGATTTGACAAGTATATCACCATTTTGTTTGGAATGGTTAGTTTGGGAATCAAATTCTTCCCTCTTGTTATTAGAATGTTTTAAAAATGTGCTTATCACTTGACAAGTTGAATTTTAAATTAAATCAGTAACATACTCTGAATCCTGCTGATAAATAAAAATTGGTGCTTCTGTAATTCACCAGGATAATCTCTAATTTTTCCGTCAAGGTTTTTTCCAGTTCTGTTAAGCAATAGCGAAAAATATTTCTTTCTCTTACAATTTTTAACTTGCTATTAATAACATTTTGCTTGCATTGATCTTATAAATATTTATACAATATTTGAAGTATTAGATAATTATTAAGAAACAATAAAAAAATTGAATAGATATCCTTACAATACAGAATGTTTAGTAAAAATAAATGAAGATATAAGAAATATATTGATAAGTCACCGTTTACTGGAAGATTCTTAAATGGGTTTTAACATCTTTCCTTTGACAGTGTAGATATGTAGCACTTGGTTTAAATTTAACATAATAACTTCCCATAAATAGATATATGTTTGATCAGTTTTTTTAATAATTTATTTCTGTCTACAGAGGCTCTTGTTATTATTTCAACACTTTAAATGAAATTAGGATATTTAAGTGTATTACCGATTATTTTGACTTTGCCTTCATTGTTCACAAAACACTTGAAACAACCTTCAAAATGTATTTTATGTCAATGGTTGTGTTTTAATTGTGATTTGATGTATTTTTAGTTGGAAAATGTAAGAGATAAAAATGTAGTACCGTATAACAAGAATTTCCACAGTGAAATGTATTCAAGTATTGTTTGCTAAACTGCAGTATTTAATACATGACCGAGACTGCCTGAGTGTATCAGATGCATTGATGGGTCAGAGTGCTCCAAACATTTAGTGTAGTAAATAAGATCAGAAATGTGTGTTAACTCATTTCTGGTACAGCCATTTACCAGAGATTACAAAATTTCCTACAAATGAATAAGATGGAGAACATGAGGCTGAAACTTCTGACAGTGAATTCTTCCTCAACCAGGATTTGATTCTCCAAAATTTGGGACATGACATTAATATTCAGATAATTACCAGGACAAACTAAAATTAATGGCTGATAGAAAATCCACCATTTTTTACTGTTGAGTTTCTTCAAATTTCTTTCATTAAAAGGGACACTAAACGCATAAAAAAACCAGTGACTTATTATATTCTTTTCAAAGATAATACACTCCTTTACAAGATAAAAGGGAAAGGCACCACACTGTTCACACTGGCTAAGTCCATTTCACAATATGTTTTTAAGTGTTCTTGGGCAAAACAGAGCTCAATTAAAACAAGAATCTCCCTCAAAGAATTGAGACAGAAGCTTTCTGGTCCAGAGAGCAATGAAAGAAATGTCACAGATTCTTTGGTAAACAGTCCCATCTATTTGAAATGCCCCTACTGCACCATGATAACTACAGAAATGTGAAACCCCCTTCCATGAAGTTGCTTTAATCGCTGATTTCCGTGAACCAGTCTCGTTACTGTGGCTCAAATAAAAGTTACTTAGCTGCCGAATCTTCAAATGCCCAGCCACATAAGACAAAGCGGTCACTGCCGAGGCCGCCTCACCCCAAACGCCTCCCTCTGTGCCCTCCGGACGGCCTCCCAGAAGACGTCACTCCAGATGCGACCCGTCGCGTTTCTCTGGTCCGAGTACCTCACTCGACTGGCCTCGGCCAGCGTCTGAGCCATGCGTTCCTGCACGCTGCCCAGGTACTTTGAGACTGCCTCTGAGGTACTCCTGAGCATGCTCAGCCCTAGGCGAAGCTTGAACTCGGCGATCCTCCGCAGTAGACCGAGCAAGGACACCGGCTCCTCTTGCTCCTCCACTGGCGTCACATTCTCCGTGCTTGAGGAGGTGACCTCCTCAGTAGTACCTGTGCACCAAACAAACGACATTTTCAGGTTCACTCAAATAAATTAAAGATGAAGAGCATCACGTGTTTGAAGAGCGTGGAGGTGCCACAGTAACATGAATGTGGGGACAGATGGAATCACCTTAATCGATATGTGAAATGCAATTTTACAGACTGATGCAAACATTAATTTCTTGGTTATTGAATCAGTCGCATACTATCTTTGATGAAGTAGACAATGAAAAGGCAAATCGTTGGATTTTGACGGAGAGATATTTAAAAAAGATAATAAGTATGAGAATATTAACTAATGGTAAATATGTTAAATCACTATACAATTTGATAATTAGAAATGTATTTGTTTCTGTGCCGTAAATGTGAAAGATGTGAATCAAGTTGTCACAAGGGGAAAGGTCTATCGTATAGTCTTAAACACACTATCAGCGATCGACAAGCTGTGACTTTAACTGAAGGAAATTACCTTAAAGTATAAAATCAACTGAAGTAACAATTGAATATTTTGTGTGATAGTCATCAAACGATTGTGCGGTAGCAACATTGGTGGTGATTGAGGAAATTATCGAACCTATATAGAACATAAGTGTAAACAGCCCTGGACGTGAATATTTTGTGATTTATCAGTATATTTATCCCACAGCACTAAAAACTTGAACCAAATCTTTAACGTTATATAGTCTATTGTCCAGTTAGACATTTTCAAGCTATTATGGCTGCCTTCTTCCAGAACCCGCCATTTCTTGATTTTATCTTTCATGATGGATTTTAGAAGAGTAATTTCTTCACGCGTGTGATGTTCTGTTCTTGTTGTGAGAAAAATAGCATGTTTGTTTGAGAGAGAGGGAGAGAAGCATTTTGCGGATTGACAGTTTCAATCAGTCTTTGTCATGGCTGAATCACCAGCCAGGGGCCATGCATCACCACACTGTATCGGGGTGTACAAGACAACACACCCAGGTTCAAATCCCGGGCCTGGAGTACTGACTGTCCTCATTTCGGTTTTTGGCTGATTTCCCACAGGCAAATGTTAGGCTGGGCCCTAATCTCTGCTGCAGGGAATACACATTTCAAGAACAAATATACACTTATCATACTTAACTCAGATTACATAAATGGTGCACTTCAGCTCCTCCATTAGGATAGCGCTCATGGCAGAGATGGAAATCGTGGGCAATGAAGGCGGCCGAACAACCCCCACAGTATCGCACTGATCAAATAAGCCATATGCCAGACAAAAAGTTTGGGTCATCTAAAGAGGCAGCATTAATTAGTTTATGAGCACTCTGGTAGCTCATTGGTTAAGGTGTCTGACTGGGGAGCGAAAGGTCCCCGGTTCAAATCCCTGTCTCAGCAGGGATTTTCATAGGCCCTTAATCCGACCTTCACTACTGGCACAGCTTGCTGTGTAATGTGAAGTATGCTAGAATGCTTCTGTGGTTTGGATTCCAAATTAAACTGTATGCCCCCTGTACCTGGTTGGTTTGCCAGGTTAGTTTAAGGCGGCTATGACAGGGGCGAAATGCGGAACCAATAGAGACCCTGTTACCAGGTCATTCTGACCATGCAGAATTATATATATTAGCTTATGGGGGGCCAGATGTAGTTTTAGGTAATTTCTGATCTTTCTGTGATCACTAATCTCAGTGTATGACTGTGTACAAACAGTGGCTCTGATTTTTTTTTTTTTTTTTTTAAGTTACAGTTGGCGAGACAATCTTATTTGTGTGTGTTATTCATGGAATTCTTTATTGTTAATCAAGTAGAATGAGTAACTAATTTGTGTTTTTACTATTTAAAACTGCAGTGACAAGATTGATGGTAAGTGCTCAATTTAGTAGCCGTGGCGTTCTGGATAACAACATTGTTTCAAAGTGAAATCAAGTAACTGAAATGCAGTAATTGGTCGAGTGGCCCACTTACCTTCTGGAGACGTCGAGGGGTTCTGCTTGGTGGTTGTCTGGGAGGTGGCCTCCTTTGTGGATGACTCCTCCGAGCTCTCACCAATTCGAGGCTTCGCTGTGGTTGTGCCAGCAACGGTGGTACTCTCTTCAGCGACTGTAGTCGAGACCTTGGCGTCGTCGCTGACCGGCTCCGGTTTCGTGGTGAGCTCTGGCGGGATGGTGTCGTCCTTATCAGACAGGACTCCGTCGATGTCGTTACTGTCCAGCTCGTTGCCGACGTCTCGACGCCTCCTGCTGACACTCCGTGGTCCGTGCTCCACGATGGCCGATGACCCTCCATTGCCGACCTCCCGGAACCGAACTCTTCCTCCATAGCCGACCTCCACAGAGCCGACACGATCTACCGCCTCCACCGAGCCGCTCGACACAGAACCTGCTACCACAAAGAATGGTCTAAACTCACTGATCTTTTGTTCATCCGAGATAAATTTTCAAAGCTGCTCAAATGTAGGAATAATGATCGATTTTATAACGTAAAATCACAACTTCTTCATACTTTAAGGAAAGCTGGAGATTGCCGAGCATATAATCTGGCAGCAACTGTAGATGGTTTTTTTTATAAACCTTTGAGTGCTATTCTAAGAGGCGTCAAGCTGCATTTTCCTATTATAGTACCCTTTGCTGAAGTTATTATTTTTTTAAATGGCATTCGACAACTCAGGCCATACAGACACCTCAATGTGATCATGACTCTTACAGTGTATCAGTTTCCCCAGTACGTTGTAGTAGCTTCTAACCGTGGACACTGCAGGATGGATATGACAAACACATACACACAACACTTAAACAGCCATGCCCTTGGCCAGACTTGAGCCGGCGACCTTCAGCACACGGAGCTAGCACTCCAGCCCCTTAGAGAAGTTACTAGTACTGGATCCAAGTGTGTAAAACTGAAATCTCGTTTTTCTGATATAACAGGTTCCTTTCACTTTGCAACGTGTATTTAATTTGTATCACTACCAACAGCTTAAGTTTGACTCTTTAGAAGAAGTAGTAAAGAATAAAAGCTCGGAATGGATAAGGCATGTTCTGAATGGGTAGAATGCTGAAGTCGGAGGTCTTAACCAAAGAGAAGTATAATAAATCACCAAGTTCAGAGAGAGGAAGGAGGCGAATAGTTGGAGACAAATAGTAGAGGAGTAATCTTGGAGAGAAAAAAAGGACGTTCTGTACTACCCACAAAGCGAAAACGCGAAACAGATGATGATAACGAAGTAACTCAGGTATGTTATGGATTGTCCTATGCCATGACAACTTACACTGGATCGTTACGGATTGAATGATGCAGCTGATCTCTGAGTGTATCAGTTTGGGTAAATGGAGAGATGACTAAGATCTCCTCACTGTCGGGTGGCTGCTAAAATGACATAAGTCAACATTAGCCATATTAATCAGCAAATTAATTCTAGGCGAGTGCAAGCTCATGGTACTTACGAACTTATTATCTTGCCTTCGTCGGCAGCCCCGTTATAATCTATTGAAAGGCGAGGGTAACAGTCAAGAGAGTAGCTGACACTGTTGTTGCTATTAAATCTTTAGCTCTGACCATTTAGTTGACCATTATGTTACTCCCATTCTGCATTCACTACCTTCTTCGCCCACCCTCATCATGAACAACATTTGATTTCATTATGTATTTCTTGGTATCAACTGTTACGTTGGTTCCATAATGTGAATTTTTTGCTACGGCCATTATACAACATATTCTTAAATAAAGTTATAACAATTTTCTTTTTGGGATTTTTTATGAACTAGTACCTATCCTTAATAAACCTATTTCTTACATTTTATGATTAATTTGTAATGAAACGTCTTA